>CM060947.1:21566094-22166094 GCA_030765055.1 Mantis religiosa
AGCTACGAGGGCTGTTCAACAAACAATTATTATAATTTTTTCGGTCATAATTTTTTGCACTGAAATTCAATCTTATATATTCTGTTAGCTTAATGTGAAACAAACACGCCTTAGTAGTTTCATTGTTGGTGCTCCTGGTTACCGACTATGAGAACCAGGCAAGTTCAGACATGTTCAGTATCGCCTACCGCTGCAATGGAGGTAACATGCAGTTAAAGTTGATGTTAGAGGAAGATGCGGAGTTTCTTTCAAACGTAATCACTGCTGATGAAACTTGGTTACATCATTTTGATCCTGAGAGCAAACAGCAAAGCTCATTGTGGAAATTTCCTTCATCACCAACCCCAAAAAAGCAAAAGTGGTTGCTTCTGCTGGGAAAGTTATGGTCATCTCATTCTTTGATATTCATGGAATGGTTTATCAGCATGTTGTACCTGCACACACATCAGTAACTGGACAATACTACAGGGATGTCCTGAAAACATTGCCAGTCCCATATCAGGCGCAAAAGACCACATTTCCGTGAAGCAGGCTGGATGCTGCACCACGATAATGCTTGGCCGCATATTGCCAATGTTGTTGCTGAATATCTTGCATCCCTCACCCTCTCTATAGTCCGGATTTAGCCCCACGTGCCTTTTTCTATTCCCTAACTTAAAGAAACGCCTTCGTGGAGGCATTATCCATCATCAGAAGCAGTGGTGAAGGCTGCAGAGGCGATTTTGGAGGATCTCTCAAAAATGGTTTCCAGCATGTCTTTGAAGACTGGCAGAAACGCTGGGACAAGTGAATCGCATTCAGGGGAGACTATTTTGTGAAGTACCATCAAAATTATGAGGATAAGTAAAGTACGTTGTCAAAAAATGTGGTCATTCTTTATTGAACAGTCCTCACATATTATCATTATTTCCGCAATCTTAGTTTAAACATTTTTTTTTTTTTAAATATTACAGTATTTTTTCTTTGAAATCTCGAGCACAGAAAAAGCAAACTACTACACACTTTGAAGCAAAGAGTTCAAATTTAACCGAACCTTTAGTCGAACTTTTGCTCTATAAATTATACTATTGTTAATTTTGGCATCTTCTGCGAACTCAGAGCCAATTCGTTTCTTTCCTTTTACGTTTTACTTTATGCCATCCAACCGTTAAGTCGCAGTGAATGAAATGATCCCAGGGTCCATAAGGCTTCGAGCTACCAGATATTCATCTTTAAGGATAAGGGAAAGCCCAGAAAAAAGGCTTATTCGAATAACTCACCCTGACCGAGATTAGAACACGCGACCTCTTGAACGTGAGCCAGACACGTTACCAACTGGCTACCAAAACGGGCGTTACTTTCCCACCAAGTATATACGAACTTGAGCAGCTTTTCCTGTAATTGATATTTTCTGTTGGAAATTATACATTTTCTGAGATGATCTTCAAGATATTAAATTTTAGGGTCGTAAAATGAGCTCTAGTGTAGATCCCTTTGCTGCCAAGATACGTTTTAATCAAAAGCTAATATTATTCAGAAAAAAAGATCCAAACCATCTCTATTTTTAAGAGAGGGAAACGAAATGACTGTAGCAGTTACAGAGGAATATGTTACTGGATACGGCCTATAAAATATTTGCTAAAATAATAAACAAAAAGGTTGCAGAATATAGCTGAATGTCTTTTCTCGGAAGAACAAAGTGGATTTAGAAGAGGCAGATCCTGTGTAGATAACATTTTTATTGTTAAACAACTAATTGAAAAACATAGGGAGTTTAATAAAGAAACGCATATGGCGTTTGTTGACTTTAAAAAAGCCTTCGATAGGGTAAACCGATGCAATATGTGGCAAATATTGGAAGAACGAGGATACCCACAACAATTAGTAAAAATGATACAATGCTTATACTTCCAAACAAAAATAAATGTGAGGAACAATGGAAAAATTTCTAAAAAAAATCTTACTAATCAGGATGTCAGACAAGGGTGTACTTTATCACCTACACTTTTAGTATTTATATTGACGACCTACTGTGCAAATGGAAGCAGCTAGTGAATGTAGGTTTAAAATTTAAAATAAAAACTTTTTAAATAGTTTACTGTTTACTGACGACTTAGTTATTATACAAAATAGCGAGTCTGCCCTGCAAAAATCTATTTTTAAACTTAGTGAACTTTGTAAGCAATATAATATGAAAATTTCTTTATAAAATCAAAGGTAATGGCATTCATTGGGAAAGAGCCAATTAGAACAGAAATAGTTATAAATAATCGTTTTGTTGAACAGGTAAGCCATTTAACTACTTGGGAAGTGATGTAAGTTATGACAAGGAATGTGATGTCTACAATAAAATATGCAAATTTCAAAGAGTGTGTGGAACAATAAATAGAACATTTAGAAACAAAATACGTACGTTATGGCTGTACCTATACTGACATACGGAAGTGAGACTTGGACGTTAACTAAAAAGCAACAGAGTAAACTACAGCTTCAGAAATGAAATCTTGAGAAGTGTGAAAGGATGCACGAAGAGGGACTTAATAAGAAATGAAAATATAAGAGAAGAGCTGGACATTTTTAATATGAATGATAGGTTAAAAGATCTCAAACAAAAATGGAAGGAACATGTTGAAGGAATGCCAGATAATAGACTTACAAAACAAATATTACAGTATCATCCTAAAGGCAGGAGATCGGTGGGCAGACTCAGGAAACGTTGGCTGGAGGACTTTGAAGGCGGAACAGGCACCTGATTGCCTATCATGACATGAAGTGAAGAAGAAGAAGAAGAAGAAGAAGAGAGAAGAAGAGAAGAAGAAGAAGAAGAAGAGAGAAGAAGGAGAAGAAAGAAGAAGTGGAGAAGAAGGAGAAGAAGGAGAGAAGAAGGAGAAGAAGGAGAAGAAGGAGAAGAAGGAGAAGAAGGAGAAGAAGGAGAAGAAGGAGAAGAAGGAGAAGAAGAGAAGGATGGGAGAAGAAGGAGAAGAAGGAGAAGAAGGAGAAGAAGGAGAAGAAGGAGAAGAAGGAGAAGAAGGAGAAGAAGGAGAAGAAGGAGAAGAAGGAGAAGAAGGAGAAGAGAGATAGAAGGAGAAGAAGGAGAAGAAGGAGAAGAGGAGAAGAAGGAGAAGAAGGAGAAGAAGGAGAAGAAGAGAAGAAGGAGAAGAAGTAGAAGAAGAGAAGAAGAGAAGAAGGAGAAGAAGGAGAAGAAGAGAAGAAGAAGAAGAAGAAAGAAGGAGAAGAAGGAGAAGAAGGAGAAGAAGGAGAAGGAGAAGGAGAAGGAGGAGAAGGAGAGAAGAAGGAGAAGAAGGAGAAGAAGGAGAAGAAGGAAGAGAAGGAGAAGAAGGAGAAGAAGGAGAAGAAGAGAAGAAGGAGAAGAAGGAGAAGAAGAGAAGAAGAAGAAGGAGAAGAGGAGAAGAAGGAGAAGAAGAGAGAAAGAGAAGAAGGAGAAGAAGAGAAGAAGGAAGAAAGGAGAAGAAGGAGAAGAAGAGAATAAGAGAAGAAGAGAAGAAGAAGAGAAGAAGGAGAAGAAGAGAAGAAGGAGAAGAAGGAGAAGAAGAGAAATAAGGAAGAAGAGAGAAGAAGAAGGAGAAGAAGGAGAAGAAGGAGAAGAAGGAGAAGAAGGAGAAGAAGGAGAAGAAGGAGAAGAAGGAGAGAAGGAGAAGAAGGAGAAGAAGGAGAAGAAGGAGAAGAAGGAGAAGAAGGAGAAGAAGGAGAAGAAGGAGAAGAAGAGAAGAAGGAGAAGAAGAGAAAGAAGGAGAAGAAGGAGAAGAAGGAGAAGAAGGAGAGAAGGAGAAGAAGGAGAAGAAGGAGAAGAAGGAGAAGAAGGAGAAGAAGGAGAAGAAGGAGAAGAAGGAGAAGAAGGAGAAGAAGGAGAAGAAGGAGAAGAAGGAGAAGAAGGAGAAGAAGGAGAAGAAGAGAAGAAGGAGAAGAAGGAGAAGAAGGAGAAGAGGAAAGAAGGAGAAGAAGGAGAAGAAGGAGAGAAGAGAAGAAGGAGAAGAAGGAGAAGAAGGAGAAGAAGGAGAAGAAGGAGAAGAAGGAGAAGAAGGAGAAGAAGGAGAAGAAGGAGAAGAAGGAGAAGAAGAGAAGAAGGAGAAGAAGGAGAAGAAGAAGAAGAAGAAGAAGAAGAAGAAGAAGAAGAAGAAGAAGAAGAAGAAGAAGAAGAGAAGAAGAAGAAGAAGAAGAAGGAAGAAGAAGAAGAAGAAGAGAAGAAGAAGAAGAAGAAGAAGAAGAAGATGAAGAAGGAAAGAAGAAAGAAGAAGAAGAAGAAGAAGAAGAAGAAGAAGAAGAAGAAGAAGAAGAAGAAGAAGAAGAAGAAGAAGAAGAAGAAGAAGAAGAAGAAGAAGAAGAAGAAGAAGAAGAAGAAGAAGAAGAAGAAGAAGAAGAAAGAAGAAGAAGAAGAAGAAGAAGAAGAAGAAGAAGAAGAAGAAGAAGAAGAGAAGAGAAGAAGAAGAAGAAGAAGAAAGAAGAAGAAGAAGAAGAAGAAGAAGAAGAAGAAGAAGAAGAAGAAGAAGAAGAAGAAGAAGAAGAAGAAGAAGAAGAAGAAGAAGAAGAAGAAGAAGAAGAAGAAGAAGAAGAAGAAGAGAAGAAAAGAAGAAGAAGAAGAAGAAGAAGAAGAAGAAGAAGAAGAAGAAGAAGAGAAGAAGAAGAAGAGAAGAAGAAGAAGAAGAAGAAGAAGAAGAAGAAGAAGAAGAAGAAGAAGAAGAAGAAGAAGAGAAGAAGAAGAAGAAGAAGAAGAAGAAAAGAAGAGAAGAGAAGAAGAAGAAGAAGAAGAAGAAGAAGAAGAAGAAGAAGAAGAAGAAGAAGAAGAAGAAGAAGAAGAAGAAGAAGAAGAAGAAGAAGAAGAAGAAGAAGAAGAAGAAGAAGAAGAAGAAGAAGAAGAAGAAGAAGAAGAAGAAGAAGATCCTAATTGCGTAGTAAACAAAAGTATACAAAACAATAAGAATGCCTAAGAAGATTAAAGAACATCTGAGAATTTATAAAGTATTTCTCTACATCCTGTAAAACGTTAAGCTTGATTTCATACGCAGCAGTAGTTTTTGAATTTAGTAAAATAAATATTGGCGAAATAAAAGGGAAATTTGTATAGTAACTCAGATTTTTAATCCTGGTTTGTAATAAAGAAATAAAACCTGGCGTGACAGCACTAAGAGGGCCAGGGCCTACCAATCGACTGTCGACCTCACGCCCTTTACGTAAGATAGAGGTGGCCGATCATCCAACCGATACGGGGAGTATATTCTTCCACAGGAGAGTAAGTCTCCGAGGGACGAGATGCAGAGGGGGTGGCGAACGTTCCCACACCCTCCCTGGACAGGTTTATGACACCCCATGTCAGTACAGTTTCAGACCATTCCAAAACATTCTGACGGCTTCTACTTTTGTGAATGAATCTTCTCGGTTTTAGTGTACAGAGTGAATAGGGCGCATGTTTTTTTAACGGTCTGCTCCTTGTATAGCAAGCGTTCTCTGCCACACGCATTCGCTGTCCTTGTCCCACAGCACATTCCTTACAGGGATTTTCTTTGCGTTGCTATACTATAAATGTGGTCACCATCTCGCCACTCCCAGCAGGAAAGTTGGCTTTCGTGACCAAAGCTGCGTGCCTATCCTAAGTTCCTCACTTTCCACATGATGCTGAATGGGCACCGGTCCTATACCTGAGGCTTAAAATCCACACCCCATGGATGGGATCGAACCCGGGCCGCCTTCCGTGGCCAGGGACCAAGGCATGCTGCCTTAGCCCACTACGACACGGCGCAGGACCCTGGCTTGTAATCCTAGCTTTAATATTAAACCTATTAGGATAAATAGTGTTCGTTTGATTGGTGAAAAGAATAGTGTTACTAATTTTTAACCTAAAAGGTTCTAAACCAGCCGCGAAAAGGAATCTACGCCGAGGCTAATTATACAAAGTATAGCCCGCCTCGGTAGCGTAAATGATAGCGTTTCTACCTCACGTTCAAGAGGTCCCGAATTCGAATCTCGGTCAGGGTGAGTTACCTGGATAAGGTTTTTCCGGGGTTCTCCCTTATCCTGAAAGACGAATGTCTGGTAGCTCTAAGTTCCATGTACCCTGGGCTCATTTGAGCATCATTTCACTCATTTCATTCATCGTCCGATATGACTTAACGTTGGAGGACGTAAAACTACAAACAAAAAAATCAAAAGCTAATATGACTCGGAAAAAATAACCAAATTGCGTAGTAAACAAAATTATATAAAGGAATAGGATGCCTGAGAAGATAAACGAACATCTGAAAATCTATAAACTATTTTTCTACGCCCTGCAAAACGTTAAACTTGATTTCATACGCAGTAATGGTTTTTGAATTTAGTAAAGTTAACATTGGCGAAATAAAAGAGACATTTGTATAGTAACTCAGATTTGTAATCCTGGTTTGTAATCCTAAGTTTAATCTTAAACCTATTAGTATAAATAAAGTGTTCGTTTGATTGGTGAAAAGAATACAGTGTTACTAATTTGTAACTGAAAATGTTCTAAACCAGCCGCGAAAAGGAATCTACACCGAGGCTAATTATACAAAGTAATGTGACTTTGTGGGTTCGTGGAATTAAAAGTCTTTTAGCGGAAGTTTAAAATGTTCTTTATTGCAGTAAACAGTAACTTTGTACACCCCTTGCAGTGGTAAAAATGACGTGACATACACAACAGCAGTCTTCAAGGCCGTCTCGTTCTCATCTACACGTAAACAAACTAAATAAATCACTGCGGTAGACTTCAGATGTTCACACATTCACAATTACTACACAGCTGCACACTCAATTAACAACTCACTAGAAACTGACCCCGCTCTAACACTTTGCGAGCCTTTATACCTCCAGTCATTGTTCTAGAATGCAGTCGATCGCTCGCGACACAGCGAGACAAAGACGGAACTATCCAGATATCTGTCTCTTTCTCTTTTTGTATCTTTCCCTCGGCAAGCGTCCAGCGCTCGCCCACGAGCCGAATGCGGCTTGCGGCAGCGGCACAATAATGCCTCGTGACAGTACAGATACTGTCTCATACGTAGTGCCATCTTATAAGAAAAACAATCACTTAAAATGTGTTCTGACAAGCAATTAACTAATTTTCAAAGTGTAGACCATTAGATACTATGGCCTTGAGCTATCGTACAGCGAGGTTTATTATCTCACGATGATACGAGTCTCTGGCTTTTGATGTGAAGAATTCGGTGACACCCACTTGCACTGCTTCAATGTTCTCAACATTTGTTCCACGTAGAAAATGTGCCATGGATCGAAAAATATGATAATCTGATGATGTGAGATCAGGGCTGTATGTTGGGTGTGGTAGCAGTTCGATTCCTATCAATCTCTGAATTTTTTCCACCACTGTTCGTGTAGTAAGGGGTGTTGGATTGTCCTGTTACAACAGAAGTCTATTTTGGTTAACTAATGCTGGGTATCTTTGTCTCAAAATTTCATGAACTCGTTCCAGTTGTTGAGAATAAAGATTCTCGTCAATCGTCCACCCGTTTAGAACAAACTCTCAGTGAATTACACCTTCAACATTCCACCAGACACACAACATTACTTTGGGTCCGAACTAATTTTTCTAAACGATGACTTTGGCAGTTGGCAAGGATCAAGCCACTGTTTCGAGACATCAAGATGTCGGTAATATACCCAATTTTATCTCAAGTGACAATTCTCCTGACAAATCTATCATATATGGGACCACGGATAAGCTGACGACAGATATCCATGCCACGTTCAGCCTGTTGAGGTGTCAGTTCATTAGGTACAGATCTACAGTTTCTGTATGATTTTCTAAGTGTCTTAATGTGACGATGTAGGGTATCTTTTGATGTACCAAGCTCTATTGAAAACCTACGGGTGCATTTTTGCGGATTTTCTCCAAAACCTGAGGTGTATCCTTAATAATCTCCGTAGGGGAGGGGATCCGTCCGCTTCAGCTGCTGTGGTGCAAGCGCTGCGGACCCTTAGCACTCGTGATATAATCGTGCTGCTCGAACGGTTACGATGGCTTTATCATTGGTAATAGATACCTCTCAGATAACGCACTGATTACTCCACGTGGAGTGAACGTCCATCTGTCATTTTTGATATCTGCGAATTCTAATGGCTGAAGTGGTGCGTTCATTGGTGCTTAGCTCCTCTCACTCTTTCAAAACTAATCAGTGCGTTATCTGAGAGGTTTCTGTTAACAAAGATAAAGCCAGGGTAACCGTTCGAGCTGCACGACTATACCCTGACGTTATCAGAGAAACCTCGGGCCCAACATTCAAGCCCCTCCCGAAAGGGAGTTGTTCGGATTGGGTTGGATTCGAGGGGGCAGTGTGTTCCCATCACCCGTGAGAGATCGGGTACCTCCGGCCAGGCTTCGGCCGCCCGGAGGGGGCAGAGGGTTGCCTAAGAAGTCCCAGGTACTAGCCTGCAGAGCTAGTAGAAGGTGTGTTAATGGCTTCAACGTGCACAGAATAGAGGACTACGGTCTATCTATTCTGTGGGCCGCTACTTTCCCACCAGGTTGCTTCATGAAGCCTCGGGACTTCCATACGTGGAGGATGAAATCAGGAGCCGGGCAACAAAATTATACGCCAGTTTACCCAACCATAGAAGCGCCCTTGTCAGATCATTGGGAGATTATGACCCCACTAGACGTCACTCTAGCTTACATCGGGTACCCCGCATGACTTACGGGCACCCAAGGTAACCCAGGAGCTAATCCTAACAGCAGCTAAATCTGAGCTCCACATAATTCTCCTAAGCTGTTTGGCATCAAAATTTTACCAATCTTAAATCAGAAACAAAACACCAGGGTACTAGGTATTGCATCCTGTCCTTTCAATCCCAAGGTACAATCACAGTAACGTTACACAATAATACCAACCTAAAAACCTACATGTCACCCTACAACATCCCAAATATACCTTATCTGCGGTAAAACCCTTAACGGTTGGGCACGCAGCAAAAACCTTCTGGCTAAATACAGCCAGCCAGCACGACGTGCGAGTGAGCGAGGTGTGTTAGATCACCAGGCGGCCCCACCGAGGTTATTCGGTAGTCTTCCCTGCGGGGGAGACGCGCGAAAGTGGCGTATCCACTTCCATCCCGTATTGACGTTGTTGTCGATGGGGGGTGCTTTACAGACTCGAGGTATCGCTCCAATGAAAGAGCTTCGGAGCTTTCCATCGCTCCCAGGAGATACAGGCCGCAGTCTTCGGAATTTTGGATAGATCTCACGATGAATGAATGAATCCTTAATAATCCATACTTTAAGTCTTCCAGAATGTGGTAAATCTTTAGTGTTTTCGTCTCCATTGTTAAACCTTGGAACCATCGCTGTGCCACACGCTCACTAACGACAACTTCTCCTTCCACTTCACATATTCTTTGAGCTGCGACAGCGACTTTATAATCTTATTTCTAGTAATGTTTTAGAAGTGTTCTAAGTAAAAACTTTGCTATCTGTGATTGTTTATTAACAACTGAAGACTGATACATACTCGCAACGTACGCAACAATAGCTATGACATACTGTAAATAGCATTGCCAAATCAAAGAAACTCAATAAATTTTTCAAAACACCAAAATCAAAAAGCCGACCTTAGTTATGAGACAACTTAATAGTTGATTAATTCATCGGGCAAACATATAATAAATATTTTATCTGTAATCCAGGCTGACTTATTGATAAGGCTGGCAATAACACGCCACAAAAAGCCACCAGATTCTACTTATAGAAGAATAAGAATCAATACAGCACGAATCGATGTGTTATGTTATGAAAAAACCTTTCTTGCTGTTTTATGCCACTACCAAATCTTGAACTCTAAGCCGAGTTGCGCAAGTATAAATATACGTCGCATTTTTTTTTTTTTTTTTTTTTTTCAATTTTAAGATCATATGGTTTTTAAGATAATTAAATTACTATTTTATTAGTAAATATATTGGCTATAAAATAGTTAAGACGTCTCTTCACGACGCGGTAATATCTGATATAGGCGTAAGCCGAAGATTGATCAGTGGTGCCATCTGTCCCAATTGTGTTGAGATGGTCCCTACTTTATTGCAACTATCCCGACACGAGTGGGACCGGATACATAGAGATCTTCTTATAGTTTTAAGTTAAATAGCGCTTGTTATAGTATTAGAACTACATTTTCGTATTTAAAATACTACAGTGTGTCATCTTTTACCACTGGCAAATAATGACCCTTGTTTAAATTTTATGGACAGAATAACGAAACAAAATCCATGTAAAATCTGTAGAAATTGAGATATGTATAAAGTAAACTACTGTGGATTGTTATGATAATAATTACATGTATAATATATCAACTTAAGTTAATACACAATTTACTTTAACAGAGAATGTTGATAAAACGAAACTAACAAAAACAAATGAACAAAGCAAAGAATTATAAATTCTTCAGCACTACTGATTATGTAGAAAATGAAGCTAGCTACAGTGAAGCCGCAAATACTGCACAAATACAGATATTTGTTACAAAGACTTCACTTATCTTAAGAAATGGGTGTTAATACTTCTTTCTAATGGAGACCGATTTCACAAACAATTTGTTTGCGTCTTCAGTCCACACACTTCGTCGTCAAGGATACAGATTACTATGGTACCTATTATGTTTTTTCAGTATTGCCAAAATCTGAAAATGAATCAAACCTAAAAACAGAATAAACTGCCGGTATTTCAAAATTCATTACGCAATGTTTATTTTTTTAAATAAATATATTTTCCCAAACCATTAAATCTATCGAACCATTTAATTGTTTTATTAATTTAACTTCAGGATTTATTTCATGGCTAAAAGACCAAAAATGATCTGCTACGGCCGACTTATCAGTGTATTTATACTTAATGTTACGAAAATTCTATTTCATTCTGATTTCCAAATTACGTTTCACCTTTTCTTGCTGATCGTTTTATGGTTTTTTTTTTTTTCGAAATTCAAGTCACTAAAGCTTTTCCTTTGATGTTCAAAACATGGTATAGATATGTTGATGATATTTTTGCTATTGTTCCTGACAAACACATTAACGACGCTTTAAAATTGTTAAATTTACAAGATAAAACTATAAAATTCACATTAGAAACTGAAATTAATGGATTTCTTCATTTTGTATGCTTGAAAATTATAAGAAATAATAACAAATTACATTTTGGTATTTATAGGAAGTTACCCATATTGATAATTACATAAAAGTAAACGTTTTAACCCTTTTCTACATAAATTTGCTGTTTTAATAGTTTGATTTATAGATTAATAAATATACCTCTGAATAAATAAAAATTTAATAAAGGATATAAACATATTAATAATACTGCTTTAATTAATGATTTTAATAAAGACTTTATGCAAAAGAAGATTGAAAAATTTAAATATCAAAAAACTGTTAATGATATTTCTATCCTTAAAAAATAAAAAAAAATACGATTATAATTTTAAAAAAATACTTACCATCCTTGTGTTGATAAACATTTTCAATTTTTTTTAAAGAAGTTGGTATAACTTTAATTCCTCAAAATAAATATAGTATTAAAAACTTTCTATATTTTTCTAAAAAAAAAGATGAAATTCCTAATAATAATGGTGTGGTATTTATCAATTTAATTGTTTAGATTGTGATCAGGTTTATATTGGAAAGATGAAATGTAATTTGGAAATCAGAACGAAATAACATTTTCGTAACATTAAGTATAAACAAACTGATAAATCGGCCATAGCGGATCATTTTTGGTAATTTAACCATGAAAGAAATCCTGAAGTTAAATTATTAAAACAATCAAATGGCCCGATAGATTTAATGGTTTGGGAAAATATATTTATTTTAAAAAATGAACATTGCGTAATGAATTTTGAAATACCAGCAGTTGATTCTGTTTTTAGGTTTGTTTCATTTTCAGATTTTGGCAATACTGAAAAAACATAATAGGTATCATAGTAATCTGTATCCTTGACGACGAAGTGTGTGGACTGAAGACGCAAACGAATTGTTTGTGAAATTGATCTCCATTAGAAAGAAGTATTAACACCAATTTCTTAAGATAAGTGAAGTCTTTGTAACAAATATCTGTATTTGTGTAGTCTTCAGGACTTGTTTAACAATATACCTACAGCATTCTGAGCAATAAAATTAATGTTCAAAGGACATTTAGTATGTTACCATGGCGAATTGAAATTTGTTTGAGACCCGAAATTTTGCTGCATGGAAACGCCTACCTTATTCAAATCGATTAGAACACTCCAAGTATACTATCGTCTACTGCACTCGAATATTTTGTCACCGATCGCATTTTTTGTGTTGGAGCCGCGACAAGCCAGTGCCAGGTGCGTGCGCAGGAAAGAAAGAGACAGATAGCGGCGCGCAGAGCTAGACGCTGGCCGAGAGAGAGAAAGAGACAGAGATGTCTGAATAGTTCCGTCTTTCTCTCGCTGCGTCGCGCTTGTTATCGAACGATCGACTGCATTCTAGAACAATGACTGGAGGTATAAAAACCCCGCAAAGTGTTAGAGCGGAGTCAGTTGCTAGTTGAGTTGTGCAGCTGTGTTGTAATCGTGCGTTTGAACCGTACCGCAGCGAATTCTTTTGTTTGTTTTACCTGTGGCAGTGGAACGAGACCACCTTGAAGATGTGCATTGTGTATGTCACGTCTTTTTACTGCTGCAAGGGTTGTACAAAGTTACTGTTTACTCCAATAAAGAGCATTTTAAGGCTTTTAATTCTGCGAACCCACAAAGTCACAATATTGAGAATCTATAATTTTTTATTTCTTTTGCTTTTGTGCTCAAATATTTCGTTATGCAGCAAATGCATAGGATTAGGGTTTCTACGGAGGGGATACCACATCGAAACCTGTGATTTATTGCACCCAAATCCCCAAACGGGACAGCCCCAAAAAGGAAGGATAAGGTGAGAGGAGACAGAATATGGCCAATTCAAGGTGTCACGACAGTGCCGAGGGCTCGGCCCCCTACTATTTACCCGTTGGAAACTCCCCGGCAGGCTAGCATACCCAGCATCCCAACCGTAGTCCTGAAACGACCCACTAGGTCATCCCGCAGACCGTCCTACCAAAGTAGGAAGTGTTTATAAGAATCATATTGTAACGGGGAGCGCTGAAACACCCTGTGAGCAGCTGGCAACGGAAGACAGGGGAGGCTCGGTTAGCCACGCCTTTCCCTCGTTTGTCTTATAGTGGTGACAGCCAGCGGTCGGAAAGAAACATAATTGTGCGTCTGTTTTCCTTCCACCTGGTTCTCGATCTTTCTGTTACCAGAACAATCGTGTAAACACCAGAAACCGGCGATATTCCTATAAAGAGGGTTACAGACAGACAGTGTGAGTCAGTTGTTGAGTTGGTTTTGGTGTAGTCAGTCAGTTGTTGGTTTGAGTTGGTCAATCAGTTGGTTAGTGAATGAGGACAGTTCTTGGTGTAAGAAGGCAGTGTTAGTGACGTGTTAATGAACGAAAGGGTTGTGCAACGGAAGACTGTACGAACTGTGTATGGGTATCGAAGTTTATGTAATCGCGAGTACAAGTGAAGTTGTAACGGACGAACTGGTGAATTGTAATTGTGTGCAGCAAGTAATTTTGTGTAATTGGCAAGTGTTAAACTGTAAGTCGGTGGAAATAAAGAACATTGTTGAGTGGTGTAATTGGACTTTTCATTCCACGAACCCACAAAGTCACAATATCATCCTGCCATGCACCGCCGAGAGACCTGCCGACACTTCCACCCTGAAAGAGACCACCAGAAGAGATATGATGTGAAATGATACAGGAGATGAAATAGATTCTAATTAACTACCCAGCATTCTTCTAGCGACTCGAGTAAACTCCGGAACATCCCATGGGTCAGATTGATCGGCCTCGGGAATCAAACCCGGACCTCCTGAATTCGGGCTACCGACGAAATCACCTGAGACATCCCGCTCGGTGGATACTCCTTAATCGAAATAGATGCATCACCAATATATGTATCAAGTATAGCGTTCTCTTTATTATTATTAATATCATCATCATTATGGAATAAAGAGTATCGAATCCACAGTGCGAGTAACTCACGTTACTGCGGAGCCAGATGTCTTTAGTTTTAAAACATTGAGAGATAAATAAAATTACGAATTCAGTTCATTAGCCAATTTAATTCTACTGAAGTTATCGTTAACAGAAGCCGTGTGATGTAAACATAACCTAATTTACGCAGGCTAAGCACCACTCGTGTAAACGAGACAAAAGTGAAACGCGCACCTTTGTATTCCTAACATAATTATATTTCCAAAGAAATTTCAATTAGTTTTGTGTGCATTCTTGGAAATTTTCTGCTCGAAGTGAACACAAGGTTAATTAAAAGATCTTTTGTAAGGAATCTAGTTCATGAAGCACTAAAAGACTAAAAAGGAGAATGATGTGTTATTTTAAAGGAATGGAGCAACAAAAATCTCTGAGAATGTCAGGATCTGACATTACATGCACTTACCTACTACATAAAGCTTAAAACTCCGTCTGAAATATGCATCAAAACTTTATGTAGATAGACAAGCTTACCCGTTCGTTAATGTAGAAGGCCATAAGCGCTCAAAATTCCCAGCCTTTTAACATTAATTTTAAAATCTGGTATGTAATATATGTAAAGTCTTAATTACCACCGGAAGTTGTTATGCTAGAACGATGAACATTTTTCAGTGTCATCATTTATCCCTCGGGACATAATGTTGGTAGTTTCAGTGATTTGAATAACTTTTTTTTTTTCTTTTTTTTTTAACAGAGAGTGCCAGAAGTGACTGAGGTGTAAGATGGAGAAAATTGAGGCTCGGAGTGTGATCAAGTTCCTGCACTTGAAGGGTAAAACTGCCCGGGAAATCCATGATGAGATGACGGCTGTTTATGGAAATAATTGCCCATGGTATGACACTATTGTGAGGTGGAAAAGGAATTTTCAAACTGGTCACATGTCCCTGACAAATGAGCCAAGATCTGGTAGACTGTCAGCTGCCACAGTGAAGAAAGTGGAGTGTTTAATACTGGAAGACAGACGAGCAACGATCCTTATGTTCATGAATGAGACACATCTTAGTTATAGTAGTGTGTAGAAAATTATTTATGACGAACTGCACATGTCTAAGGTGTCTGCACGGTGGGTTCCACGTTTGCTAACCCCTTTCCAAAAGCAAACACGGCGTGACCTTTCAAAACAGATGTTGATGCTGTTGGAAGAGGAACAAGATGACCTTTTTGTTCGTTTGTTAACCATAGATGAATCCTGGATCTGTCAGTATGATCCAGAGACAAAAACCATGAGCCTGGAATGGAAACATGCCGATTCTCCCCTACCAAAATGTCAAAGGTGCAAAAGTCAGCCGGGAAGGTCATGCTTTCAGGTTTCTGGTACTGTCATGGAGTCATCCTTACAGATTATCTTGCCAAGGGTCAAACCATCACTGGCAGATACTACTACAATGTTCTGGACAAGTTACGAGCAGCTCTGGTTAAGAAACGACGTGATATGCTCTTCAAAGTTGTTCGTCTTTTGGCCAGTGAGTGCCACACGCCCCCCTCCACCGGCCATCCCCTCGCATAGCCGACCGCAAGTTCGCCGATTGGGTAACAATATTCTAAACAAGCAAAAACATTATACTTAAATTTGTACGAAGTATATCATGATGCTATACAACATTAGCCTGTTTCATACTACTATTACTATGTAACTCCAACTCCACCTCGTTAGCAGTGTCACAGACCACTTAAACTGAATTGTTGTTGTCTTATAGAATGTTAAATGTGTAATTTTAAGTAGATAAACTTTGGCAATATTATCACCGTGGCTGGGAAATGCTCGTTTTAATTACCGCTAAAGCCCGGACCTCTTAGCAGAACAACAGTCATTGCATACCATCTTTCTGTTCTCAACGATTCATTCTGGCCATTTCTAGCACTTTTGTCTTCCAGAAGATTCGCTTCGGGTTTCCAGGCCCTAGAAGAAATCCGGCGGTCAGTCACTCGAGTCTAGTCTTCGACTTCAGTCGAACTTACGGTGCACTGTTTCTATTAGACTGTTGATAGCGAATCAGTCCAATAGATTACTTGTGTTTTGTCCTGAGTGTATCCTAAATGTAACGTTGGTGCTACGCTAAGCGCTTATGAGACAAATAAAGTGTGTTATGCTGTAACTTGTAACAATGTTTATTAATAAAGTTATTTCATAAATATAATATGAGGTGGTGAAAAAAAGGTAAAGAAATAAAACAATAGAAACAGTTTGTGTAACACGAAAGTAAAGAGTTCATTGTCAAAGAAATATACAATTAATTAAAAATTAAAAGTTACAGTTTACTTTGACTACATAAATTAGTGTTAACCTTATATGCTAATGAGAGTGACGTGCTTGTTTATCTTAGATCAGATTTTTGGTGAAATTGTTGATAAAAGAATAATTTATGTATGGATATTGAGGTTAGCTCTTATGTTTAGATCACACAGTACTATAAGGCAGTCAACCTTGACTAAGTTATTTGACATAGTTCTATTAAAACAACGAGTGATTGTGCCATAGAAAAGTAGCGAGACAGCACACTTTGGTAACGCCTGTTCTAGGGTTCAACACAGAAGATCAAAGTAACAGATCGCTAACATAAATTAATATCTCGTCCTTCCACACGTAACAATATGGCAGTAGGCGAATGAATGGAAAACATCAGAATGTGAAGCTTTACAAGACAACTGGAATGAAACAGATTCTTAATTCAAAAATCTACTGAACGACAAAGAGATGAACTTTGAGAATTAAACTACTATCGCTACCTTTAACAGACTTCATGAAAGCTGACATAATTAATTTTAGCTTCATGAAATTAACATCTGTTGTTGACACATAAAACTGCACTTCAGTGATGTCGTGCCTAACAATAATGCTCAACTACTGCCATCTAATGAGGTCGTTGAGAACTTTTGACGCCGGCTGCTTAAGCCTCGAGGGCTGCATGCTCTTGCATTATAAATCGTGGCTGAAGTAGTTATTTTAGGTCACTGGTGTCACATCGTATGTTACTTCCTTCAGAACTAGGCGTAACCCAGAAACATGCTGAAAGAGTTTTAAATGTTTCACCTCTACTTCGCATGCAACTGCTTCAAAGTTTCAAGAATGTTTTTTTCCTGAAAGTGGCCAGTAAAATTGACAAACGAACATCAGTTTCCATTTAAACTTACAGGAAATATGACGAAATCTTTCAACTTGGAACATGATTGCTTCAAAATAAATATTTTCATACGAATGCTCTGGATTTGTAATAAAATATTTTATTATATTTCATCCCCGTTGGGATGTCATTTGTAATATAACTTTATTTTATTTTAGTCAACGTTGTTACGTCATTTGGAATAAAATATTCGAAGTTCCACGTTGAAATTTTTCTACGTCGAAAATTTGCATTGAATGAATTTTGTAATTTTAATTTGATCTATTAATTTTGCTTTTGTTTGTTTGTATAGTGCGATAGTTAGTTTTAAAATTGTGTAGATGTAATTTATTTGTAGTCATTCAAACTTTTGTTTGTCCCAGTTTAGACCCAGTCAATGCGTCAAATTCTTATTTTTCAAGATCGTGGTCTGGGATTGATGCGTTCTTTAAGGATCAATTTGCCAAAATAATGAAATTGTGAGATTATTCGATTATCAAAGAAACTGGTTACAAGTTCCATGGTGTCATTAGATGTATGGCACGTTGCTCCATCTTGCTGGAAGTAACCTTCTCTCAATTCGATATCTTTCAGCCGCTCCAGAAATGTATTGAAGAAACCCATATATAAACTTCAGCGTCTACAGTCGCATCAAAGAAAATGGAACCAACGATCCTGGAAGCTGACACCGCGTACCGTACTCCAACCTTTTCCTGAATTCTCCCAGAGCTACTGAGATCATTTCTACGTGCTACGAGCTTTCAAAGGGAAATTATGGCCTATTGAAATGGTTCAGGTTTATATGGATCGCACTGTACTTGCGGTCGGTAATCAAGCACTGGTTAACACGGCCTTCTCCGAAAGTTGAAAACACAATAATTCATAAGCATAATTTTATCTATTTACTGTCTCAAGTATACTCAATTTTGATAAATATATTACAAGAAAAACCTCTGTTTATTTAAAAGCTATAGCATATATCCTCATTTTTGTACGTACCTCAAACTTAGGTTATAGAAACAGCATTCTGAAAAGAAAAAATTGATAGCTATAAGCAGGCTTATGAATTCTTAAGCAATTGACTTCAATTTATCTACGTTCAAATGATATGTCGATATAGAGCTGGTTTATAGCCTACAGCTTTAATGTACAAAGTCTAGCAAGAGTTCAAATTTGTTTCCTTTCATTCTAGCTTTAGTGCTTAGAAATTCCTGTACCTTGTTATAATTAAAGAGCTACTGCAATTTAAACTATAACTTTATACAGCTGATTTTTGTACGTTTAATATATTTAACAATTTTGTTCTTTTAATTTTGTATTTATTTTTGTTTTTAATTAGCATATGCCTGCATAAGTTCATCTAGAAATACCTCAAAGCAAGGACAGCAGCAGCTGTGATTTATGTTGGTAACATTGTGACTCTGTGGCTTCGTGAAATTAAAAGTCCAGGTTACAAACACCAAAAATTACTCTTTATTTCTGTAGAAACACACCTTGTAAACACCTACAGTAGCAGAATTACGTCACATACACAATACAACTTGCAAGGTCAATGACTACAACACAGCTCACACAGCTGTTCACGCGCACGCGTCCAATTACCGACTGACTGCCAGTGTTTTTTTTCTTTTTTTCCTACGTGGAAGGAAAAATGGATTTACCCACACCAACCCATTGGGCTGGTGACACAGAAGTCACCGCTCCGTTGAGGGTCACCGGTGCGGAATATCTACTAAAAAAACCTTCCACTGACTAGGGCAAGTAGCCCTGGTGAAGTTAGCTGGTTCCGCTCGTGGCACCCAGATTCAAGAGTAGTGTTGGTCACTGCGGCGAACCGCATGGAGTGTTGAGGGGGATAAACGTCATGGCCACAATGCCCTGACGCCCCCCGTCCCTTTCAAAAGGTGGCATTCTTCCTATAATGCTCCGTATGATCGATGTAGGTCTAGTGAGGACCTGTATCTAACGGAGGCGTGGCAGATCAGGAGGTGGCGTCCCTCGGGTGCGGTTGTCTCTGAGGGGCGGAGGGGCCCCTTGCATGGGCGCCTGTGCCCTTGCGAGGTCTCTGATGTCAGTGATGGAGTTCTGATGCATTCTGAGAGCTCCCTCGAGCTTAGATGGCGTCAAGAGGCGTGTATCGTTGATGTAGCCTACTATTTTCTCCAACTTGGCCTTGCAGTAGTCCAGGGCTTCTGAACTGCCGTCAGTCTCCCGGGTGCCGCGCTGCGAAGCCTGCTTGGCCTCCTTTACCGCGTCCAAAGTACGAAGTAGGGTTGCCTCCTATGTTGCTATCCGCGCAGTCAGCTCCGTGAATGCTGTCTGCATGTCCTAAAGCGTTGTGCTGAAGGTCTGGAGTAGTTCCGTGGCTTTCTCTGTGCTGGCGTGTGAGGCTTTTATATGTTGGAATAGCTGTGAGTCTGGTTGATGCGTGAGGGCTTTGGCGTAGGTGAAATGCTGTTGTGTATGGCGGGTTTGGGTGTGACTGCGAGGGTATTGGTGTGGAGAATGTGGTTGGTGAGGATGTTGATGTGTGAGGTATGGTTGGTGTGGCTGTTGCTGTGTGCGACTTCTCCTCGGACTTCTCGGGCACGCCGCTTGTCCGGTGAAGTGCCCTGCCGTGTCACAGGTGGCACAGTACAGCGGGCGACGCGTCAGACCATATCCGGTGCAGGCTGCGGTGAGGCACGGGTGCCACAGTAGTGTTGGCGCAGGAGTCGGCGGTGTGTCCATACTGACAGCAGCGACGGCAGGGGACGGGACGGCTACCCAGGCTGTCCTCAATCGGGAGCACCTGCCCGAAGACTGGTAGTCGCTCTCTTCGGTGAACTCTAGGTGAACTAGAGGTGAGGTTCCCCTGTAGGTGTTGATGCGCATAGCTCTCCTCAGAGAAGGCCAACGGTGTCGGGCTGCGTGCAGAATAAACGCATCAGTGAGATGCCTGTGCACTCCCCGATGACTGCGCTGTATGTAGGCAATGAGGCGGCTCGGGGAGGCAGTGACAGTTCGGGTGCATTTGGCAGCGAGTTTTCTTTGGGCTGACCATGTGTGGTCAGCGGTACAGCTTCTGCTTCAGCAGTACTGGTGATCGGCGTTGGAGACGGAGGTGATCTCTCGGTAACTGTGAGAGATTGCGGCGAGCCCGGCGGTGGTGTTGGAGGCGAAGCAGGGGCTGCGACGTCTTCTTCCGTTGCCTTAACAGGCTCAGCTGCTTTAGTAGTCTTCTTCTTCCCTGCCATGTTTCCTTGGCGAAGGCTGAGAGCAGAATCCCGCCAGTGGCGGACGGTGGCTCCCTTTTTATAGATTACTCACATTCCGGAATGTTCTCAAACAATCAAGACGGCACTAGAAGAAAGACGAACTCTCCAGAAATCCGTCTCCTTCCCCCCACCACCGTTTCGGCGAGCTTTTATCTCCGCATTGCACTGCCCGTCTCTTTGAACTGGTCCCTCATGCCGCCTTGCCTCAACAATGCGTTCGCGACAATATCATGAAGCACACCATGGGAAAGAGGAACGCCGGCAAGAAGGGGAACGCCGCCAAGAAGAAGCAACTTAGCCGGGCAACGAAGCTACAGTCGCCGCAGCCTTTATCTGCCAGCAGCTCACCAGCCACCTCTCGGGCACCGTCTCTTGTCTCTCTGCCGGTACTGGCAGAGGGGGGCGAGCCGGCCGGAGAGCCTAGGGGAAAGTTCTGGGCCAGCGCTGAATCGGCTCCAGTCACCGCCCACCCGCCCAGTCCTCCGCTTACACGCCTGGCTGCCGGACGCTCTCGGCCTGCATTAACAGACTCCACGTCCATGCAGCGGGACGCAACTCCAGCACACTCCGCAGCTACACTAGCCAGCCAGTCTCCCGCAGCGCAGCCACCTCAAGCCATCTAACCTACGCCGAAGCCCTCTACTCTTCTCCAGCCGCAGGTCCTACGCTGCTCCCAACAAAGGAGCCCTACGCCGTCTACACTCCAGGACACGCCGCACCGCACTCGGCAGTTATCCGCGGGGTCCCACGAGATCTCCCGATCCGCTACATACTTGTCGCCGCTCAACAGCTCTGGCCCTCTACTCTGAAGACCACCAGAATCAACACGCGCCATGGGCCTTCTAACCTTGTCCGGCTACAGCTCGCCGACATAGCCGACTACGAGGCTGTCTTGAGGACGGGCCTGCCCTTGTTAGGACAGTATCTCAGAATCGAGGCTAGCAGAGCGTTACGTCACCACACATGTCGACGCTGCTGTGGCTACGGACACGACGCCTCAACGTGCAACGCTCCAACTCGGTGCCACTATTGCGGAGCCTCAGCACTGACATCCGAATGCACGCGCCACGACATTCGCCGCCGCCGACGCTACTGTGCCACCTGCAATGGCCTTGGCCACTACACAGGTCAGGCACAGTGCCCGCTCAACCCGAACAACAGGCGCAGAACCACCACACCAGCAGCTCCTGTCCCGGGCCATTCCTCACAACCTACGCCAGCCTTCTACGAGGAACTCAGGACTGCTTCAACTAAGATCCAGACCGAACTTCATAACACAAACAACCGCCTGGCTGACCTGGAGACGCAACTTGCCTCCGCCCGCGGCTAACGAAAGAGACCGGCTTCGGCGCGACAGGGAAACTTTCGTGTGACGTCACACAGGCAGTCTGCGAGGCTAACGAAAGAGATAGGCTATGGTGCGTTTGAATCAGCTGATAACAGCAGTCCTAACCTGTACAGTATAGGCTTTGGGCTATATGTCGTTCGTGTGGTCTGTGTGATATTACGTTTGTTTTACTTTGTTAACTAGTGAAATGAATAATATTTAGTGGTTCAGGTTAGTGAAAAAGTGTTATATTATCATGTAGTTAACACATATTCCAGTTCGCTCGTAAATTTTATGTATTTAGAAGTGTTTTCAAGTAGGCTCTAAGTTAACCTCTGGGAACGTTTTAACTGCTTCGATGCCATATTGCATCTTCTCATTTGAATCTAGATTGAAGCATTTATTTTAGTAAATTCTGCTTATTCTTTTATTATACGTGTGATATTACATAGTTCTATCTTTGTTTAAACGCACGGAAAAATTATCTCCATTATTGAACGAAATAGTAACTTCTGTGTTCAACCACATGGTGGATACAAATTAATGTTACTATTACTATTATTTTCCTTTTTAGGTACTCAAAGTTGTAAAAAATGCCTCGACGTTGTAGTGTCTTTGGGTGTAGATCAAATTATGACACAGAAAGTGAAAAAACTACAACATTTTCACTACCAAAAGACGAAAATCTTCGTAAGATCTGGCTACGGCATATTCCGACGGATTTTTCAAAATTAATAAATCCTTTTGTGTGCATAAAGCATTTTGAGGAGTCTGTGTTATAAGAATAGACAGGATTTCTACTTCAAAGGGAGAGTTGATAGAATATGAAAGAAAAATCCCTAAACTCAGAGAAAATGCTGTACCAACAATATTTCCTAATACACCCTCTTACTGTTCTAAAACGATTCCCAAAATAAAACGTCTTGCTGATAAAGAAGACGAAAATTTGGTCCAGGCATTTCGAGACAGTATTCAATCAAATAAACAGCACGTGGAAAGGGAATTAATAAATAATGTAGATAGCATTATTTCTTTTGTAGATATAAGAAAAATCAATTCCAGTAAGGCTAATTGGACAGTAATTAAGGCCGAGGGAACAATTTATATTTGTTTAATGGGTATAAACAATGGCACACCTTGTGTCATTTCTTTTATAACAGTCAGAGATGATTTAACTTATACTGTTGTATTGGACAACGTTTGCATCAATGCTTCTAGTACTAATAGTGTGAAAAAATTGAATTCATTAAATGTTTTGGATAGTATTATGACACAAATTGAAAATGGTGAAATATTACCCACAGTTAGAGATAAAATAGAATCTGCTATCCAGCTGCTACAATCTCTACCAAACCATGATGAGAATGAGCATATGAAGTTTATTGTAGAGCAATTAAATCTGTCACAGACTCCAAAGAATAACAGGTGTTATGGCAACAAATGCATGATTCTTGCTTTCACTCTGTATGTCCATTCATCATCCGCCTACAATGCACTAAGAAAATGCGATATGTTGATTTTGCCACACCCACGTACACTGCAGAAACTAATTTCATTCTATGAATTGTCCTTGGAAAGTAGTTCTTACTTGGAAAACAGATTTAAACATTTAAAAAGTCATGAACACTTAGTATCTCTCGTGATGGATGAAATATATATTCAGCCACAACTGTCATTTAAAGGAGGTGCTATTTATGGCAGTAGTGCAACTGATCCTCAGAAATGTGCAAAAACTGCTCAAGTCTTCATGATATCCTCACTACTTTCTAAATATGTTGATGTTGTTTCCATTACACCAGTTATCAATTTAACAAGTGAACAGCTGAAGACATACATTATAGAAGTTCTGGGTATGTTGGAAAGAATTGGTTTTACAGTTATTAGTTTAATTGCAGACAATAATATTGTGAACAGAAAAGTATATGAACTTGTGACCCCAAATAAAATTTTGCAGCCTAGCATTACTCACCCACTAGACTCATCAAGAAGGCTTTTCTTTATATTTGACACCGTCCATATTTTAAAATGTATCAGAAATAATTGTGAGACCAAAAGAAATGCAAATAAGACCTTATATTTTCCTGATTTCAATCATCACTCCAATATACTTTCAGCTCAATACAGGCACTTAGAGTTGATGTATGAAAAAGAAAAGAAAAACCTAGTTAAGTATGGCCACACACTTTCCACCAAAGTGTTATATCCATCGTCAATTCAGAAGCAGAATGTGAGCTTGGCATTGAAAATTTTCAATGACAATAACATTTTGGCCTTGAAACATGTCACAAAAGATCTTGGTGTTTCTGAAAATATTGATGAGACTGCAAATTTCTTAAATGTCATTGTTAACTGGTGGAAAATAGTTAATGTTAAAAGTGTGTTCGAAGGGAAACAATTCAATGATCCATACAGAGAGGTCATTAAAAGCCAAAGAGATATGCAATTTGAATTTCTAAGTAAAATGTTTTCATTGGCTAAAAATTTGGAGGGTGTCTGTTCCATCAGTAAATGCTTTAACTCCGCAGACATTTCAGTCCTTGATTACTACGCTGAAATCTTTCCTGGAAATCATTCCATATCTATTTGAGAAATATAACATAGATTACATTTTGCTAAGCAAATTTCAGAGTGACAATTTGGAGGGTCATTGTGGATCATACAGACAGCTAAGTGGTGCAAATTACTATATAACTTACTTACAGGTATTGGAAAATGAGAGGAAATTGAGATTTAAAAATACTGTGTTGTTTGCGGCTCATAGTGGTAGTGTAAATTTGAAAGAACTGTTACCTACCCAACAAAATTATGATAATGATATTGACCTGAATGGTTTTTCTGATATTCTGGATGAAGAGTTTGAAATGCAAGTAATTCCTAATGATACAGTGCCAATACTGACATATTTGGGGGGATTTGCATCTAGACAAGTGCTACGTAAATCTAAGTGTAATATATGCAGTTCTTGGCTCCAATTAAATAAACAAACCTCTGGGAAACAGCTCTCTGTAGTTCAGAAAATTTGTAAAATTAAACTTCTGAGATCAGATGTACACAATACTGGTACTGAATGTAAATGTTTACATAAGAAGATCCTATTTGAGAAACTGGATAGTGTTGCTGTTTGTGTTAACAAAATATTGATTAGTAATTTTGTGAAAATGATCAATGAGAAATCTTGTGATTCAGACACTACAAGAAAAGTGAAAAAACTGAAAACATAAATTTTGGCATTATTTGTGATCATAAGACTTGTTCCATAAACTGTTTTGATGGATTACATTACATTCTGTACTTTGTATATACTCAAAGTATATATCAGTGTTAAACCTGTGGATTTATCACTAACATCTGTAAAAATAATTATGCTTAAGTATGGAGTTTGACAGAATACAAGGATCACCTCATACGTTTGGTACGTATAAATATCTCCATATAGTGGTGTAATTGCATGTAACTCTCATTTGTTTATTTAATTACCTCACCTTTTTTTCTAGGTATTATCCTAACATTTTATATTCATAGTTCCTGATTCGATAAACAATTATTTTGGCATTATTTGTGATCATAAGACTTCTTCCATAAACTGTTTTGATGGATTACATTACATTCTGTACTTTGTATATACTCAGTGTATATATCAGTGTTAAACCTGTGGATTTATCACTAATATCTGTAAAAATAATTATGCTAAAGTATGGAGTTTGGCAGAATACAAGGATCACCTCATTCGTTTGGTACGTATATCTCCATATAGTGGTGTAATTGCATATAACTCTCATTTGTTTCTTTCATTACCTCACCTTTTTTTCTAGGTATTATCCTAACATTTTACATTCATAGTTCCTGATTCGATAAACAATTATTTTGGCATTATTTGTGATCATAAGACTTCTTCCATAAACTGTTTTGATGGATTACATTACATTCTGTACTTTGTATATACTCAAAGTATATAACAGTGTTAAACCTGTGGATTTATCACTAATATCTGTGAAAATAATTATGCTAAAGTATGGAGTTTGACAGAATACAAGGATCACCTCATACGTTTGGTACTTATAAATATCTCAATGGTGTAATTGCATGTAACTCTCATTTGTTTATTTAATCACCTCACCTTTTTTTCTAGGTATTATCCTAACATTTTATATTCATAGTTCCTGATTCGATAAACAATCAAACTGAAATTATTGTGCGAGAAATATAAGTAATTTTTTTAGGAAAAAGGGATTTAAAATGTCTTCTGAAAACTTTATTTGAAGGTGAGCGATATACTGTATCTTATCATTTATACATTATTTCTTTATCCTTTAAAGTATCATGTTTATAGATCTAAAAAGTATAATAACATAAGTGGTATATATTATAAATACGTAAGTAATTATAAGAAACGTAATATAGCTTAGTAGTACGAGCATACCAAAAATCAGTTCCGAGACATAAAATCCCTTCTAATATAATATTGCTTATATAATTATGTTAATTAAAATATAATTGTCTAGAATGATGAACATATGTGAAATACTGTTTATTCATAATCATTCAGTTCACTAACAAAACAATGTAACTTCTGTGCTACGCTGTCCACTCTCTCAGACTGCCTGTGTGACGTCACACGAAAGTTTCCCTGTCGCGCCAAAGCCTATCTCTTTCGTTAGCCTCGGGCAGTCTGAGAGAGTGGACAGCGTAGCGCAGAAGTTACATTGTTTTGTTAGTGAACTGAATGATTATAAATAAACAGTATTTCACACATGTTCATCATTCTAGACAATTATACTTTAATTAACATAATTATATAAGTAATATTATATTAGAAGGTATTTTATATCTCGGAACTGATTTTTGGTATGCTCGTACTACTAAGCTATATTACGTTTCTTATAATTACGTGTTTATAATATACACCACTTATGTTATTATGCTTTTTAGATCTATAAAGATGATACTTTAAAGAATAAAGAAATAATGTATAAATGATAAAATAAAGTTTTCAGAAGACACTTTGAATCCCTTTTTCCTATAAAAAAAAAAAAAAAAAAAAAAAAAAACTTATATTTCTCGCACAATAATTTCAGTTAAATTTCGAATCAGAAACTATGAATGCAAAATATTAGGATAATACCTAGAAAAAAAAGGTGAGGTAATGAAATAAACAAATGAGCGTTATTTGCAATTACACCACTATATGGAGATATTTATACATACCAAACGTATGAGATGATCCTTTTATTCTGCCAAACTCCATACTTAAGCATAATTATTTCTACAGATATTAGTGATAAATTCACAGGTTTAACACTGATATATACACTGAGTATATACAAAGTACAGAATGTAATGTAATCCATCAAAACAGTTTATGGAAGAAGTCTTATGATCACAAATAATGCCAAAATAATTGTTTATGGAATCAGGAACTATGAATGTAAAATGTTAGGATAATACCTAGAAGAAGAAAAAAGGTGAGGTAATGAAATAAACAAATGAGAGTTATATGCAATTACACCACTATATGGAGATATTTATATGTACCAAACATATGAGGTGATCCTTGTATTCTGCCAAACTCCATACTTTTGCATAATTATTTTTACAGATATTAGTGATAAATCCACAGGTTTAACACTGATATATACACTGAGTATATACAAAGTACAGATTGTAATGTAATCCATCAAAACAGTTTATGGAAGAAATCTTATGATCACAAATAATGCCAAAATTTATGTTTTCAGTTTTTTTACTTTCCTTGTAGTGTCTGAATCACAAGATTTCTCATTGGTCATTTTAACAAAATTACTAATCAATATTTTGTTAACACAAAGAGCAACACTATCCAGTTTCTCAACTAGGGTCTTCTTATGTAAACATTTACATTCAGTACCAGTATTCTGTACATCTGATCTCAGAAGTTTAATTTTACAAATTTTCTGAGCTACAGAGAGCTGTTTCGCAGAGGTTAAGAAATTTTGAGAGTCTCTTGCTAATAATGACATTGTATGCCATTCCAAACCAACAGTAAATACTACATTGTCTGTGGGTAATGTTAATTTTCCTCTGTCCAAGTCCTTTACAAAGTCATATGAAGAATCGACTTCCACTTGTTCATTTAATTGGAGCCAAGAACTGCATATATTGCACTTAGATTTATGTAGCAGTTGTCTAGATGGAGATCCCCCCAAATATGTCAGTATTGGCACTGCATCATTAGGAATTACTTGCATTTCAAACTCTTCATCCAGAATATCAGAAAAAGCATTCAGGTCAATATCATTATCATAATTTTGTTGGGTAGGTAACAGTTCTTTCAAATTTACACTACCATTATGAGCAGCAAACAACACAGTATTTTTAAATCTCAATTTCCTCTCATTTTCCAATACCTGTAAGTTATATAGTAATTTGCACCACTTAGCTGTCTGTATGATCCAAAACGACCCTCCAAATTATCACTCTGAAATCTGCTTAGCAAAATGTAATCTATGTTATATTTCTCAAATAGATATGGAATGATTTCCAGGAAAGTATCCAGCGTAGTAATCAAGGACTGAAATATCTGCAGAGTTAAAGCATTTACTGATGGAACAGACACCCTCCAAATTTTTAGCCAATGACACATTTCACTTAGAAATTCAAATTGCATATGTCTTTGGCTTTTAATGGCCTCTCTGTATGGATCATTGAATCATTTCCCTTCGAACACACTTTTAACATTAACTATTTTCCACCAGTTAATAATGATATTTAAGAAATTTGCAGTCTCATCAATATCTTCAGAAACACCAAGATCTTATGTGACAGGTTTCAAGGCCACAATGTTATTGTCATTGAAAATTTTCAATGCCAAGCTCACATTCTGCTTCTGAATTGACAATGGATATAACACTTTGGCGGAAAGTGTGTGCCCATACTTAACTGGGTTTTTCTTTTCTTTTTCATACATCAACTCTAAGTGCCTGTATTGAGCTGAAAGTATATTGGAGTGATGATTGAAATCAGGAAAATACAAGGTCTTATTTGCATTTCTTTTGGTCTCCCAATTATTTATGATACATTTTTAAATGTGGATGGTGTCAAATATAAAGAAAAGCCTTCTTGATGAGTCTAGTGGGTGAGTAATGCTAGGCTGCAAAATTTTATTTGGGGTCATAAGTTCATATGCTTTTCTGTTCACAATATTATTGTCTGCAGTTAAACTAATAACTGTAAAGCCAATTATTTCCAACATACCCAGAACTTCTATAATGTATGTCTTCAGCTGTTCACTTGTTAAATTGATAACTGGTATAATGGAAACGACATCAACATATTTAGAAAGTAGTGAGGATAGCATGAAGACTTGAGCAATTTTTGCATGTTTCTGAGGAATAGTTGCACTACTGCCATAAATAGCACCTCCTTTAAATGACAGTTGTGGCTGAATATATATTTCATCCATCACGAGAGATACTAAGTGTTCACGACTTTTTAAATGTTTAAATCTGTTTTCCAAGTAAGAACTACTTTCCAAGGACAATTTATAGAATGAAATTAGTTTCTGCAGTGTACGTGGGTGTGGCAAAATCAACATATCACATTTTCTTAGTGCATTTTAGGCGGATGATGAATGGACATACAGAGTGGAAGCAAGAATCATATATTTGTTGCCCTAACACCTGTTATTCTTTGGAGTCTGTGACAGATTTAATTGCTCTACAATAAACTTCATATGCTCATTCTCATCATGGTTTAGTAGAGACTGTAGCAGCTGGATAGCAGATTCTATTTTATCTCTAACTGTGGGTAATATTTCACCATTTTCAATTTGTGTTATAATACTATCCAAAACATTTAATGAATTCAATTTTTTCACATTATTAGTACTAGAAGCATTGATGCAAACGTTTTCCAATACAACAGTATAAGTCATCTTTGACTGTTATAAAAGAAATGACACTAGGTGTGCCATTATTTATACCCATTAAACAAATATAAATTGTTCCCTCGTCCTTAATTACTGTCCAATTAGCCTTACTGGAATTGATTGTTCTTATATCTACAAAAGAAATAATGCTATCTACATTATTTATTAAATCCCTTTCCACGTGCTGTTTATTTGATTGAATGCTGTATCGAAATGCCTGGACCAAATTTTCGTCTTCTTTATCAGCAACACGTTTTATTTTGGGAATAGTTTTAGAACAGTAAGAGGGTGTATTAGGAAATATTGTTGGTACAGCATTTTCTGTGAGTTTAGGGATTTTCCTTTCATATTCTATCAACTCTCCCTTTGAAGTAGAAATCCCGTCTATTCTTATAAACACACGACTCCTCAAAATGCTTTATGCACAAAAAATGATTTTTTAATTTCGAAAAATCCGTCGGAATATGCCGTAGCCAGATCTTACGAAGATTTTCGTCTTTTGGCAGTGAAAATGTTGTACTTCTTTTCACTTTCTGTGTCATAATTTGATCTACACGCAAAGACACTACAACGTCAAGGCATTTTTTACAACTCTGAGTACCTAAAAAGGAAAATAATAGTAATAATAACATTAACTTGTATCCACCATGTGTTGAACGCAGAAGTTATTTCGTTCAATAATGGAGATAATTTTTCTGTACATTTAAACACAAGATAGAACTATGTAATATCACACGTATAATAAAAGAATAAGCAGAATTTACTAAAATAAATGCTTCAATCTAGATTCAAATGAGAAGATGCAATATGGCATCGAAGCTGTTAGAACGTTCCCAGAGGTTAACTTACAGCCTACTTGAAAACACTACTAAATACATAAAATTTACGAACAAACTGGAATATGTGTTAACTACATGATAATATAACACTTTTTCACTAACCTGAACCACTAAATATTATTAATTTCACTAGTTAAAAAAGTGAAACAAACGTAATATCACACAGATCACACGAACGACATACAGTTCAAAGCCTATACTGTACAGGTTAGGACTGCTGTTATCAGCTGATTCAAACGCACCATAGCCTGTCTCTTTCGTTAGCCTCGCCTCCGCCGCCACGACCATCCAGTCGACCTCCACGGACAGCACCTGACTCCGCAGAGATAATGACACAGCTCGAGGAGACCATCATAGAGGCGACAGCAAAGAGCTTCCACACCTTTCTGACCTTCTTCACATCGGAACTCGCAAAATTCTCCGCCCGACTGGATCGAATGGAGGACCTCATCCACAAACTTTCAGAAGCAGAAGACAAGTACCATAACCTAGAGCCACTCATCAAGCAAACACACCAATCTGCCACCATGGACATCCCATCTACACTTCAGACCTTAGCCAACGGACTAGACAACAGCAAGATCGACCTGCACAGGATCGTTCGAACACTCCAAGCCCACCACGACTCATACGACCACAAACACACCATCGGCGAACAAATTAGAGCCATCAACCTAACAGTTAACCCATACTTGGGCCATCTACGCCGACTGAACACTTAGTACCGAGCACACCTCGACAAAATCCACCCTGACTCCCCAGTTTGGCTTCCAGGGCGCAAGCCATGCCTGCCATCCTGGCCTTATACTTACGCCAAGCAGCAAGATAGATGCTGCTAGAAATATACAATACTTACCAAAGTGCTTACGCGGGATCTGCAAAAACCTACCCACACTTTCCCTCACCTAACCCCGCTTCCACAGAAGAAGCGATGATCCTTGTTTTTGTTTCAATAAAGCTTTAAAAAAAAAAAAAAAATATCATGAAGGTGGGACAAAGGAGAGGGACAGATTGTGTGTGTACGTACGTGTGTGTGTGTGTTGTGTGGTTTTTTATTTGTTATACAACATATTCCATCACATTGTGAATAATACTATATGCTTGGGTGCACACATTAAGTTTTGTTTTCACTATTGATTTACATATTATCAGATTTACTCGACACTGGAAATTCTATAAACTAATATATATATATTTGCATCCTGCTTAACTATTTATAGATTATCGAGGTAGATATTGTTCACAATATACTGAAACTTTTGGTGTGTTTTTGTATAAATTCCTTTTTTCCTAGTGTACGGTGTCCACCAGCCATTGTTATTGCTTTCTTTAGATTTTTCCTTTCTTTGTCTAGCAGATTACACTCAAAGATTAAATAGTCCACAGTTTGTTCGTTTTGGTTGCACTTACACATTGAATTGTCACTTATTTTAAATCGGTGGTACTACAATTAACAGTGATATTAGATACGATGATAGTTTTTGTTCTGTCACTTATGTTGGGAAAATAGGATTTTGTAATTTCCCCTTTTGGCATTTGTTGCCATTTTTCCAAACTTGAGCACTTTAGACAGCTGATTACTTTACTTTTTGGTATATTGTTGTAGGTTACTTCTAATACGTTATCTTGTGCTGCTTCCTTTGCAAGTTGATCCACTATTTCATTCCCATGATGTCCTACATGTGCCTTTATCCATCTTAGGTTAATCTTCCACTTTCTTTCTTCCAGCTTCCTGAGTCGATTCTGGATGTTGTGTATTAATGCTTTGTGGATTTTAGGGTTACTGATGGAGCCAAATATTACTTGACTATCAGTATATATTGTTACTGTTCTCTTTGCAGAAGAGAATGGCAATGGCAAAAGGTAAAATTGCATTGAAAGCTATTAAAGCATGCCTAAATAAATTACCAGGAATGCAAATAAAACAGTTGGAGAGAATTTACACAGCCATAGTAGAAGCAAAAATGCTCTATGAGGTAGAGATATGGGATTTGGAGGAGGGGGGTGTAAATATGAATGTGATACATAGAAACTTTTGCAAACAAGTTTTGGGCTTACCACGAGCTTCACCAAATGGAGTGGCACAAGCAGAATTGGGAAGACTGGGAACTAGAGGGATAATGGTGGAAAGGGTGTTAAAATATTGGGCGAGAATTAGAAATTTAGATGAGCAGAATATTCTGTGTCAATGCTTGATAGTACAGGAAACACTAAATCAGAAAGATTATGGCTAAATAAGATAAAGGAAATGATGTTAAAAATAGGGTTGGATGTCATGTGGGAAAACAGGGAATTATTGCAAAGTGGATTTTGGAACGAACTTAGGTTAAGAACAGAAGATATTGAAAGGCAAGAAATGTTAGAAAGTTTCAACTTGAAAAGCTCACTGGAAATTTATAGAGAGATGAAAGTGATGTGGAACAGGGAAAAATACATTGATATTTGTGATAAAGCAGCAAGAGAAGGCTTTGCATGGGCCAGAACATGGGTGGTGAAGAGGGAGGGATCTGGAGAAATGCCCATTGTATCACCAAAGGGATAAAGAATGGAATTTGCTTGTAGAATGTGAAGAAACTAGGTTGCTTAGGGAGAAGATAGGTAAAAAATAATGGGCAAGGCTACCAAAAGAAACTCAAGCAATGAAGTTAATGAGTGTAAAAACTAGGGAAAATTTAATTGAAATTGGGAACTTTTTGGGCAACGTAAGAGCCAAATGGTTGAGGAAGATAAGTAAATATGATGAAAATGAAGATGAAGTTATTTTAGATAAGTTGCCATTAGGGACCCATTAGCTCGACAACCTCAGAGTTTGAGTCTATTGGGCCCAAGGGTAACCAGCAACTCAGTGTAGTAATAAGTATGTAAATATATAATAATTTGTAATTGAAATCCAAATAAAGATTACTTACGTACTTTCTGTTCTCTTTTCCTTTTCTATATCTTTTAATTTGTCAATGTTTTCTAGGACTTTTATGATGGCTTATTGCTCTGCCTGGTTGTTTGAGCAGTTATTGTCCAGTTTATATTTTCTTTGGTGAACAAGTTCATTATTGATGAATGTTGCGACTCCTGATCCAACAGCCATCTCGCTCTTTCTGCCATCTGTATATACTTCTAATGTAGATTATGGTTTTCTTTCTCTGCCTTTGCTGGTTCTTATTGTTTTGACAGGGTGTGGCCAATTCATCAGCTCTACATCATGATCTATTACCCAGTTCACATTCTCTTTTCCCTTCAAGATTCTGTATAGTTTGCAGTTTCTTCTACTTTTAGTATAATTGGAAATATTCCAACTATAACACAAAGGGCTGCAGTGGAGGTACTGTCCTCCAAAGGAGAGATAGTCTCCGAGGCCTGAGATGCAGGGGGGTTGACGAAGGTTCCCACATCCTCCCTGGACAAGTTTATGACACCCCATGTCACTACACTTACAGGCCATTCAAAAACATTCTGACGGCTTCTACTTTTGTGAATGAATCTTCCCGGTTTTAGTGTACAGAGTGAATAGGGTGCATGTTTTTTAAGAGTCTTCTCCTTGTGTAGCAGGCATTTTCTGCCGCACACATTCGCTGTCCTTGTCCCACTGCGTAAGGCACAGATACCTTCCAGGGACGTTCTTTGCATTGCTGGACTGTAGTGTGCGTGCGTGCGCATGTGCGTGCGCGTGTGCATGTGCATGTGCGTGCGTGCGTGTGTGGGTGCGTGCATGCGTGCATGTGTGTGTGTTGTCCTCATTCCAGAGTCCATATGAACGGTTTAACTTTAAAGAGGTAATTGCTGTTGTATATGTGAAACCAGCTTTCCATATTTGCTAGGTATGTTTTTTATGCAAAACTGTTTTAGTTTCATATTCCTAGTGTGTGGATATGTAAGTGAATGTGTGCACAGCATTTAATCTTGCATTTCACTGAAAATAATTGGGGATAATACCTTTGCAAAATCTCTAATATCTAAATTCTTAGACTGAATACCTTTTAGAAATATTCTACAGATTTTTTAGCAAGAAATAAAGAAAGTAAAAATGTAACAAACATCAAAGATGCGGCATAGGATGTTTCAGTTTGGTAAACATGGACATTAATATGTTACAGGGTAAGTTTCGAAGAAGGTATTTGCCCTTTATGTGCAGAGGAAGATGCAGTTAGCAACATTGTTAGAATGCAGAGTTACAGGTATTGTGATAGAACAATTAATCCAAAATAAATTGCTGGTAGCACAAGCAGTAGCCAAAAATTGTTCATCCTAAAATCTCATATTAGTAATTTAGGCAATCATATAGGGTCAAGAAGAAATGGATTTGGTCTTTAAATGAAACCAGAAATATGAATGTATCATAACTTGACTAATTAAATCAAGTAATTGTAATAGCAGAGAGAGATTATTATGCAGAAAATGAAGCTAGCTACAGTGAAGCAATGAATATAAATATTTGTAACAAAACACTTCACTTATCTTAAGAAAATGGTGCTAATTCAGTGGAGATCGATTTCAAAAACAGATTGAAATCTTTGACTATGAAGTTTATTGAAGGACTGATGATGAAAACAATCTGTTTTTGAAATCGATCTCCATTGAATTAACACCATTTTCTTAAGATAAGTGAAGTTTTTTATTACAAATATTTATATTTGTGTAATAAGAGAGAGATGAGATGGCGAGAGTGGGTATGTCTTCAGACAGAACCTTGATTATTTCTATGCTATATAATTTTATAGTGATAATACCACAAATAAATAAATATATGATGTGACTTTCTGTATCCATTCAACAACACTTTATTAAAGTATAAACTTGAAAGAAGCGTAGGGACAGTGAAGCACAAATTAGTATAAAAGTGAATCGAGAATATATTGACACATTGCTTCACTCACACTGTTTATTCACAGGACATGTTTCAAGAGCTCTTGCTCCTATCCTCAGCTGATACTCGACTAGTGCAAGTTGTAGTGGTTTCCTCTTTCTCCGTTTTGTCAATAGATGGCGTGATGTACTTGTCAAAGATGTCCGGTGGTGGAGTTTCAAAATTCATGACTCTATGACGATTTTTGTTGATAAAGATTTTTTCCCATACGGAAAGGTCTATGGGGTGATTAACATATTTTATTAGAGATGTTTCCAAGTTGATGTCATGTCTAGTATTCAAAAAATGAAAAGCCACTGCTGATTTTTCTGTTTCACCATTTTTAATGTTTCTTAGATGTTCTTTAGTTCTGATGTTAATATTTCTTTTTGTTTTTCCTATATAAATTTTAGGGCAAGTTTCACATTTGATCTCATAGACTCCTGGTTTTTCTTTGGTTGTGATTGAATTTTTGGGAGGGCCTTTTAACAAATTTCTGATATTAAACCTATTTTGAGGTGCAAGAGTTATGTTGTGTTTTGAGAAGATTTTTTGGAATTTGTTATAGGTTGATGGGTGGAAGGTGAATTTTTTAAGAGGTTTTTCTTTTTCTCCTGTAGGTTCTAGGGTGGTGGTTTCTTTTATTTTCTTAGCTTTGTTGAGTCTGTTAACTGTTTTGTCTACTAAATTTGGGTTGAAACCGTTGGATATAGCTACTTTTTTTATGTGTAGGTATTCTTCTTGATAATCTTCTCTGTTTAGTGGAAAGTTGATCATCCGAAAGATTAAACTGTTGAAAATGGCATGTTGGTGTTGTTTTGGGTTGAAACTGTTGTTCTTGATGTAATTATCTGTGTGTGTTGGTTTTCTGTAAATACCAAAGGTGAGTTTGTTGTTCATTTTTTTGATCTTGATTTCCAAAAAGGGGAGCACACCATCCTCTTCTGTTTCCAATGTAAATTTTATAGCTGGATTTTGTATATTCAAAAGTTTAAGACTATCTTGTATGAGTTTTTTAGGTACTATTGCAAAAATGTCGTCAACATAGCGATACCACACTTTGAAATAATTTGGAAAAACTTTTGTGATATGTGAATACTAGACATGACATCAACTTGGAAACATCTCTAAAAAAATATGTTAATCACCCCATAGACCTTTCCGTATGGGAAAAAATCTTTATCAACAAAAGTCGTCATAGAGTCATGAATTTTGAAACTCCACCACCGGACATCTTTGACAAGTACATCACGCCATCTATTGACAAAACGGAGAAAGAGGAAACCACTACAACTTGCACTAGTCGAGTATCAGCTGATGATAGGAGCAAGAGCTCTTGAAACATATCCTGTGAATAAACAGTGTGGGTGAAGCAATGTGTCAATATCTTCTCGATTCACTTTTGTACTAATTTGTGCTTCACTGTCCCTACGCTTCTTCCAAGTTTATACTTTGGTTGGCAATTTTATTGAGTATTAAACTCTGCCCATTAATTTTAGGATCTGTTCACCCTTGGCTACATGTCTCTGGAATTTGACTCTGACTAATTAGAATAACATTTCACAAAAAGCTTTGCCTAAAAATGCTTTATCTGTACTTTTTTTTTTTTCAAATCTAAAGACACATATCTACGTTTTTAGTTAGTTGTAGTATTTGCCTCACTAGGATCTCGGTTGTTTGTTGCATGCTAGCTCCAAATATCTGGTATCCCTTTGATTCTGTGACTTTGCATTTGGTAAAATATGAGCCTGTTCAGTAATTCATGAACAAAGTTAAGAAATGTGTTCTGTTTGATATAATATTATTGGCATCAGATGTTTTCTGAAGTTTCTATTGCCAGTTATTGTTAAAGCAATTGTTAAACAACAATTTCATCTTTTATGTAAACATTATAATTTAAGTAAAATATATTTTTTTTCTAATACTCATATAACACTTGTTATATAAAATCTCTAAATTTATAACTGACACTATGCAAACTTATTTACGAATCAGACTAATGAAAACATATTTAGTCTAATAGTTTATACTTAATTTTTTACTACATGTGTCTCACCGTAACTAAGAGCACACAATCTAGCAATTCAGAGATTAGAACACTATAAGCACAAACATATCTGACGAAGCAGGGTACATTAGTGCCTGCCTCTGTAGCATAGGTAGTACTGTGTGTGCCTCACACTCAAGAAGCCCTGAGTTTGAATCTCAGTCGGGGTGAATTATCTGGATAAGAGTTTTCTGGGGTTTTCCCATATCCCGAAAGATGTATGTCTGGTAACTCTAAGTTCTGTGGATCCTGGACTCATTTGAGTTTTACTTCACTCATTTCATTCATCATCTGATATAACTTAATGTTAGAGTTGTCCCTTATTCCTAAAAGATGAATATCACGTAACTTGAAGTTCTGTGGATGCTGGACTCATTTGGGATCATTTCATTCATCGTCTGATATGATTAATTTTGGAGGCTTTCCCTTATCCTGACAGATGGATGTCTGGTTAACTCTTGTGGACCTAGACCCTGGACTCTTTTGAGCATCATTTCATTCATTGTCTGATGACTTAACATTGGAAGACATAAATTTATCACTATTGTCGCGAACCCATATCTACGATCGTGCGGCTTGTTTACACAAAGGAACTGATAGGCGGGCAGTGTGTACACAAATAGCATGCAGATAAAGATAACACGCAGATAGCGATCTGCCGAAGCAAACAAACTGAGATAAATGGAAATTTCTCTTGACTTCGTGACTGATAGAGGTTATTCAGTTTTTAGTTTACTGTAGAACAGTCTAGAAATTATCAGTGAGGTATTTAAGAGATTGTGACACGCCAGCGGAGAGTTGTGTAACACGAGAGTTGCAGTTGAAAAACAGTGAGGTAAGCAGAGTCAGCTGCAACGAGAGCTAATGTTTGTTATTGGCATCGACCTTGGTGCTGTAGATTGTGATATGTGATGTAATGTTGTTACGTGAGAATTGAACAGTGTATTCCTATGGAAATAAAGAACATTTAGAATTTCGGCATATTGGACTTTTAATTTTACAAACCCACAAAGTCACAATATATATTATAGATAAATTAAAGAATACTAAACACCACAGCACGATTCTATGCACAATGTTTATCCCATAATGTAAGCAAAGAAATCAATTAATGCTGTACTATACATTGGCTTAGAATTGTTAAATTATATAATTTTTGTTCTTTGTTATCGTGGAATAAAACTGAGTACGACCAGCCAACAAAACAAACAAGATGAGCTTCACTAATTAATGAACGGGCATTTTAGGTTAGGTTAAGGAAGTTTTCTTCTTTAATAATCTGGAATAAAGTCAGGGATCACCAATGGTGTGAAAAAGTGGCATAGTAAATGCTATAGTATTCCAGACCTGTTCCAGTTTAACTAAAATAGAATTAGTTCAACTGATTAACAATTTGAAAATGATGTTTTTCCTGCCTTACATTTAAATTTATGTACTCTGTGTATAGCAATATTACACAAATAAAACAAACTTTATGCTTTATACCAAGCTCCTTCTCAAAGAATTTTATATAATTAACTTTTTTAACTTAGCATTAGATATTGATGACTTCAGTTACAGTTTTGAGTGCATTTGACAAATATAACAAGACCTTTTGACATATAGCACGAAACTGCAGCACAAGGATTATAAGATGTGGTACTCACTCAAAACAAATTCTGATCAAGATGCACAGGTAATTTAACTGGGATTTTTGTCGCTCCTGTGCTACACAATGCGGATGCAAACTTTAAAAAAAGACCACAAAAACGTTCAAGGAACTGAAATCTCTCGAATCCATAGAATGGAACATTGTCGAATCTTACGATCTGCCAAAATCGAAGGGTCTGGAATGTAGTGCGGGACAATAAGGAAGCTATTTCCAGCTCCTGACTTAAGCGGCTGTCTTTGAATATTCCTTGGCTTTTTCCTCTCTTGATGACAAAAAAAACGTTAGTACAATGTGGTGGTGACACACCTTTCCATTTGTGATAGGCATTACCTGATTGAGGTGACCATACGTCCCGCGTTTTTAGAATAACGGATTTATGTAAAATGTGAGAGAGTGATTTACTACATGAACTTGAAAGACTTAACAATACTACACTACCCGCAAATCAGCAGTTCTCGTGTTACGTTCGAGTTACGTAGTATTATTGGTGCATTCAAATAGCCGGCGACAGAGAAATTCATGATTTTCCGCGGTTTCTGTAAACTTAAACTTTATATGTCCCTCAAACTCTGTATTCTGTTACAGTTTCCGTGCTGTAAAATAGTTGATTTTCTACGCACACAAGGGAGTAAGGTGTGGGTGAATAATTTTCACTTAAGGCAATTGCAAAATTCTAAAATTGTCAGTTTGATAGCTACAAGTTCATAGCTAAATCCACGCTAAATCAAATCAAAAATGTTGTCGGAATAATTTTCACAATGAAAGTTGGCAGCACTGCTCCTTATCTTCACGAAAGTATCGTTTTCATCAGTTTCACTTCCCGCCTCCATTCCTCACAGGAGCAACTACTACCAACCTACATGCAGTATTTGATAACCTAAATCTATGAAACAAGATTTAATTTAAACAGTCTCAATATAATTATAGCAGAATTTTATACTATTGCGTATCCAATTTTAAGCCAAGCTATACTTCGAATACCATCCATTACTATATTCATATTTTGATAAATATACTTTGCATCCAGAATAAATATGTTCGGGAGTGGGTAGAGGGGCATATTGCATAATTTCAGATGAGGCACAACCTCCCGATACTGTGACAGTCAATATATTTTTATAAAAATATTTTTGCTTCAACAAAAAGTGCCATCTAGCTTCGGTTTATTAAACCACTGCAGATTCATTGCCAACAGAACAAACACAAATACATTTACGCACTACACAGCAGAAAGAAAACAAAAGACAATCGCATTAAACAATTTGAATTTGTGAAAATGGTCTAAGTACTTCCTCACTCAGGGCAACAAAATTTTATTTTGTCTGGGCTATAAAATTTGCGTGCACGTGTTTTTACAGCACATGTTACAGTAACATTACTGTCTCTCTATTACCCAAAGAAATATCCAACAGATTTCAGCATGGCGAACAAGGTAAGATAATTTATTGAATTGTAGTCAACTAGACGATAAGCAAATGTTTTTACAATTCGTTCCTATGCTATGGAAACTTTATATTTGTGTCTGTTATAGCCCATTGATACCAAAAGAGAAGAATTCAGGAAATACTTAGAAAGTGCAGGTGTTATGGACGCACTGACCAAAGTTTTGGTTAGTTTGTATGAAGAACCAGAAAAGCCAGAAGCAGCGCTAGAGTATCCTTTTATTTGGCGAATTATTAACTGTAAATGGCGTTGTTTAGAGCGAATGCTCTCTACAGCCTTGTTATTTTTAAAGAGCATGTTATTACAGTTTTTGTACTTGTATCATGCAGACCTTGAAGCATACCTAATGTAGCTATAAGATATTTATGTTATAGTTTAAATATCTGTGATTTCCACAAAGTAGAATTCTTTATGAATTTATAAGATATGTATGCTGTTGTATAAATAGCAAATCAGATATCAAGCAGTAACCAGTAATGACTAAGTAATAATAGCAATTCTGTTACATGAACCTTCAGTGAATTCAGTTGTGGAACAAGGGTACTGTTCTTGAATGTAGTTTTAACTAATGTCAGAATTGGCAGGCCCAAGGTTTTAATACTGCAGTAATGTACGTCCTCCAACATTAAGTCATATCGGTAATACAGCAATAGGTATATTTAGTATTATACCTCAGCTAGTCTGATCTTTCCTCTTTCATTCATTCATTCATTTAGGCAGGTAACACAATGAAAGTGATTCATGTAATTGTAAAGTGAACGTTAAAGTGGTTTGCCATACTCTGCACATAGTTATGAAGAAAATTAACTGAAGTTAAACATTTATGTTTCAGATTTTTAGAATGAAAGCTTTTTATTTTAAGCTCTAACTAGCACCTGCACACCTAGAATTCAGCAGCAGAGAAATGTGTGTGTGAGAGAGAGAGAGAGAGAGAGAGAGAGAGAGAGAGAGAGAGAGAGAGAGAGAGAGAGAGAGAGAGAGAGAGAGAGAGAGAGAGAGAGAGAGAGAGAGAGGACTAAATGTTTGCTAAAGCTGTTGTGTGAAGCATAATTCAGCAGTAGTTTTCCATCATCACCATGGATGATGGCATAGTTGCAGCTGCATAAAAGCATAAGGAATAGCTAGTTTTTTCAACTAGTAGTTCATTTACTTAGACTTCAACTTTCATTAACACCATGAAAAATCTGTTTTATTACTGGTTCTTAAGGGTATTGCATTATGTTTTCATTGCAGAGAGAGCTCGCTGAATTTTATATAACACAAGCAGAGTTATAAGTTCTAATGCATAGGAGAGAAAGTAGCATGCTCATGATTTAGTTTTATAGGCTTCCATCTTAAATGAACTTTGGATACTCTGCAGAGGCCACAAGACGTTTTTACCTGTCAATGAGATGTTTAAATGAAATCTAAAATTAATAAATGATTGAATGTAACTCAAATTTACACTTGACTTCCTACTGAACGATTGTCTAAAAATGTTTCATAGGTAAAATTGCCTGCATCAGCATCTAGGTGGTAGCATGTCTGCCTCACGTTCAAGGGGTTCCAAGTTCAAATCTCGGTCAGGGTGTGTTATCCTGAAAGATGAATGGCGGTTAACTCTTAAGTTCTATGTACTCATTTAACATCACTTCATTCATCGTCTGATATGACAATGTTGGAGGTTTTCATTTATCCTAAAAAATTAATTAACAACTGTGCAGGTCGTACGATTGTTCTTAAGGAATGAACAGTTTATATGAAAGGATGGGTGCAAGTCACTACTCACTTTTTGCAGGAACAGTGATATTGAGAGAGAAGTACAATCTCAGTGAGATGTGCATTTACACGTGCTTTTGAGCTGTTCTTCCTTTATATACTCAAATATATTGGCAATAATCTCGCGACTTTGACTATGTAGAGCTTTTCCTTTTATTTTCGACACTGTAGGAGGAATGTCATGTAAGTAACTAATACGTAACTAGTACTCGTTAAAACACTTGCATGCATGTATCCACACCACACGATACTTTTGCAGTCTACTTTATATACAAACACAACAGAGGAAAAGAGAGCTGTTTGTTATCGTAACATAAACTATTTGCTGACCTGTTTATTAAGGCTAGGCCAGCTCAATGGATTTCCACTGAAGGTCATTTGTCAAGAACGAACACCAACCTATATGAGTTGTTGGTGATATTTCCAGGCATTCACTGGATCTCTGTGTAGGTCCCTTGATGAACTTTATGGTGGATTGTCTTCAATGGGAATTTCAGAGTTCATTATTTTTCGTTATTGTTTGTACAAAAAGCATCTCCCAGATGTCCAGTTCTGGTGGTTGTACCGATCTTAACAGAAGGTATAGCATTTTTATCTTGTGGTTTCTGTTGCAACAGTGAGGCATATATTTCCTATGTATCTTTATTCTCAGTATTCAGAATTGATTTAATAAATTACTAATTTCCTGGGAGACTAATAATATTTGCTGGTATAAGTGTATTAAAGGGCAGAATGGGGAATTATTGAATCTGTGCATGAAGCAACACAAAAGCATTAAAAATACAAATAGTTGGTGGTCAGAATTGGCAAGTATGATATTGAAGATAGGCATGGGAGATCTATGAAGAGCAAAGGAGATAAATTATAGCGGTTTTTGGAAGGAAGTGAGAACTAGAGTACAAGACATGGATAGGTAAGAGATATGGGAAAGTATAGAAGAAAAGAAATCTTTGAAATTTTATAAGCATTTAAAAACAGAATGGGGTAGGGAAAAATATATAGATCAATGTGGCAAAACTAGAAGAGAAGGCATAGCATGGATGAGAGTAGGAATATTATACTTAAAAGGGTTGAGAAGTAATGAGGTAGGAATATGTGAATTTTGTGGAGACGAAGAGAGCACTGTTCATTACCTGATAGAATGTAAGGAGTTAACAAATTACAGGAGAAAAATATGGGATAAGAAATGGGGCAGTGTAAGTAAAGAGATATTGGCGGTAAGCATGCTAACAGGGATGGGAGAAAAGAAAAATAGATGTATAGGAGATTTCTTATATAGGTTAAGAGAATAGTGGATTAGGGTAAAAGAAGCGAAGATCAAGAAGAAATGGTACCAAGGAAGACCAAAGGCTTATAGCCAGGGGACCTGAGTCAGCGAGTAAATCTTGAGTCAGCAATTTCATGTATTTGTACCGGAGGTATAGTACAGCAGGTTCATTGTTAAATTTATTTTACTGAAATTGTAATGGAAACTGTACAAATAAATAAATATCAAATATCAATAATATTTGCGCTTCTCTGTGCATTACTTCCATTTTTTGGGAGGGGGGTTTGGTCTCCTAAATTTAATATTGAGCTTTGTGTCATAGAAATGCTTTTCTTAGCCGAAAACAGTTATGTGATAACACATTTAGGTGGCAGTCCTATATCTTCAGAAGATCTGGAGAAGTTACATCATGACCTGAAAGAAGCACAAGATAAAGTTGCTGAGCTGGAAAAAGAGAATGCAAGTCTGAAGTCAAAGGAAGGTGGTGCGGCAGCTGAAGGAGAGGAAGGCGCACCACCACCTGAGGGTGAAGGTGGTGCCGAGGGTGAAGCTCCTGCCGAGGGCGAAGCTCCAGCTGAGGGTGAAGCTCCAGCTGAAGCTTAATAAATTGCAGATTTCTAAGAAAAATAGGTACAGTATACCATTTTAGAGTCATTTAACTAACATAGTTGTTTGTAAGAAACTGAGGTTTGTAATTTCCAAATAATCTGTATGAGTTACAAAATGAATTTTACTTCCTCTAGCATTTGTCTAAGGAAAAGCAATTGTTGCATTTAACCTCAAAGTTCAATATTAAAAGTTAACTGAAAATTTTGAGGACATATTTAAGCAAAGATAGGCTATATACCAAGTCTGCCATAAAAATTTAGTTAATGCTTTGGCCACTATTAGCACTGTGTAGCTGTGCAGTACTGAGTGCAATGGCTCAAGTGGTTTCTCTGTGGCCTGCATTTGGGAGCTCCAGGTTCGATTCCCATGGCTGACCTTCCTCACCCATGGGTTTTTTCCAGGGGGGTTTCATAGGTCGTCAGGCGAATGCTGGGTTTCCCTAATTTCCTGTCCCTTTATCTCCATTTTCATTTCACATCATATCTCATCTGGTGGTCTCTTTCAGGGTAGCAGTGTATGCGGGAATCTCGGCGGTGCATGGCAGGATGATATGCTCTGAGGAAAACAACTTCCTCCTCTGGTAGTTCGGTTGCTGGTCTCAGCTCCTCTTCTAGGACCATTTCGGGATCGCCAGCCAGGGACCTTTGCGGCTCGGATCGCCTGCCTGGGACCTTTAGGGCTCAGCTGCTGGGCTCGTTGCTGTCCCACAGTAGGGGAGCGAGTTCGTTGTCCTTGCCTGTCGGGGGAAGTTTCTATCCAAGTAAATTGTAGGAACCCTGCCCTCTGTACTGTCGTGGCTCCTTGGGCTGGCCGCCCTCTATCTCCTTCGCCTCATCCTTCCTCCCAGGGGTGCCCCCACTTGGGGGCATAGGAACAATGGGCCCAGCATGGTGGCCTATGTACCAAATCCCCTACGTAATGAAATCCTAATATAGGCTGTAACAGAATGTGATATTTTCAGGGCGTGCTTGTCTGTCTTGCTCTTCTTCAGGTTTGATGACCATATCAACAGTGGCATCAGTCAGCCCCATTTATTGATGAAGTTTACACCTTCAGGATATCTTCATTCAATTATTTCCACTAATAGCTCATTAACATTAAACTTACCATTCAACTTTATTGACAGACACTGCCTAGCAGCACACTCATGCACACAATGCTTGTTTTATTTTCCTAAAACTCTTCAATTAATGCCAAGTTTCAATCAAAACACTGTTAGTGCTGGAAAGTTCTTTGCATCCATAGAAGATGCTTAACCAAAAACTTACATGCATGCACACTTTTATAGAAAAACTGTCTTTGTCTTAAAGAGACATGAAATGTCTGCATAATTTCATGAAATGTCTAATTAAATTCTAGATCAAATGCAGTATTTCCTCTGGTTCATGAGAAAAAAGTTTATATTCTTAATTCATTATGCATAATATGTTGCCCATGAAAAAGAACTTAGGCTTTTTATAGACATTTTTTAGTGTGTTCAATTAATTGTTAATCCTTTATTTTTTCTTAGTCAACTTGATATAAAACTTATACCTTGAAAAACATTAATGTTAACAACACAATTTGTTTTATTTCAGAGAGAAAAGATGGCAAAACCGGCCTGGCTTTTGGATTGTTCTTCAAATTTCTCTTGTACCAGCTACATTGTACAGTGAAATACAAACCAATGAATAAAATACGGGTAGAAAACGTTACGTAATACCAATCATTGGATACTGAAGTTATTTATTTAAAAGAAAGCAGTGAAAAAAATGTTGATTGTAAAAATCACTGAATAAGTTTTCATTATTAATAAAAGGACATTTACAAAACTGTTTAAATATTATGAAGTACTTAAATCTGTTCAGAAACTAGAACTGTTTTTGCATAGCCCTTTGATAAAAAGCTGTCCATTTCAAGTTATGTAGCAACCTATATTTTTGTCACAATGTTACAAAAAATGTATAAAGTCAATTACATTTAAGGTATAGAATTCTTTACCCACTTCGCCCCCCCCCGATCATCAGTCGCAATCCTCATCCTTATCCTTATGATTTAACACTAATTGGCTTTCTACCTCCCTTCACATTCTCTATCCAGTTACTTTATAATGGTTGAAAGATTTTTATGTGAAACATATTGTTTATAATTGTGATCTCATAAAGTGCCATAACTTTTGTAATAATGGGTAAAAATTCATAATACTCATTGGAAAGGATATAAAACATTGACAGATATATATTGCTGATTTCTAATTCTAAATGAAATATAGGTATACGTTGTACCTTTCCAACCTTGTCCACACTTTTTTTGCTAAGAATGCAGTGTTTATTATGCATATAATTCCAGGTATTTACTTGTATGCTTCCACATAAAAACTGAAGCCTATTTAATATGTAAAAAGCATAAACTAACAAATACTACATAAAATATAATTACATGTCCAAACTTCACTTATTTTTTTAACAAAATTTATGAAATTTCCACAAAAATTAGACTAGTTTCACAAGTAAATCATTCGCATCTTCAGTCTCTTTCTTTTTTCTCTGTTTTCATCATTACTGCTGCTAGGTGTTTTATTATTTTTGTATTTACGAGGCATGTCCGTAAAATAAGGTCTACAAGACCCAGGAGCCGTGAGGAATGCTATTACGCGAGATCCGGCAACACTGGCATGTAGCTTGGTTTCACCCCTTCAAATCCCAACCACAACGAACCTGTTGCAACCATTAGTCTTGGCTGGGCAGCCATTTGCAATGGAGCTTCCTATCACTTCTGCCGCCAAGTGCGAGTTGCATGCAGTGATCCGTTTTTTTGACTACCAAGGGCACTACTCCCCCTGAAATTCATGCGAAGTCTATGGGCAACAGTGTATGGACGTCAAAAACGTGCGGAAGTGGGTCAGAGAGATTAAGATGGACGTACAGACGTCCATGACGAACAGCGTTCTGGTCGGTCTTTGGTTTCAGCCAAAACAGTTGCAAAAGTGGAGCAAGAAATGCTTAAAGATCGGTATGTGACAGTTCGCAAACTGTGCCAATATATATCTGAAGTCAGTAAGACTACGACTCACAAGATTTTGACTGAGCATTTGCATTATCGCAAGGAGTGTGTGAGGTGGATCCCTGCACAACTTGGCGGGAGAGTGCTATGACAAGGGTATACAAAAACTGCCACAGCGCATGCAAAAGTGCATTGATCACAATGGTAATTACGTTGAAAAATAGCTGTAAGTTCCGCCTTTCCATCAATGTAACATTCATTGACAATTAACATGTTTTCTGTATATTAAAATTGGGGACCTTATTTTACAGACATGCCTCGTATTACCAAACTCTAAAAATGAAATAAATTTAAACACAGAATCGATTGGCGGTATTTCAAAATTCATGACGCAGTCTCTAGATATTTTCTCTCAAACCATTAAATCTATCGGAACATTTAATTCTTCAATAATTTAACTTCTGGATTTATTTCATGGTTAAATGACCAAAAATGATTGTGACCAAATTTACATTGGAAGGACCCAAATGTAATTTAGAAACCGGAATGAAAAAACATTTTAGAAATATTAGTTATAAACAGACTGATAATCAGCCTTGGCAGATTATTTGTCATTTAACCATGAAATAAATCCAGAAATTAAATTATTAAGGCAATGAAATGGTCCGATAGATTTAATGGTTTGGGAGAAAATATTTATTTAAAAAAATAGAAATTGTATAATGAATTTTGTAATACCGCCAATTAATTGTCTCTTAAGTTTGTTTCATTTTCAGAGTTTGGTAATAAATACAAAAATAATACGACACCTGGTAGCAGTAACAATGACGATGAAAAACAAAGTGACTGAAGATGCAAATGATGTATTTGTGATAATTATATTTTATGAAGCCTTTTTTTTTTTAATTAAACACGAATTAGCCTCACTGTTCAAAAACTTCCAATTTTTTGTGAACTCCATTTTTTGTTTTGAGACTAAATATGAAATAAGCAAATATTATATTAAAAGGAAATAGAAATAAATTTAATAGCAGGTATATAGACCCTCTGTTTCTATTACCTCCCTATTTTGCAGCCCATGAATATATAAAATACCTAATCAGTTTTGCACAGGAGGATACTTGTGCTGATTCCATAAAATTTCTTTTGTCTTATATGGGCTTCAGACCAATTTAACACCAAAACTTTCTTTACCTGTGCCCAATATTTTCAATAGGATTCAAATCTGCTGAGTAAGGTGGCCAATCAACCACTAAACTAGTTTGAAATCTCTTGACTTGTGTGGACAGTTTTCCTATTGGTATTTAATCATTTCATCGGCATACCTAGTCCTTATAGAAGCAACCATGAGCTTTTAAGGATGTGTTAATACTGCTGGTTAATATGCAAACTCAAACTTGATATGTCAAGCAAATGGTTACAGAGAATGTATGAAATATAGGTAGAGTCAGAGATGCTGTAAGCTGTAGACAAAAGTGAGTAATTTAAAAAAAGTTATACTAACAATTTGTTAAGGAGATGCTGTGACTACCTAGATCAGCCCGAGGAGAAGTACCCTTAGTGGAATTAAGTAAAACCGGTAAAAATAAGTATTATAATAATAATTGAAAGAATCCTGAAATTTTGGTATGAATGCTTGACAAAAGATAAAATCCTAAAGGTATGTATGAATCTACAAAAGAGAATGGGAAACAGGAATAGATGGTCAGAAGCAGAAAAAAATATAGAAGAAATAGAGGGACATATGGAGACTAGAAAATAGCAATATAGAAGGTAAATGTTATGGATCATGGTCTAGTTCTTGAACAGTGAACCAACGTGTCACCAGGAACTGCGCCTAGAATCATCAACACACTGAAGATGCTAGGCACAGTTCCTGGCAAAATGTCGGTTCACTCTTCAAGAAATTCTAGACCATGGTCCATAAGCCCAGAACAAAACATTTATCTTAAAGATGCCAGCCATGAAAGCCTCAGCTTATATAATGTAGAAGGTTTTTGGAAACTAGACAAGTACAGTTCAGTATTTGACAGTGCAAAGAATTAGCAATATGGAGACAAAGTGTGGGAGAAGAAATGGGAAAAGATGCAAAGCGAGATGATAGCTATAAGAATGATTATGGGAAAAAAATAGAAATATGGGGAACTTGTTTTTGGAAAGCTAAAGAAAAGTGTATGAGGAAATTAAAGATTGGAAAAGAAAAAGTGCTGGGAGAATAAGGGCAGACAGATAGGAAATTAGATGATGGAGGGAATATTATGCTTTTCACAGGGACCTGCACCACTATTCACCTGAAAATTTTATGGTATAATGCCTGTTGTATATAAACCATGTGTACCAAAAACCTGCTGCGTAGTAGCCTGGAAAGTGCTGCATGCGACCACTTGCATGTATCTGATGGACATCCCTCATCAGCTCTGTTAGGAGTGTGATGGGCACACTCCTTACGTATGACTGTATAGACCACTGCCCATCAGGGATAAACAACCCCTCCTGTACAATGCTGTGTTACTATAATGTTCCTGCATATTCTGGACTCATTTTCAGGTACTTCCAGCTATACTGTGTAGCCGATTTTTGGCACATAAGGCCTCACACAGAACAGAGATGATGCCATCAAACTCTCAAGCGCTTACAGGTGTGATCATAGTAGTAGTTCCCTTGTCAGCAATGCTAAAATGCCTCGGCACCAACCAAGCTGAGTCAGCTAGTGTAAAAGATGGCACCAGGCAATTTATGCAACTAGGTTAAGTAAAATATGTATGTAATATGTATAATATATTGTAAATAGTAAGTTGTATAAATAAATTCTATTCTAATACTCCAGATTATTTAATGTCCCTATCTGGTATCATCCAACACCAACATAACACAGTTACAGGACCTCGGCAATCTATTTGCACCATGTGTTTGTATTTGTAGAATGATGAAAATGTCACCTGGTCCGTGATTATAGCCCTATTGTAATTATTGACATGTTCTGTGAATGTGAAGCAACTTAACATATCTGTATGATTCTGCTTCTTGGCAAAGAGTCCTGGTGTAATCAGACCATAGAAAGCTATGCAGCATGACCCAGGGAAATTAGTTACTTGTAGACACATGCTGGAAGGGACTGCTGTCTACCTTTAGAAGTGCAGTGTCCTATGAGGACTGGATAAATATTACAACATGAACCAGGTCGACAATAAGCAATCCCTTCTCTGGATAATGCACTCACACCATAGCCATAGATAGAGGGACTTAAAAGTGTTCTCAAAATATAAATATTGACTAATGCAAGAAGAGATCTTGGAGCCCATCTTTTTTTTTCTTTCTTTCTTTTCATTGAGCCATAGCAAAAATCAGTATGGTTGCTAATATGTCATACAGAGCTCTAAAACTAAAAGGTGCATGTTGATCACATCAGCAAAATTGCTGACTGAAGAATGAGTCAAGAGAGTGTGCATATCCAAAATTACATCAATTAAACATTTGGTTTAGTTTTAGTTAATTGATGGAAATTAATAATTTCTTCATACTAGCCGTATATATGCTAAGGTTTTTGTTAGATTGAGTCAACATGAAAAATTCAATGCCATGGCCAAGATTTGAACCACGGTTCTCCTGGTTTCCATCCAGTCGCTCTAACCCATTGAGCTACCATGGCCAACATGCCATCCTGACATTAAATTCTCCATTTGACTCGTATATTTCCTCAGTAAACCACTAGGGGCTCTCGCATTTGAGATACACTGTTTGTGGCGACTTACTATCATAAGGAGAATTTAATGTCAGGATGGCATCTTGGCCATGGTAGCTCAATGGGTTAGAGCAACTGGATGGAAACCAAGAGATCTGTGGTTCAAATCCCAGCCATGGCATTGAATTTTTCATGTTGACTCAATCTATTTGGTTTAGTTTTTACTTTATAATTTTTACTTACATGGAATTTATTTGAAAATGAAAAGCAGTAATTTGAGTTCTTATGCATGAACGTCTTAATGTAAATAGATATCTTAGCATGGAAGCAGAGCGGGATGGCTCAGGCAGTTTCGTCTGTGGCCCCCATTTGGGAGGCCTGGGTTCGATTTCCATAGCCAACCTTGACCCATGGATTTTTTTCGGCGGCTTTCCCAGTTGCCAGGCGAATGCTGGATAGGTTAATTACATCTCCCAAATTTCCTGTTCCTCCATTTTATCTCCATTATTATCACATCGTCTCTCATCTGGTGGTCTCTTTTCAGGGCAGAAGTGTCAGCAGGTGTCTCGGCACTGTTGTGACTCCTTGTGTCAGCTGCCCTATCTCTCCTCTAGTCTCATCCTTCCTCCCTAGGTAAAATAAACCACAGGTTTCAATGCCGAATCCCCTCTGTAGTAATCCTAATCCTAGGTATGGAAGATCTTATGCTTTGCCATATGTTTAAAAAAATTTGGAGAAACTTTTTTTGTGCGAACACGAGAATATTTTCTAAGTCCAACAATGCATGTATACACATGCGCAAGCAGACAACCTGCAGTCCTTGTGTTGCAGCCAACACGAGAAAGATGTCTGACACTTGTAGCCATCCTCTGCAAAAATCCCCAAGACATCTGTCCTACACCGGTGCAACAGGGCATGTAGATGTGATTAGCTCGGATCAATTTTGGAAAATACTGACCAAGTTTCCTCTCAGGTTTTATTGCTTTACAAAAGTAGGCTTGCTGTCCAGCTGAAGTATCAATTGTACTGCTAGAAGTGAAGGCTGTTTGTTGTGTGCGTTCTTCAAATATTTACAATTCTTTCAGTACGTTGTTGAAAATTAGAAAATGGCTCGACAAATCAGTAATTTTACCAACATGTTAAAATCGACGTTAACAAATGTAACAAAAATTGTCACAGCGCTAACACTAATGTTAAATTTATTTAGGTACTACTTTGTGTTAGTTTGCTAGTGTAATTTAGGGACAAGTAAGGCTGTGGGTGGCATTGCGTTCAGTGGAGAAAATAGGATAGTTTGGCTGCACTGAAATCTTTAATATCGCTATATACGTAGTAAGAAAATAAACACAATAACGTTAAAAGAATGCCCTCCAGCACGAAATCATGGTTGTATATAAAAACATCAAAAAGTGTGAAGGACTTAGAAAAAAATCGCTGCATCGCATATTAGAAAGAAGAGCCAAAAATTTAAATTAAAAAGAAAAAAGTATACCCCAAGAATTCTACATCAAGTTGTCCCAATTACGACATACATATGTTCCACCATTCAGCCATCATACATACAATCAAATTGAGAGACAGCTTCCTGCTTATCGCAGAGTTTGAGAATGAAGGCAGTGTCAGCAAATGCTTCCAAGTTTTCCGAACCAAAATTCCTCTGTTGCTGTTGCTTGTTTATGTCTCTAGGTTGTGTGTTGTGGAAAGAACATAACAAGAGACTATTGCCAGAAACTTAGAATATGCATCTCATTAATAATGAAAATGTCGTAAACATATGTATTTCAAACAAAATTGTTAGAGCCATTTTTGAGAAATTCAAAATTTTGGAAAAAAGGTTTTATTTTAAGGTTAGTTTGGGCTGGGAGGATTATCTTTGAAGTTTGTGTCTCATATTTGGAAAATACTGAACCTAAATTCTGAATTTGTTATTTAAACAACTTTTTGTATTTAAGTACAAAAATGTATAGACAGTCCTCAAACACACCATTTTCTAAGTAAAATCTCAGTACCAAATATTTGGATGGAATACAATTATGACATTATCTCCTGTAAGTCCTAAATAGAAAAAGTATTAAAAAATTTTGATAATACTGTACTTGGATCAAACACTGCTTAAGCATGCCAGGTAAAAGCTTTCAAGAAAGTTCTGCCATCCTAAGCTACCCTTTACAAGGACAAAGTTTGTTTATTTTCCTGCAAGATTTTATTAAAATGTACTACATGAAAAATCATAGAGATGTATTGGAAGAAATGTGAACCAAGAGATGTTTACACAAGCCTATCACACATACATGGCAAGACAGTGTATGTACACTCTGGACAGCAACATGTTATACAACGGCAGGCACGAGAAATCATATATAATGTGACTGAATATTGTGACAAGGAGAAATAAGAGGGACTCAAAATCCCTTTGTGTCAAGCAACAATGGCTGCAATGGTAATTCGCATTTGCAATATAGTAATTAATTGTATTACCTTTCATATCAGACACAAAGCTCCCAAGTGCTCAATTTGTTTTGTCATTGTATGCCAGTTAAGTAATGTTTCGCTCTTCTAGGAAACTACAAACGAATACAGCACTATGTCACTGAAGGTCAATATGTCTCAAAACATTGTCATGTAGTAAATATCTTTGAGATTTAAATGTACATATTGAATTTTCTGTGAACAGCCAGTCTACTCGTCTTCATGCTGACTGAATTTTGTACAGTTTTATACAACTGGGAAGTCATAATAGACCAAAACCCCTGTAGAAAAATGTACAGCTCATTAAAATACACAATTTGGTCAAATTTTTGCATACCACAAGCCATATTTACTTTCTTCGTTGGTTACTTAAGTAAGGGAAGTATTGAATGTTATCCAAAAATTTGATTTCAAGATTAGCACCACAAACACATTCTGAGTCATCCTGAATTCAAAAAACATTTGATGTGTCACATTCACAAGAGTTTATTTTACTCTAAAAACTATTCTTACTGAACTTTATTTACACACTTCTTGTTAACGCAGATGAACCTTCAGTATGTGTTTGCTCATTTCATTGGAGGTATAAGAAAAATACAATAAGCTAAAGCGATAGTCAAACCTTTTCTAAGAGAGCTATTAGTGATAGCTTTAAAATTATATTCTATTTACATTAACATGAAGATCTTGGAAACAGTTAATGCTGCGACAAAACATCCAGCTGATAGTTGATTTCAGCCCAACAGCACTAGATCATCTCAGGCTTGATTGTTGCAACAGCATTGGTGATCCTGTGCTTTAAATGTTGCAAATTACTGTACGCAATGTTTTTTATGTATCCTCATATAGAGGTCTGGGGATGTCAAGTCAAGGCTTCTAAGAGGCCCTACAATCCACTGATCAGGGAATCTTGCATGCAGAATATCTCAAACTGGTAGGAAAAGAGTGGAGGCGCATCTTGTTGAAATAATGTTACTTTATTTTCTTCTTCAATTTGGTCTTCTTGCAGGAAAATGTACTGTTCTAGCATGTGTAGGTAAACATGTCCTGTGACACTCTGCTCAATAAGAAACAAAGGGCCAAATGACCTGATTATGCATCAAACTGCACCACATTTTACTTTTGGAGAACTTCTGTCATCTCAAAAATTTCATTGGTCAGTTCAGATCTCCAAATTCTACAATTATGCCAGTTGAGCTAACCATTGACAAGGAATATAGCTTTGTCTGTGAAGATTACACGTTTAAAACTCTCATCATCGTCAACTTGTTAAACATGTCATTTGCGAACTGAACATGGGTATGGTTGTTCCGAGGTTTAATGTCAGGTCTGAGCTGAATTTTGTAAGCGCGAAGACATAAATGCTTGTCTTAACACATTTTGAATTGTTGACTTAGGTATTCCAAGTCATATATAAAAAAACTTGATGAGTTCCTGATTAGTTTGCAGGTCAGATTACTAATTTATCTTAATTACAAGACATGATTTTGTGAAATTGCTGCAACCTTTTTCGATGATCCTATATAATAAGTAGAAGTATACCATCTCATCCAAAAAGTAAATATCATGAGTCCAGTAATACATTAAGTTAATTGATGGGAACTAATCATTCTGCATACTAGCTGTGTATAGACCTAGGTTTTGGATATATAGAGTCAACCTGAAAAATTCAATATCATGACTAGGATTTGAACCACAGATCTCCCAGTTTCCATCTGGTCGCTCTTAACCATTGAGCTACCATGATCAATGTGCAGTCATGACATTAAATTTTCCAACTGACTCATATGTTTTTGCAGTAAACTGCTAGGGGTCGTCGTATTTGAAATACACACTGCAAACGGAATTTTAAACTAAACAATAAGTTAAATATCACACTGATATTTCGAGAACTTTAGTAACAGTAACATCTAAATTAATTCATAAAACTATTTGTAGTCAATTTTTATCATACTACGTCACTTAAATTTTCATTTTTGGGAGTGTTGCTTCCATTTTCTATCTCAAAGGTCCAACTTTTGTATGTTGTCTGCAGTCTTCTCTCTGGCAAGATTTCAAATTTTATTGATCGGTTTATAATTCCATATTAAGATGTTCTCCCATGTTGTAAATTTGTTATGGTTTATAACGCCTTTTTAATTATCTGAATTTGGGTTAAGCTTATGGTTTTTGTTCCAAAAGTACTGCCAGTAGCATTTCACTTTTGAAATAAAAATCTGATAACCTTGATCTAAATCCAAAATTATTAAAAAGGCATAACAAACTATAACAAATTCACAACATGGGAGAATATCTAAATATGGAGATACAAAGACTGACTAATAAACTTCAAAATCCCACCTGTAGATAATTTGATAAAGAAGTTCATTGTTCCACCACGATGAGAAGAGCAATTCAATGATGACATGACGTTGTACGAGAAAGAACTTATCAAGGATGTCATACAAAGGAAGTAATAATAGGTTTACGATGAGGTATAATTTTATTTATTGTATCAGACGTTACTGCAGGCAACAACAGAAATATCGTGACTTTGTGGGTCCGTAAAATTAAAATCCAAGTTGCAGAAATAAACTCTGTTCTATTCTTACAGTAGTCGCATTAATACATACACAATCACAATCTACCAAGGTCGATGACCACAACAAAAAGCTTACTCAACTTTCACTGTTTACAACACTCCTGTTACATTATCTGTTTACGACTGACTCTTGGCGAGTCGCCGCCTCCTTAAAGACCTCAATTGATAATTCGAGATATTTCTGGAACAATCAAGAAATTGAAAGTTCTATAAAACAATCAAGATGTCACCAGAATGTTCCATTTAACTCACTTATCTGTGTCGGTAAGTCTTTTATCTCCGGGCTATCTTTATCTGTTTTTTCAGGCTCTTTATTTCCACACTGTGCTGCCTATCAGTTCCTATATGTAAACAAGCCACGTTATTGCTCCGCATGAACCCCTTTTAGCGCATATTCCCCCTATCGTAAATAATGGGTCCGCGACAATATCTATATGATCAAAATTCAAAATAGAAGCCATAGCTCCCAAAAGTAGCACCTCATAAATTAAAATATTTTTTCATGTTTGTTCATATTTTTTAATTTTTCATGTTGACTCTATTTATTAAAAATCTTAGCCTATAAATGGCTAGCGTGGAGAAATGATTAATTTCCATCAATTCATTAAAATAATAAGAGTTAAATGATGAAGCCTGGGATTTAAGTACTTACAATAGTAAGTCGCCACAAACGGTGTATCTCGGATGCAAGAGCCCCTAGTGGTCTACCGGGGAAATATATGAGTCAAGTAGAGAATTTAATGTCAGGATGGCACGTTGGCCATGGTAGCTCAAAGGTTAAGAGCGACTGGATGGAAATTAGGAGATCCATGGTTCAAATCCCGGCCATGGCATTGAATTTTTCATGTTGACTCTATTTATTAAAAATCTTAGCCTCTAAATGGCTAGTGTGGAGAAATGATTAATTTCCATCAATTAATTAAAAGGACTATAAATAGTTTTATGAACCAAACTTGGTATTAAGTTCAGCATCTTCCAAGAATGTAACATTAAGATTTTCAAGAAAAACCTTTACATGAACCATTTTTAAAAAAAAAAAAAAAAAAAAATGTTGATTTTCTCAAAAATGGTTCTAATGGTTTTTATTAAAATATTATATATTTAAGATATTTGTGACAAATGAAATGTATATCCTGAATGTTCCAAGAATGTCCTCAGAAGTTCTCTTCTTTCCACATTATTAAATCATAAAAAGACAAAATCTTTCTTTGTTTCTTAAACATTTCGCTAATTGTACCACTGTCATGGTGTTAGGGGATTCTTGTTCCTCTATCCTAGACAAAATCTTACGAAATAAAAATGTAGAACTCCTAACTAACTGAACCACCCACACTGACTCCCTAAGCTGAGGATTACGTTCCTGAAAATACTGCCTTTTAAAAAGGTGACATATTTAATGCTGTGGACGGTTTGGAACTCAGTACAACGTTCAGAATTTAAAAACAGGCAAGAACAGAATAGTGTTCTTCTGATCTTTTAACCACGTATAGCATTGTGAGTGTATGACAAAGAGCATGGGATTATACATGGTTGGCAGCGGCAGCATGCAATATAGCTTAGCACTGGGGTAGTGTCGTCACAACTGAATGAAGTGTGTACAACAATTTTAGGTATTTCATTTCCTTCTTGAATTCAACATCTAAAAAAATATACTGCAGGAGTCTGTCCTTTTTGGTAAACAAAACTATTCTTTCCAGTCAGTAAGCTCTCTTGCTTCACATAGTGAATGTGTCATGAGAAACAACAAAATCTCAAGAGTTGCAGCTACTTATGACCTTTATCTAGAGATGTATTGGCCATCACATTCCCCTCCTACAGGCTCCAAGCATTATTGCTGCATTTATATGCAAATACTTGCATTAGCCAAGCTGAGCTGAAAAAGCTGTGTAGTCTATAAATCTGTCAGATTACTGCATTCCTGCTAAGCATAACTTGGTAAACTTATTTCCAATGTTACAGCAAAATGAAAATATGCTATAACATTCATAAAATAAAAGCAATGATTCTGACTTCAGAGACCATTAAGTGCTGAAAAGGTTTGTTTAGAAGTGACGGTCATGTAAAATTCCAGTTTGTATGACACATTCCTAGGAATATGACTTTTGATGCAATATATGGTCCATATATGTGCCTTACCAGGAACACTTTTGACCTCGAACGCTTGAAACTGCATGAAAACACGCTTAGAATAATAAATGACCATTAAAAACAACAGTGGCCTCTATCTTTTCCATGCAGAACTCTGCACTTGTCTGCTAGCACCATTAGAAGCTCTATATCAGAGTAATTGCTGATTCTGTAAGACTCAATGTGCCAAACCACAAGCGAAGATATGTGATTAACATTCAATCATCTGTGAATTAGAATCAAAGTATAAGAAGCAATATTCCTGACAAAATGCAGGTTAAGACATTGGCATCATTACCATCATTAACAAATGTTATTAGTGTGACTTTTCGTTTTGGACTGCATGAATGTGAAAGTGATTTGGAATGTGATAACATGACTTGGTGTAAACATTATCTTCCAGTTCATTGTAACCACTTCATCGAAATCTGCACATGCACTTTCAGGGCTACTATCGGGTGTGTAGTATATGTATGTTTTGAGCTATTGTAAATACCTTAAGAGAGATTTTTTAGCACTGTTGATTGAAAATGTAACTACACACTGATGTCACTGAATTAGTATAATTTCCTTCCAAAAATTGGTATTGGTATTGGTAAATAGTTTTGATATTTTGTTACTTTGTTTTTCTGTATTAAAATTTCCTGGATCTAGAATGCAATGCTTTGCATGGAAATTACACAGATCACTAATCACTGCTTTAGTTTCATGCGGTTCTGAGTGTTCGAGTTCAAAGGTATCTCCTTTTAGTAGCAGCCAGTAAGCCAAATCTAATGATCACCATATTGGTCCAAAAATAGGCCACACTTTTGGTCCAAATTTTAATAGTAAAAGGTCCAGATATGACTTATATTCAATATGTTGATGCTTTACATATAAAACAAAGTGACATTAATGGAAGGATAAATAATCTACTTACAAAACAGAATTCATGGAAATGAATTGTTCTTTCACACAAGCTATGTGAATAATAGTTTGTTAGTGCATCATATTTCTCTGAGCACATCCTGGTTGGCTCTTCTGGTCAAAATATAGCCATAAAATTCAATAAGTTAGAAGTTTCTTGTTATGGTTTTACGATTGCTTTAATCTATTACACTTGCAAGAATACTTAGTGTCATCAGGGAAAATATCCTCTCAATATGAAGCTAAGAACGATAAAACAAACTTGGCTGTTTTCAGTAATTCTGAAAAGCAATTGGGAGATTTGCATGATCAAAACACAACACCCATTTTGCATTAGTCTAGTACTACTTTTGAAATTTGTCATACTTAACCTCTAATTCTTTTTGCACATCACCACCCTTTCAAATATATATGTATCTTAAATTTTAGGGAGGCCTAATGCACTTTTTTTTACTTGTCCCCACCCCACCCTTGTAGTCATGGAGCCATGAGCAAGAACAGATCACTCAGTTTTCCCAGGCAAAGCATAAATTGCCATGGTACCTATTTGTCTGTTACAGATTTACCTATGCAATATAATGGATTTTTTTTTCTAAGATGTCATTTTTGTCCGATGTGATATGGCAGTGGTTGGTCTCTGTACCTGCCTCTGACGCTGTGGTATACACCCAGCTGAAAAGTGAACATGCCAGATACTGCATTTAGCCGGCAGCTTGTGGGACCATCAAATGAAGCGTGCCAGTAAGCGAGAGGCTGAAAGGAATGTGATCATATGGAGTTGAGGAATGGCCAGATATTACCATCAGAAAGTATACAGTCACGTGATTACCCATCCAGCCTAACCAGGCCCAATTTGGTTTTACCTGTTGGAATGTGGTAGCTCATGATGAAACTGCAGCTTTTACCAACTCAGGGCATTCTTGAGTAAGCAGTTGTGTTTGCATCTCGTGGAAAAATAGTTAAACTGACCCCAGCTAACTGGCCAGCCTGTTGGAGTGTGCTGTAATCTTGTCACATAGGATGCGAGCTGTCTTGCAGAACATCCTCTTGTAGCATATGTCGGACTGGGTGCGTAACATGCAGAATGGGGAACCTACAGTTGATACCATAAATAATCATCCTAACATGGGAACAATCACTGAACTCACACTGTTACACTCCTGAAAATATGATGGTATAATGCCTGCTGTATATAAATTGTGTGCCCAAAAAATGCTGGGGAGTAGAATTGAAACGCCCAAAACTGAAGCCTGAAAAGTGCTGCATGCAACCACTTGCAAGTAACTGCTGGACATCCCTAGTGAGCTTTGTCCCTGGTGTGGGGGATGGCGCTCTTTACGTATGCCCTGTAAAGACAACTGCCCTTCAAGGGTAAACAATCCCTCTCATACAATGCTGTATTATTATGCCTATGTTCCTACGTATTCTGGACTCATTTTTGGATACTTCCAGCTATACTCCGCATCAAATCTTTGGCACACAGGCCCCATAGAGCAGAGATGATGCCACCCAACTCTCAAGTGCATACAAGTGTCAGCATAGTGAGAGTTCCCTTCTAAGTATCCTGTTCACTGAGTGGTATGGCTCAGGCGGTTTCATCTGTAGCCCACATTTGGGATGCCCAGGTTCGATTCCCATGGCTCACCTACCTGGGACCACTTTAGAACCACAGTAGGGGTAATGTCTGTTATCCTGGCCTACCAGACAAGGTTTTCATCTAAGTAAAATATAGGGACTGGCTCCCTGGGATGGTCGTCCTGTCCTCTTGCCTCATCCTTCCATCGGAGATGCTTCACTTGTGGCCATAAGTACAATAGATCAAGACTGGTTGCAGTGCCAAGTATCCTCCATCCTCCTGTTCTTCATTGTCTACAGCCTGTGAATTGTAGAACAAGCCAGATCTTGCTGCCATACAATATCAGAGGCAGGATGATCATACTATACAGGCATAGCTTCATGGATATAGGCACAAAGAAAATGCAAGTCTATTACTTTAAATGCTGTATCCAACAACAAAATATGTACCTAGTTTAGAATGACTTAGCATTGCACAGAACAAATATTTTGATGTCCTGTTGAGCTGATTTATTGGAAATGTTGCGTATGAAGCTACAACAGACCCTGAGTGCTTCTAGTTTCTCATCAATAGTAAAAAGGTTCTCCAAGGAAATGTCACTGTTTCATGCAGTTTTCACAAATGTATCCAGACATCTTCCAATAGCTGCTAATCTACAGTTTGTTGCAGCAAAGAAAGTTCTACAGGAATAAGACGCGAGGTGTAATTGCTCATAAGACATGGTTCCAATAACCTAACTACTATTAATTTTTAGATGAGTCGTATTTATTAGACATCTGCTTCACTTTCGTACCTATTTTGAGGACATGTTTCGCAAATCATCGTTTGCATCTACGGCTCTTATGCGACTCTAACTACTAGTTCAATATATCGAGATTTAACTGTATTGGAACACCACAGTGAAGCGAAAAATTATTAATTTTTAGATGAGTCATATTTATTACACATCTGCTTCACTTTCATACCTATTTTGAGGACATGTTTCGCAAATCATCGTTTGCATCTACGGCTCTTATGCGACTAAAGCTTGATCCAGCGGTGTGGGTAATTCTGGGGTTGCTGCTGCCATCTGTTGATTTAGTGATGAACTTAAATGTGGGATTCTCTTCTGGCGGGATTTCAAAGTTCATTAGTTGGTTTTTATGTTTTTCTATGTATATCCTCTCCCATATGACGAGTTCACTATGTTTTTGTACGTATTTTAGTAATTCTGTGCTATCTTCAATTTCATGATTTTCAGACCAGAAATGAGCTGCTATTGCGGACTTATCAATATTTTTGTATCTAAGTGCCTATGTTTCTTTTTGTCCTCCCTATGTAACTAGTAAATCTACCTCTCAGCCAGCAAGAATATCAAAACGAATACCATCAAATCTTAAAAACTGCAATTAAAAATGGATATGGAAAAAACCTTGTAGATAAAAAACTAAAATCATTCAAACTTCAAAAGAGATTAAAACAGATCACAGCTCTCACACCAATAAAACAAGAAATTAGATTTGCTAAGTTTACTTACCACCCCTGGGCCACAAAAAAGTTCCAAAAAATATTCAAGAAATACAATATAACATTGGCACCAAAAAACAATTACAACATTAAAAACCTACTTCACAGTAATAATACTGATAAGATAAAACCAGAGGAAAAGTCAGGCATTTACAAGATTAAGTGTAAAGACTGTGAAAAAATTTACATAGGGAGGACAAAAAGAAACATAGGCACTAGAAAGAAAGAACACTTCAGGCACTTAAGATACAAAAATATTGATAAGTCCGCAATAGCAGCTCATTTCTGGTCTGAAAATCATGAAATTGAAGATAGCACAGAATTACTAAAGTACGTACAAAAACATGTGAACTCGTCATATGGGAGAGGATATACATAGAAAAACATAAAAACCAACTAATGAACTTTGAAATACCGCCAGAAGAGAATCCCACATTTAAGTTCATCACTAAATCAACAGATGGCAGCAGCAACCCCAGAATTACCCACACCGCTGGATCAAGCTTTAGTCGCATTAGAGCCGTAGATGCAAACGATGATTTGCGAAACATGTCCTCAAAATAGGTACGAAAGTGAAGCAGATGTGTAATAAATACGACTCATCTAAAAATTAATAACTACTAGTTGTTTATGATACTCAAGACAGTTCAGTACAACCCATTCAAAAACATGAGGCCAACATCTAACACCTACTCTTGCGAAGGATGCCTTCTTGATTTAAGTATAACCAGTGAATTCTATGTATTTGTGTACATACCATTGTTAGACTGCCACCTTAAATGTATGACAAACCCTACTGGGTATGCTTCATCCAAAGTAAAACATTTTTTATGGCAGCATAGTCTGTCAGATGACATGTTACTGCCAAGACTTAGGAAATTGGCAATCCAGGAATCACAGCAGGGACAACATAAGGTTTGTGGAGGGGAGGGGAGGGCTTCTTGCAGCCATGTTGAAAAAACTGAACAGAAATACTGAGCAGTGATAGGATCGTGTCAGATGTGATCGGTGCTATTACGGAGAAGCTAAATGAAAAACACTTTCCGTAGTGCTACACCAGTGAACCTGAAGAAAGCTTTTCTGGTTCTGAACTTACTTAGCCTTTGTAAGGTAATTCTTATTCATGTTGTATTACTATTGTTTGTCCACATTGAAAGTTCTGTATACAAGGAGGGTGCATGTTTTTTGAATGGTTCTACTCCTTGCGTAGCATGCATTCACCATCACACTCAGGAAGTTTATCCCCATTGGCAAACAATATCTGTTTTTAAAGCAAGACCTGAAGCTTTCCTGGCAACAAATATACTCAAGTTGTTCTCAGGAAGCAAGCCAGGTGAAAAGACGATTAGAAATCGGCGTTTCACCTGACTCTCTTCCCGAGAACAACTTGAGAATATCTGTTTTTGTATTTCTAATTTATGTTGTCCAACCTTATACATCTGACAATGGAACTATCACTACTCACACTGCCACACACATGAAAATTTGATGGTATAATGCCTGCTGTATATAAACCATGTATACCAAAAATCTGCTGCGGAGTAGAACCGCAATACCCAAAACTCAACCTAGAAAGTGCCACATGCAACCATTTGCAAGTAGCTACTGGACTTCCCTCATCAGCTCCAATGTGAATGTGGGGGACGGCACTCCTTTTGTATGCCATGTGCAGACCGCTGCTTGTCAGGAGTAAACAATCCCTCCTGTACAATGCTGTCTTATTATGCCTATATGCCCGTATGTATTCTGGATTCATTTTTGAGTACCATCAGTTATACTCTACACCCGATATTTGGCACACAGGCCCCACACAGAGCAGAGATGATATCATCAAACTCTCAAGCGAATACATGTGTAAGCATAGTGATAGTTCCCTTGTAAGAAAGAATAGAATTCTCTTGTAACTCATGCAAGTTTTCAAAATAATTGTCCCTGTTCCATCGTTTGACCAAAGTTGCAATTCATTTGTGTGGTTCTGATCTCCGAAGCCAATGAAATACAAAATGCCCAATACTGAATAAATTTCAGTTTCATCATTTTAGCATCTTTATCCATAGAATAGTTTTCTTCTTACCTTATCCTATAAGTATACAAATTTGTAACATACAGTTTTCATCACAAAGTACAGAATTATTTTATGGAAGAATTTCATTTTCCCTGAAATGTCTTGTACTGTACTCCTGGAAAGATCTTGAGAGTATAAAATAAAACCTGAAGCTTTCCTGACGGATATATTCAAGATATTTTCCGGATGGTCCACCCAGCCAAAAGATTAATGTGCAGCATGGGAACCAGTTCAATAACATATATAAATGAGGATAAAGATGATCCCAGGGTTCATTTTCATTTATTGTTCGCTTGCTGTTGGTTCACTTCACTTGCTGCTTGTTACTTCTTTAGACATCACAACATAGTGAATTCTACATGCTATTACTCTTTATTGTATGTGGCTGTCACTCAAAATTATGATACCTGAATGTTCCTGGATTTCACATTGATAGTGAAAGAAACCAAGTATAAAGTACATTTGTTACAAAATATTGTGTTCTGCTGAGTTGTGTTGTTTTAACCCTTAGAACCAAACGAGTCCATGCAGAAGAGTGCAGGTCACAGCAGTAAGAGGATAAAGGAAGTGAATGGCAGACCAACTACAGCAGAGATCTAAGGAGGAATCCTGCAGGTATGTACTGTCTACCCACCACAAGAAGGCAAGCGGTGTCTGAAGAGGGAAAGGGGCTCTTAACTGCTTATGTGCTCTGATATAATTTTAGCACAAGTTGCATATGGAGGTGGAATGTACTGCAGACTCCAGCAAATCCTAAACTTGCCCCTCCTACCAGCGCTGCCGAATATGGTACACTCGTCTCGTGCACCTGAACTTAAAATATCTGATTATGCATGTTTGGAGGAATTTAGTAACAGTGACGTCAAAATTAATCATAGAAACTATTTGTAGTCTGTTTATTGACACTCATCACTTACCTTTTTTATATTATTGAGGGACTAGTTTCAAAGGCCATTGTCTCCATTTTCAACCTCTCTCCAACTAGTATCTGTTGTTGTCTGCTCTCCTCTCTCTGGTGGTGGAACTATGAACTTCTTTGTCAAATTATTTTTTTTTATTTTTTTTCAATTTATTTTTTTAATTTGACAAAGAAGTTCATAGTTCTACCACCAGAGAGAGGAGAGCAGACAACAGATGCTAGTTGGAAGAAGTTGAAAATGGAGGCAATGGCCTTTGAAACTAGTCTCTCAATAATATGAAAAAAGTGATGAGTGTCAATAAACTGACAACAAATATCGAGATTTAACTGTATTGGAACACCACAGTGAAGCGAAAAATTATTAAATTTTAGATGAGTCGTATTTTTTTACACATCTGCTTCACTTTCGTACCTATTTTGAGGACATGTTTCGCAAATCTTCGTTTGCATCTACGGCTCTTGTGTGACTCTTTGGAAAAAGACATGTTTCGCAAATCTTCGTTTGCATCTACGGCTCTTGTGCAACTGAAGCTAGATCCAGTGGTGTGGGTAATTCTGGGGTTGTTGCTGCCATCTGTTGATTTAGTGATGAACTGAAATGTGGGATTCTCTTCTGGCGGGATTTCAAAGTTCATTAGTTGGTTTTTATGTTTTTCTATGTATATCCTCTTCCCATATGACGAGTTCACTATGTTTTTGTACGTATTTTAGTAATTCTGTGCTATCTTCAATTTCATGATTTTCAGACCAGAAATGAGCTGCTATTGCAGACTTATCAATATTTTTGTATCTTAAATGCCTGAAGTGTTCTTTCTTTCTAATGCCTATGTTTCTTTTTGTCCTCCCTATGTAAATTTTTTCACAGTCTTTACACTTAATCTTGTAAATGCCTGACTTTTCCTCTGGTTTTATCTTATCAGTATTATTACTGTGAAGTAGGTTTTTAATGTTGTAATTGGTTTTTGGTGCCAATGTTATATTGTATTTCTTGAATATTTTTTGGAACCTTTTTGTGGCCCAGGGGTGGTAAGTAAATTTAGCAAATCTAATTTCTTGTTTTATTGGTGTGAGAGCTGTGATCTGTTTTAATCTCTTTTGAAGTTTGAATACTGATAAGATAAAACCAGAGGAAAAGTCAGGCATTTACAAGATTAAGTGTAAAGACTGTGAAAAAATTTACATAGGGAGGACAAAAAGAAACATAGGCACTAGAAAGAAAGAACACTTCAGGCACTTAAGATACAAAAATATTGATAAGTCCGCAATAGCAGCTCATTTCTGGTCTGAAAATCATGAAATTGAAGATAGCACAGAATTACTAAAATACGTACAAAAACATACTGAACTCGTCATATGGGAGAGGATATACATAGAAAAACATAAAAACCAACTAATGAACTTTGAAATCCCGCCAGAAGAGAATCCCACATTTAAGTTCATCAATAAATCAACAGATGGCAGCAGCAACCCCAGTACTACCCACACTGCTGGATCTAGCTTCAATCGCACAAGAGCCGTAGATGCAAACGAAGATTTGCGAAACATGTCCTCAAAATAGGTAGGAAAGTGAAGCAGATGTGTAAAAAATACGACTCATCTAAAATTTAATAATGACAACAAATAGTTTTTACGATTATCTGATTAATAACGCTTGGATAAATATTTAAAAATTACAGATGCCAATCTTATAATGAGAAAGAACTTTTATTTTCTGATCATGACCGTACAAAAATCCTGTCTCTACGATACTTAGAAGGCGATCAATGCACGTTTTATCTTCACATGGTTATGATTACCCCAACATCCATCCATTACACAGATAATCTTGAAAAACAAATTCCTTCCTCACAACACTTATTTCAAACATAAATAAACAGTTCACCTGCTATGAATGCAGTTTGAAATAGGCCAAGTTAATGTTCAGTTCATTTTCAGAGTAGTGGTGTAATATTTTGTTAAACTGAAGGGCATTGTTAAGTCGTGAGTCGAACTGGAGCTGAAATATTGCTAATATTACATTAAATTATTATTATACATCTTTTTTCCAGTGTTTGTGATCCAAGTACGTGAACATGTCCCTCGAAGCTGGAACAAGTGATTTTTCGATCAACAAACAAGAAGTGATTCATTCTCAAGGCAGAAAAATTATATTTAATGTGAACAAGTTTTTATGAAAGCTCTCCAATCCAGAATATAGGGCAACTGTAGATTTTTCAAAAACCCAGCAATTAATTGGTGTAGGTAGTGTGCACACTGTCACGAATTTGTAGTGAAGCAGCTTCATCCTTAGGAAAAGAGCTCATCCTTAGAAATTCAATCTCTGGGAAAGACCCACCAAGTTGGAAAGCACATTACTAGATTGGAAAAAGTGCCTGCTGTTCCACTGCTGTGACGTGTGTCAAGGTAAGATTTGAATGTTTTAGGAATATTTAATGTGTTGTTTGGGCCATACCATGGCTGAGTGGTTAGACCGCTAGGCTCTCAGCAAGACAGCTGGGGTTCCATCCCAGGCAACTGCAGTGAGATATGAATTGGACATGGCGCTGGGGCAGGTTTTCTCCAGATCCTCCGGTTTCCCCCACCAGCATTCTACCGATTGCTCCATCATCTTTCCTATCATCTCATTTCTCTCATACTTTCACTTCCAGCATTGGGCTGATCACTCATCCTGGAATCTCTCCAATCAGGAAACCTCGGATCCTCAACCCGTTGCTTACGGGCCTCGATGTTGTGCAGTTCAGCAGGCCCTACGTTCCACTTAAAGGAAACACAGGCATGCATTCAATCATTCGTTCATTCAATGTGTTGTTTAATTACAGGAAAAATAGGCAGAACCTTTGCTGGCATGTAAAACATACTATGTACAGAAACTCTGCCGGTACACACACTACGCTTGGCAACTTAGCCCTGCTTGAGCACTGGCCAGCATTCATATGCCTTTAACTTTTGCAAGTGGTATAGTGGATGTGTTTATTTTGCAATGAGTGTATGAGAGTGCATATGAGTCGCAAGCTGCAAGTTCTAATGTTTTTTTTTTTTTTTTCAGTAACTGCAGTGATAGGTATTATCATGGATGAATTATGTGACAACACTATTTTAGGTGAACCTAGCATCCTTATCATATCTGGGTGAACATAAATACAGCAAAAGTGATTATTACGTAGAAAATGAAGCTAGTTACAATGAATCAATAAGTATTATACACAGTACTGCCAAAAGTTCGGTCAGTAAAATCCATAGAACCATAATTGCGAGTGAAGAAGAGTGGCAACACTGTATGTAGTCTACAATGTGACTTACATTACAGCGTGAGTAACCAGCTAGCAGTGTGCCAGAAGGAGGCATGATAGAAAGATGAATTGGGAAGTGTACGAGAACTGTATCGCTGTATTGGCATTATTTCGTTGTGGAAAGTGAATTAAGGAAATTTTTTTGAAACTGAAACTGCTCGGTATCAACGAACCATTTGTGTTTCGGACAATAGCATGGTTTAAACAAATGGGTCAAAATGTTGATCGTTTCAGATGGGCGATCCTAGGAGTGTACAGACAAAAAGTTGTGAATGCTGTTCGAGCAAGGATTCAATGCAAGCCTTTGCGTAAACAAACAATTTTGTCTCGTGATATGAATATTTCCCTACAAACTATGTCATTCATTTTGAAGGATGATTTACATTTTCGTGCATATAAACGGTACACACAGCATTTATGAACCAAAAAATTAAAGGAGATAAGCCGGGTTCGATCCCAGGCTTTGTTGACAACATACGAAGAGAGTCAGTTTCACGGCATCCTTTTCACAGAAGCAAAACGATCATGTGTATGCACAGTCCTTCAAGGAAGCAAGAGACAAAGTTCCATGTGTGCAGTGAGGACATCACCCAGCTTGTTACAGTATGGTGGGCAGTTTTCTGGCGATGAGCTTTAGAGGTGCATTCTTAGTCCATTGGATTATTCTCTATGGCAGAAGCTTATGGCACATCAAAAACAGCACCGCAATATTGAAATGTTAAGAAAATCAGTCAGGTCCACTGAAAAAATTCCACTGGACACAATTCGTGCTGCTATTGATGTGTGGTCTGAACTCTTTGTCGCAGGGTTGCCACACGTGGTGATCATTTTGAATAAGAGTTGAATCAATTTGTAGCATTTTCTGTGTTCATTCAGAATATATAAGGGGCATCCAGAAAGTAAGTTCTGTTTCAATTTATCTCCACTGCTCTGCTGCGATCGCAGTTCCGCATACGCACGGTACACGCTCTGTATAAAGGAGAAGAAATGTGTGCCATTGTGAGATCGCTGTCAGCCACGTGCGCTTTGTTGTGCTTGTTTACAATGTTGGTGTTGATTGAAAATCCTGCCGCTTGTGAAATCAGATCTGTGATTCGTTTTCTGAATGCTAGGAAAGTGCTGCACAATACAGAATAAACGCCCAGGAATACTGTCAAAAGGTGTTGTGTTTCTTCATGACAGCACACGACCACACACTGCAAATGCAACAAAAAGCATCCTAAAGGGATTTGGCTGGAATGTGTTTGACCACTCCGCGTACAGCCCTAACCTCACTCCTAGCAACTTTCATCTGTTTTTGCATCTCAAATCCTTCCTTGGCGGTCAACACTTCAACAATGACGAAGAAAATGTTTCCAACTGGTTGAAGACAGGTGGCAAACTTCTATGAAGAAGGTATACAAAAACTTGTTCCTCGCTATGACAAAAGCCTGCAAAATTCGGCAGTTATGTGGAAAAGTAGTTTAAGAGTTGTAGAATTTTGTACAATAAATAATTTTTCTGTATCTGTATACAATTTAATTTTATTACCAAACAGAACTTACTTTCTGGATGTACCTCGTATCTATATCAATGAATATGCATTTTTACTTAGTAGTTATATGTATTGAAAGTACTGACAGAACTTGTGGCAGTTGTGTACAAATATAACTATTTGTAACCAAAAACTTCACTTATCTTAAGAAAAATGATGTCAGTTTTTCTTAATAGTTGAATTAATTGAAGTTGAAATCTATTTCACGAATCCTTGTTACACATTACTCTGCCTTGTCTTCTTGTCTTAGGTGGTGGTACACCGCATGAGGCTGGTGATTGGAACTTACAGCCCCACCTCACAAACCCTTCCTTGAATATTAAACTATTTGTGTATATACCATACCTGCTTTCAGAAAAATCTAGTAATGATAACATTGACATGCTTTGTTAATAATCAGTATTTTGCTAGAACATTATTAAAAATCTAAAAATTAGCACTACTCATTCTACATTTACAATATATGAAGATATTTTTGTTAAAAAATACTGCATGATGTGACATTGACATTTGTTTCTTTCAGTACATAAGAATATATACACAGAAACCAACTGTTTAAAATAATTTTAGTTAATTGATGGAAATTAATCATTTCTTCACACTAGCTGTATATAGGCTAAGACTTTGATAGAGTCAACATGAAAATAAGACTAAAATTAAGCAAATGAGTCAATCTTGTATATACTTTTCTCCACTTACAAGTTTTTTAATGAAGACTAGTTTCTGGGAACTTCTTCCCTATCCTCAGTTCTGTGGTTGACTGATGATGCATCCGGTGTCTGCATCTGGCTTGGTGTCGTGCTACCATCTAATGTTCTGGTAAGTTTGATGACGTATAGAGTATATTTTGTATAGAGTAGTTATACAACAGCACTGCTTAAGATGGAGTGGATTGATAGGATTCTGGGTTTGAATATTTAAATAAAATGCACAGTTTAGGTGTTTGTACACAAATTTTATTCAGTTAATGAATGACAAGCAGCATATTATACAAATTCCATGTGCAAAAGCATGGTCTCCTGACTATAATTGTGTAATTAAAAAGAACTTTTCTACCATTAATTTTGATAATACATGGGCAGTTATTGTATTCGGCAAGTAAACTGGACAGTCCCACAAAAATGTTCACCAAATGTATTCCATACACCAAATTACAGAAACATTTATCCAATATCACCCCAGGATATGTGATAGTTCATATCAACAATGACATACATTTATTTACCTTTAGTGTTTTGGCAAGCAGAAAATACTGTTAGAGTGGGCGCACCAACATTCAGTCTGTCTTATTCCCCTGGGACTGTCCCAGCCCAACTAGGAAATAATCCAACTTCAGACTTACAAAATGGAATGACTTACATTGTGTTAGTAAAACAGCTTACTAAGTATATATCTACTGCATGAAAAATCTAAATTTCCTGCTTTTACATCACACTTAAGTTCTACAAAAAGGAATATTACATAAGCAACTTCATTATGTGTACAAAACCATATGAAAATATAAATGTATCTATCATGATACGTCACGGAAAAAATTCAAGTCTTAATGTCAAAGCAAGGTCTGTCTTGTATAGAAATTTTCAAAACTGGTGATATAAAGCACTTTTTTAAAAAGCTCATGAAGGTTGGTTTTCATACAAAATTTCTCCTGCCTGATGTGAGCAAAATGTACAACCTAAGCTGGAAAATATTCGGGGATCCTTATCACCTGTTTAACCCTAATGCATGACTCCATTTTGTTTTTATTATTCAATTAAGATCACTTTATGTTTCTTAAACCTAAAACAGAACCCATTGCACCAAGGCAATTGTAACCAATAACGAGAAAGAAAAACTTACTAAGTACGGTGTACACAATAATATTCTGCTTTTTGTGATTTATTATGCAACAAGTGGAAGCACTTTACATTCTCGTCAAATCATCGTTCAAATAATTTCTTTTTCGTTGTTTGTTGGCCGGATAAGAAAATATCTTTCTCCACTCACAGAAAATAAGTAAACAAACATCGCAGAAATTATAAAATATGATCCCAATTGAGCTGGTATGGTGTTGAAGGAGCAGTCCCTCCAACACATGTTGGTTGAACAAATGCACCCGAAGGTTGAAATGACTTAGCCATGCTTATACCTTCTTCTCCTCTTCGATTACTGAAAACAAAATATTAGAACCAAAATTAGCATTCATAAGAACCTCTTTGAAAGCACAAATAATGAAAGCAAATAATCAACTTTCTACAAAATCAACTAACAAGGGACACAGCATGTTTTCGTACAATTTTAAGCATTCAAGGTCAAAGGTGTCCCTTGTAAGCATAAATTTATATTAAATTGCTTATGAAATGCGTACATTTAAAAATAAATCAAATGACATTTGTTTGATAAACATTATCTTATTCCTCTTTCTTGCTTACTCTCCTCATTTGAAATATTTTCACCCTGCGGTGAAAATGATAACCATTATCCAATTTTACTACTGAGCGTAATGTTTGTATTTCATATTACCTTTCTGTTGGTCAATAACATCAGCAGCCTAAACTACAGAAATATTGGTTTGCAGTTTACAACTAAATAACTTTGTAACTAATGCATACTAGTACAATTCAGGCTGAAAAATTCAATGCCATAACCGGGATTTGAACCACGGATCTTCTGTTTGCCATCCAGCCATTCTAACCCTTGAGCTACTATGGGCAACGTGCCGACATGACATTAAATTTTCCAACTGACTAAATTCTCCAATTCTCCAACTGGACGTCAACCAGAAGATCCGTGGTTCAAATCCCAGCTATGGCATTGAATTTTTCAGTCTGACTCTATCCTTACATACTTTAGCCTACACATGGCCTATGTGAAAGAACAATTAATTTCCATAGTACAATTCTGTTCTATGAGCATATTCATACTCGAGGTTCATGTAAGTTACTATACTAGCCTGCCTCTGGTCTGGTAGTTAGCACACAGGCCCTCAAATTAGAGGTCGTGAGTTTGGTTTCTGGCTAGGAGGAGGGGCAGGATTGTTCCTTATTTTCCCTAGATTCTGAAAGTATTAATGTGTATGCGTGTGCGCATGCGCATGTGCATGTGCGTGCGTGTGTGTGTTTTTTGTTATTACCTGGCATGCCCCATTCCTTAGGAATACTATATGCCTTATTTTATTTACATTATATACAACTTTTACAATAATTTTACAATGATTTTACATATCTTGTATTTGTATTGAAATGTATCCTCTACAATATTTTACAATATTCTTATTAAAATAGTTACAATTAATTAGTTTTTTTTATGCTTCATTTGCCTACTCTATATCTGTGAAGTTTATTGATTTAACAAATTTGACGAAACATTTTAGATGTGTGTTAATAAGTTCTTCTTTGGCAATGGGCCACGCGCATTGTATGGTTTTATTTTCCTGATCATTTCGGTTCTTTGTTTGTTTATGATTGGACATCTGAATATTATGTGGTCTACTGTTTGGTCCTCTTCTTGACATCTGCATACTGGGCTATCCCGTAAAGCAAATCGATGACGGTATGAACGGAGCTTTCCATGTCCTGTGACAATTGTTGGTAACTCTTGGCATATGGGCAGTTCTTGTTTTAGTCTTTTTCTCACTGATGGGAAGAATTCTTTGGTGATGGCTCCTTTCCTTGATGCTGTCCATAGTAGTTGCCATGCATTCAGTCCAATGTCTCTCTCCATGCTTATCAGGACTTCTTTAGGTGTTTTATTATATTGTAATTCACGATCTTCCCCAGCAGCCTCTTTTGCTAGTCTATCTACTATTTCATTACCATATATGCCCGAGTGTGCTTTCACCCATCCAAAATGCAGCATCCAGTCTGATGTTCTCAGGTCGAGGATTTTAGCTTTGATTGCCTCAAGGTAATTGTGTTTCGAGTTGTTTTTCAAGAGATCCAGTGTTATCCTGCTATCAGTGAACAATGCAACTCGTTTATCAGTGTAATCTTCATTTTCTAGTTCCTTCAGTTTCTTCAGCGCCTCAAGAATTGCAAGTTGCTCTGCCTGGTTATTTGAGCATCGAGCATGCCATTTATAAATATTACTGCCGCTGCCCCAACTTTGTCTCCCATTTTGCTGCTGTCTGTGTATATTTCAAATGCGTATGTACTGTTATTGTCTGTCTCATATATTGAAGGATTTTGTGCCGGGTGTCTCCAGTAACTCATTTCTACTGGTGCGTCGTATTCCTCATTGTGAGCTCTTGTTGCCAGGTAAGTCCTTATCTTTCCCTCTATGGTTACTTGTAGAGGTTGTGTACCGGCTATTACACATGAAGCCTCATATGAAACTGTACAGTATGCTTTAGCAATTTTTATATTGCGTGTGCGTGTGCGTGCGCGTGTGCATGTGCGTGTGTGTGCGTGTGCGTGTGTGTGTGTTTGTGTGTGTGTGTGTGAGCGCGTGTGCGCGTGTGCGCATGTTTGCCCAAAGGTATATCACTCAATTATAAAGATGAACATCATTGCTGCTTGTTCCTAAGGTAAAAACCTGCCAATTTTAATGTGTAATTCAAACACAAACATCACTTAAATTATCCTTACTTGGACATGTTTCGGAGAACAGTTTGTCCCCATCGTCAGCAGTTATCCGACTCAGTCGGACAAACAGTTCTGTGAAACATGTCCAAGTAAGGATAATGTAAGTGATGTTTGTGTTTGAATTACCAACTCATTACTTTCAGATGTTAAATACACCACTGTTTCTAACCTTTTGCTTCAAATAATATGAACTAAGATGTCACAAAAAAAAAAACAGCTAAAAGTGAATTTTTTTGTTGTTGGTTTTTCCCCCCCCCCCCCCCCTCTATAAAAGGTTCACTCTACATTACCTCACATTACAAAGTTACATAGATACAAATTTCATAATGAAATAATAGCTGAAAAAAATCAGACTATGGCATTTATATTCAAATAACAGATTTGCTAAATTTATATTAGCAAATTATACTTCCTAAGTTCAAGATGTTCTAAAAACATTTTCCAAAATTTGAAGAAACAGCAATATGAATTCAAGAAGGACAAAACAATATTATTAAGCTCAGTTGGTAGACCCCTACCTGCTGTGCTAGGGGTCCCGGGTTCGATTCCCGGCTGGGGGTGGGGATTTTTCTCCAACCAAGATGATTCCACATCTTCCCCAGAGTATGGAAGTATGAATGAGAGTGCAAATCTGTGTATGATCTAATGATACAAAACAATGATTAATGATTTAACACCATCGATATGTTTCAAAGAAGAACAATTTATTGTATATTACGAGATGATGGGAAAGAAGAAGATAATCTATGCAGGCTTCAGAACAATTGCACAGCAGCTAATGGAATCTGTGCACCTGCCAAAGTATTTCCTTTGCGGTCGACCTTCTTCCTACACACATTCCCTGAACTGAAAAGAGAAGTGACCAAAAGGTGTGTCATGTGCTACAGCAGGGGTAAACAAAGTGAAAGTGTGTGGCAGTGTAAAAGGTGTGGTGTCGTTCTTCATTTAGAGGATTGTTTTGAGATTTATCACACACAGCAGCAATATTAAAACAACACTATTGGTGAATTTATGCTCTCAGTAACGTACATGCAAATTTTCAGCAAAAACTAACTGCATAATAATTTGTAACATAATTGTAACATCAGTTAATAAGAAAATTATCATCATTTTCTTTCAAGATAAGTGAAGTTTTATGTTACAAATTATTATATTTGTATAGTAAAAAATAATTGGTTGATTTTAAATTATTTTAAGCATTAAGCTGTCATACCCACAGAACTGGGGGATTTAAATGTGACGCGATATGGTTAAAGGAAGTGCTCAAAATAGCGACCGGCATTTTCAATGCAAAATTGACAGCCGCAAACAAATAACTGTCGTACTCTGTCCAAAATTCCTTGTATGTGTCAAATAACTTCACATGCTGCTATTATTAGGACAGTTAGGTCATCTTCTGAGATAATAGGTGTTTCATGCACCAGAGGTTTGAAGTGATCCGAAAAAAGTATAGTAGTGTTGTTGCACTGACTAATCAGATTCACATTCTTAGTTATGAATCAAGCAGTTCTTCCAATTAGAATTTATGTATTAAAAGACAAAGAACAAAATTAACTATGTGACAGGAGCCTATAAAACACCAGTTCGTTACAGATTGGGCCAACAGAACAGTTACAGCAATACTACTAGAGTAGGCTAGGTGATGCAAGATGGAAGTTAACCACTGTTCAGTGTCGCACTGGCAGATGATTAGCTTGAGATTTGAGAGATCTTTGAGGCACTAAATCTTGAGAATGCCAATAACGAGCTACTAAGAATCTGTATTTCTATACTCGGGAAGCAGTTTTAAAGACTTGTACTCCAATAATTTCACCCACTTGTATAAATACCAATTTATCAGCATCTGATGCCAATTAGGTTTAACACAAATAACTGCATTATGTTCAGCTGCAGACCATGCATTGCCTATCTCAATTTGCTTATATTAGTGACGTCTACATTCACTGAAATTATTTAGGTGTAGTTCATTAACACCTTGCGGACTCCTAGCATTCGTGGTACCTCTGACAGTACTAGAGGAACCTTGGGCCGAACATTCGAGATCCTCCCTGAATGAGAGTTGTTCAGATTGGGTTGGACTCGAGGGGGCAGTGGTTCCCGATACCTGTGGGAGATCGGGTACGTCTTGGGACGGGGTTGAGGGAAGCCATATATTCCCACGTACTAGTCAGCATAGCTAGTAGAATAGTGCTAGATCACAGGCGACCCTGCCGAGGTTAATCCCTTCTCCTTTGGGGATGGCGCGTGTAAGTGGCATATCCACTTCCATCCCGTCTTGTGTCCATTGGGGGGGCTGTTAGTCTCTAGGTCTTGTCCTATGGAAAGCCCCGCAGAGGTGCCAGGCACCCTTTTGGGACAGCTCTGTAACTCCCTGGTCGTTAGAGGGGGGGTGGTCAGTCTTCACTCTGGGTGGTTTGCCCTGGTAGATACCCTCGAGTTTATATATATATATATATATATATATATATATATATATATATATATAGTTCATTATATCTCTACCCCCTAACACTCTGTATGTAGTCACATAAAACTCACTTTTGCAAATTCTATAATATTTTACTTGTGCAAAAAGTTGATCCTACTTATAACAGCAATGTAAATAATTAGGTCTACAGGACACATTAGTATGCTGTTCCTTATTTATCCCTTTGTTTCTTACCTTCTTTAGTTGGCAGTGGGTTTTTCTCCTGAGTTTCAGTATGTTTCAACTTTTTTGTATCAAAATTTTCAATTCCAGCAATCAGATTTTGCTTCTCCTTTTCTTGCTCAATGGCTGAAACAGAAATGAATAAATTTATATAGTTAATGAAAAGTTATTCACTAAAGCTAGTTCTCCATCTCAAACCAAATTTATCCCAAGGTTATTTGAAGCATCTTTTAAACAAGAAACATTTATACAATAATAAAAAATTAGTGTTACAAGGCACCAAAATGTGTTAATGTATCCTGGAGTAATGCATTGCATCTACTGAGGTAAAATAAATTCTGATTAAATTAATTTTATACTTTAAATTCACTTTACTGCAGAGCTATTGCAATCTTGGTCATCAGTAGACATAGGAGTTTTCAAGCATTAAAGCCAGGACAACAGGAAATTTAGTCGAAGTATTACTGGACTTTACAATGTGAAGTCATAGATAAATGATTCCCCATTTCTCCATCTGCTGGCATGTGCAGACCAATCATGAGAGCATAGTTTTATGTGCCGTCAATTACTTATGGTTGTCATTGTGTACAAAGGTAATTTTTTAGACGTGTCATGATGTAACGTTGTTCAGTAGTTTATGGTCGAGTCCACTTAATTAGAGTCAACTGAAAAATTCAATGCCATGGCCGGGATTTGAACCACGGATCTCCTGGTTTAGGTCCAATCACTCTAACCCTTTGAGCTACCATGGTCAACATGCCGATGCGACATTAAACTCTCCAATTCACTCATATTTTCCCGGTAAACCACCTTAAGGGTTCTCATATTCGAAATACACATTTGTGGTGACTTACTATTGTAAGTACTTAAATACCAGGGCCATGTTAGCCATGGTAGCTCAAAGGGTTAGAGCGACTGGACGGAAACCAGGAGATCCGTGGTTCAAATCCTGGCTGTGGCATTGAATTTTTCAGTTGGCTCTAATTAATTAAAAACACACATATACCGGAGTAATGTATTTAAAAGGGTTAATTCTTTAAGGATTAATTCCTCAATATAAATTTACATCATGTCAACTTGTTTATTTGTAAGAAAAAGGGGTGTCAAGTTAGTCATCTGTCATCTAACCCACTAACCTTATCAGCAGTCTGCTTGTGAAAACAACAGACCTTAACCCCAGCTTTGATTTGCATGACATCACTCGTACATATCTGAGCAAGGTCATACGCCACCTCTAAAAAATACCTCTGTACATTCTGTATATCTGATGATGGTTGAATGTAGGCAAGTCAACTGCTAGCTTCTGAGGTCCTAGATTCAAACCTAGAGGAGGACGATGGATTTATCTGGGCATCAAAATCCTTAAACATAGCTTTATGGAATGTAAAAGAACCTCCTTTCACAGCCAATATGAATGGAGTACTATAACAAGTTAAAGAATGTTCGTAAATAAAAACTCAATTTCAATTTTGAAGGCACCTGCTGTGTCTCGTTATCAGTAACCACTCATTTAATGAGGGCTCTACCCGTCCACAGTTACCATTCAGTGATTAAGTTGAACCCCTATATCTTATAATGCTGAAACTAACTGATAAATATTCAGTGTTTTGGACAACAACCAGACCAATAAAATGTTATTGCCTTAAGTTATAACTGTACAGTTGATCAACTGTTTGAATTCCCATTACCATGAAATTGCACAAACCTTATTACCCATATCACCATACCTAGCTCATATATCTTACTCGTTAACATGATTATAAAGCTTCTCGAACATGCTTCTTGGATTAAAACTGGAATTGTTTGTTTTTATCTGCACTTCTATTTTGGGTAAACAGGGATATGGTGTCTTGCTATTGGAGAAACTTAAGTTTTGTGCAAAACGTGAACTCTCACATAAAATAAACAGTTGTTTGCTGACTTATGCTTCTGCATAACTATGCAAAACTCATATTACCAATAAAATTATTTCCAACAAATGTATATTGCTAAGTAAAATATGAAGCTATTAACAGTGAAGCAAACAAATGTATACAAATATAATAACTTGTAACTTAAAACTTCACTTATCTTATAAATTGTTCGGAATCACGATTCATGGAAATTCTTCCACATCGTCAGCCGGAACCACAAACAAAACTGTCGCCATCATTACAAATGTTAGATGTTAATATGTTGTTAGTACTACCAAAATCTGCAAATGTTAGTACTAACAAGAACATATTAACATCTAGCATTTTTGCCCGCCTTGGTACCGTAGATGGTAGCATGTCTGCCTCACGTTCAAGAGGTCCCGAGATCAAAACTCGGTCAGGGTGAGTTTCCTGGATAAGGTTTATTCTGGGGTTTTCCCTTATCCTGATAGATGAATGTCGGGTAACTAAACTCCATGGACTATGGACTCATTTGAACATCATTTCAACCATTTCATTCATTGTCCGATATGACCTGATGGAGGACATAAATTTAATAAAAAAATAATAATCTAGCATTTGTAATGATGATGACAGTTTTGTTTGTGGTTCCAGCTGACAATGTGGAATAATTTCTATGAAATTGCGATTCCCAACAATTTTTAAGAAAAGTGTCATTTCTTATAATATAAGTGAAGTTTTCAGTTACAAATTATTATATTTGCATAAATGTGTATTGTGTTTAAGACAAAGACAGAAAAATGAGATTTTGCAGGAAGAATAATTTAAAGAGCAGTAGTAATAAATTACAGTTCAAGTAAACATCAACTCTCCCAAGTTTGATAAGTAGAATCGGACTATGGACGGTTCCAGAACAGATCTGTAGAAACATGTGGCGCTGAAAGCGATGGAAAACCGAAGCAGGATAGGGTGGAGCAAACTGAATAATGTGAATAAGAGCTCAAATTAATCTTCATTTAATTATTATTATATGAAATATTTATTTTAAAATATTTGTCTTATAAGAAAGATGTTTTTATGGTAACCTAAAGGTATGGAGAAGTCCTTTACCGCTCCAGTAAGTTGAACCCTGGATGTATTCACATTAACAGTAATCATATTCTATGAACTCATTAAACATTTCTGTAATACTTGATATAATCCTCTAGGGCAATCCATACAAAATTCAATACCTTTGAAGACATGATTTAACTCTGGAAGTTAATAAAATAATTTAAATTTTAGTTTTATATCAGTAGCTTTAGGAGAATGGATCTTTTTGGCCCTTTTAATTGTAGGTATAGATTGTAGATGATCAATGAGGTGGATGAAATGACGCTCAAAGATGCTCAGGGTCCAAAGTTACCTGGCATAAACACTATCTGTGTAACTCACCCTATCCAAGATTTGTACTTACGACTTCTTGAATGTTAGACATGCTATCGTAACAGTAAAAGTGGGACAATAATGTACATGATATCTGTAACCTTATCATCCATTGTTACCTAATACTGTCCACTGATAATTTTCTCTTTTTAGTTTTATAGTCATAAATGAACATGAATATATCATGCGGTTCAAATCCCGGCCATGGCACTGAATTTTTCAGGTTGTCTCAATCTACCCAAAACTTAAACCTATACATGACTAGTATTGACGAACTATAATTTCCATCAATTAACTAAACGAATTTATCATTTTTACTAGGTCATCCGATGTAGGCAGTTCATAGCTATTAGCTGCCAACATTTTGCAGGCCATGTGCCCTTGTGCCCTGCTTCTTCTCGGGCTATGTGCCCACCATTTCTACTGGTGGTGGGAGGGCCAGTAGCATCATTCGTTAAGAAAGGTTGCTAGATAGAATTCAAGGTTCTTCCATTGTCACGGTTCAAATTGTTTTGTGTTTTAAAATTTCCTTGTACATAGCTCAAAAAGAAACTGGCCACAAAACCAGCTTCAATTTTTTACAAAATGCATTTGTGAGCATGTTTGCTTTATATTAGAAGACAAATGTTGGTTAACTTTAAGCTCTATGGACCTTGAGCTCATATGAGCATCATGTCACATTTCATTCATCGCCAATATGATATAAGCAGTTAAGAGATTATTAAATTATAGATGAGTCGTATTTATTACACATCAGCTTCACTTACATACCTAATTTGAGGACATGTTTTGCGAACCATCGCGCGAGCATTGTCGGCTCTAATGTGACTAAAGCTTGTTAGGTATGTAAGTGAAGCTGATGTGTAATAAATATGACTCATCTATAATTTAATAATTATTTCGCTTCACTATGGTGTTCCAATACAGTTAAATTTCGATATAGTTAAGAGATGTTAAAGTTAAAAGCAAATATTGATATTAATTCTTCCAGCGCTACTTAAATAATAAAACTTAAATTTAATGCTTTATTGCTTCCCAGAAGCAAATTATAGGTGTTCAAAAGTGTTCAATTTTATATGAATTACCCAAATAACATCCTTGATCATCCTTGACCTTAACAACAAGAGCAATTAAAAAAAAAAATAATGCAACATAACCATGAAATATAAAATGCTACATGAAACACGGAACTGAACATGCCCCTACCTTCTGGGTCCGGAAGAGGATTCTTTTCCTGTGTTTCAGTATGTTTCATTCTTGCTTTGTCAAAATGTTCAACTCCTTCCAGCAAGTTTTGATGGACCTTCTCTTGTTTGACAACTGAAGGTCAGGCAAGCAACACACAAAGCAACAACAAACACATGCAAAATATTAGGCATAAGCACTCCAAACCTTCACAACTTTCATGCTCTCTGATTAGAAGTTAATATTATTAGTTTCCTTTCCAACTCTTTAAGTTCTTAAGTACTTACAAACATCAAGTTCAAATGTTCTGGTGCATTGCATTTTTAAAGCAGATATGCTAAAAAAAGTTAAAAAGCACACAGTATCCTAGTTTAAGCATAAGCAAAACTGGGAATTATGTCTTATAAAAGTATTATACTGATTGTGGTATAAAAATACAGAAGAAACAATTTTTATATGACTGTATAAGACGAGATGAGTTGCAACACCTTTCGATCATATTTTTAAATTAGTCTGTACACTTTGCCTTTATTAAACACAGAGCAAATGACATGGATGCATTTGTAGGATACTGAGATGCGAAAACTGCTTATTTTTCAGTAAAATGGAAGTGCCCTAAATAACTATCTTTTAACCAATTTTCTGGTTTGAATATTTGGAAACTGGTGGGTATTTAAGAACATTATTTCACTCGCCATATTCTAATCCAACAATGTTAGCATGTTATGTTAAAAAACTGAAAAACCTTGATTACCACTTTCTTTTTATAACTTAGATAAACTTTTGTCATACTTAAAAATGTATCACTTTTGGAGAATATCAGAACACTAAATTTAAGTTAATTTATTTGTACCTTTACAGAACTTTTTATAATATATCTGAACACAATTTTAAAAGACTAAAAACAATGTAAATATTCTCAATTTACTAACTCTAAATACTTTCAGGCTGAGCGATTAAATGGTTTGACTCTCACCACGGCGACCCAGGTTTGATCCCAGACAACCGATTGTGGGATATGTGATGGACACATGGCACAGGGGAGGGTTTTCTCTGGGATTTCCAGTTTCCCCTGCCACCATTCCACCATTGTTCCATTATCACCTTTGCTTTCATCCATTCATTTCACCCTCATTCCATCATCTACATTCTTGCCCTCATACCAGGCATTGGGCTGATCACCCATCCTGGCTTCTTTATCTGATGCAGAATTTCTGTTCCATACCCTGATGTCTAAAAGGCATAAGAGATGGAGAAAGAAGTAAATGCTTTCTCTGCATACCTTTTGAAGCATTTTAATTTTCAGAATCCTATAATTTTTTGATCAGATACAGAAAGCTCATGAGAATTTATAGCCAATGAAAAAAAGCCCTCAAGGTGTTAAAGATTTTTCACATCTCAATATACTTATGAATGTGAACCATGATTTTATGTTAAGTTTGTTTATTGCAATATAGGCTCATTGTTTAATGTTTCAACACGTCTCTACTTCACTATATCTTGATATCTGTTGTGAAATGAGTTTCTCTTCCTTTTTACCTAAGTTTAGGTCAAAGCAAAGCCACACACATTTCCCTGCCCACAACAGTTATTGCTGCTTTAGTGATAAGAAAACTGTGTTCTAGCACAGTGCTAAATAACTGAAAATTTTTCAATGCTTACAATGGTACACCTATTGTCTATAAAATAAACATACACTGTGTATCCAATTCATCAATAACATGAGAAACAAAGTGGCATCCCTTCATTCATTACCACAGGTTCTCAAAACTTGGGTGTATTTAACTCATTGTTTAAATAATTTGGATCTTTAAATTTCATACATTACTACAATAAAACTTAAGATTTGTATATTTATATAATTTTGCTACCATCATACAAATATTGTAATGGGTCATTCAACTCTAATTGCAACATTCAACATTTGGTAAAAACATAACTCAGGAATGTCAAAAACTGTTTTTGTAGTATGCAAAATTGATGGCATATGAAAACACAAGATTTAATATTATCAGCCATCATTAATATTAATCCAGTTGCAACATACTTTCTATATTAGTACAATTTCTTATAAGCATACTTGCCAACTTCCTGAAATTGAAACCTTCGCTCATCTAGCAAAGTGTAGTAACGTCGTCATATTGGTCAATGAATGGAATGGGTGAAATAATGCTCAAACGAACCTAAAGTCCATAGCGCTTCGAGTTACTCGACATTCGTCTTTAAGGATATGGGAAAACCCTGGAAAAAACCTTATCCAGGTAACTCACCCTGAGCGAGATTCGAACTCGGGACCTCTTGAACATGAGGCAGACACGCTATCATCTACGCTACCGAGGTGCACTAATTTTGTGATGGCAAAATTTAGAATACATGAAATATTCATCCAGAAAATGTACAAAGGTTACATGAAAAATAAATAGGAATTCTGTTTTAGTAAGAATCTTTCAAGACATGGTATTATTGCTTTTCTGTCATACATGCCAAAATTCTTTAGGGTACCCAATCAACATTTATTAAAGCAAATAATACACTTCCAACGCTATCAGTCCTCTAGTGTATACTTTAGACTTCATAATACTGTCGCAAAACTGGGAAAAGAAAACATGGTCAAAGGACATGAATAAGAAACACTTTACTTGAAGCAGTTGACCTTATAATTTGTATCATCTGTTATTAAATGTTCATGCCATTTTACTAGTGATTAGTAAAGGTCACTAAACCGACCTGGATGGCTCAGGCAGTTTCGTCTGGTCTGCATTCAGGATTCCCTTAGCCAGCCTACCTCACCCATGGGTTTTACAGGGGTTTTCCCACGTCACCAGGTGAATATCAGGTAGGTTAGTTACATTCCCCAAATTTCCTATCCTTCCATTTCATCTCCATTATCATTTCATATCATCTCTCATCTGGTGGTCTCTTTCAGGGTAGAAGAGTCAGCAGATGTCTCAGCGTTGCATGGCAGGATAATATGCTCTTGCTAAAACTACCTCCTTCAGTAGCACGGTCTCCAAACCCTGTCTGGAGGGGCCATTTCTGGACCACAGAAGGGTGGGTTGCCAGTTATTCTGGCCTGCCAGGGAGATTCCAACTACTACAGTGTAGGGACCCTGCCCTCTGCACTGTCGTGACTCCTTGGTCCGGCCGCCCTAGGTCTCCTCTCACCTAATCATTTCTCCTGGTATGTCCCCCCTTGGCAGTATAGGTACAACAGTCCAATAGTCAACATGAATAATTCAATGTCATGGCTGGGATTTGAACCATGGATCTCCTGGTTTCCGTCTAGTCGCTCTTACCCATTGAGCTACCATGGCCAACTTGCCATCATGACATTCAATTCTCCATTTGACTTGTATATTTCCCCAGTAGACCATCAGGGGCTCTCACATCTGAGATACACCGTTTGCGGTGACTTACTATTGTAAGTACTTGAGTCCCAGGCTTCATCATTTTAGTTAATTGGTGGAAATTAATCATTTCTTCACACTAGCCGTATATAGGCCAACAGTTAAACAGAGAGATAAACAGAGTTAACATGAAAAATTCAATACCATGGCCAGGATTTGAACTACAGATCTCCTGGTTTCCATCCAGTCGCTCTTTCCCATTGAGCTACCATGGCCAACTTGCCATCATGACATTACATTCTCCATTTGACAGGATGGAAACCAGGAGATTCGTGGTTTGAATCCCGGCCATGGCATTGAATTTTTCATGTTGACTGTATCAAAATCCTTAGACTATATACAGCTATTGTGAAGAAATGATTAATTTCCATCAATTAACTAACACTACAGTCCAAGTTTAGACCTCTCCATAGCATAGTGCAGTCCAGTCCATAGGTCACTTGTATTTTACATCAGCATGATATGTATTCTTTTGCAGTCCAACAAATGGAGACCATGATCATGATGTATGACAGGCAAGTTCTGATCTCTTCTAGCATGTTTACCAATTACATTCAGTGTGTAATATTAAGTTACCATATAACCAATAGAATTTAATGGTTTGTCACATCTGTGCAGAAAATATGCAATTTCAATCCACCCACAAACCATGGAATCTTGAAAAGACATCTGGTCTCTTACACCATAAAAGTTGGCAAGTATTCATTGAAAATTTGAAATATTAAGTTGACTAAAGTCTTTATTTATGTTATTTTTGAGGTAATTATTTAATCATGAAAAATTCAGGAAGTGAAGGTATGCAATTTGAAAGGGCTATTAAACCTGCTTGCAGAACAACTCAATAAATACATAACTTAAGTTTCTAGTGCCATGTGTCTGAACAGAAGCAAGTGCTTCCTGGAGATTTAGTGGCTGACCACCTGCTTGCACAACAACTTGCATGACTCAACAGGTTATTGGGCTATAAAATTGCTTATGACCCATTCTTTAGTTCAGACTCTGTAGGAAATGAATCATTACATTGAAACTTCTATATGTGCTTTTTGTTTCCCTGACTCACACTGTTAAATAACAGTGCTACATCTGCTTTCACTGTTGGAATCTGTTTACTGTTGGTACTCAATATACAAAGATATATGGCAAAGCTTATGAAAATGTTTGGTTTATTATTATTCTTTTTAGGGGATAAAGGACAATGATGTAATGTAATTACTTGGAAAGAATTTGAGTCAATTAGTAACCTTCAAATATACTTCATATATACTGCATATGAATGAAAGCTATATGTGTTTCAAATGGGAAGGTGTTTGTCCTTGAGCGCTACTAGGTAGCAACCAATCGGAGTCCTGCAGTGTTGTATTGCATTCCCCCTAAGTAGTGTGTGACCTGCGGCAAACTAATAAATCTCTAATAATTACTATTCGTGCTAAAAAAAAAATAAGATTTTGCAAATAAATAAATAAAATAGATACCATTATATTTAACAATTCATTGCGACGTAAGCACTGTAATGAACATCATTATTGGTTGGCATGTATGCGTGAACGTATATTTGAAATTACTCAGAACTGAAAACATTTGACATGACGTGGTTAAAAAAATATGTACTTTGAATAAGCCAAGGTGTTTGTTAAACTCGACAAGAGGAAACGATACATTTCTTGCTAGTCTGGCAGAACATGTCTGGTCAAATCATATCTTTGTTTACGAATGGTTCGTAATTTCTATTTACTAGAGTTCAAAGCAGCATTATTTATTTACTCTTCCATGAAAATGTGTATCAGCTGGATCAATGAGATGTGATCCACCCCCCCCCCCCCCCCCAACTTACTACTGCTAGAACAATCCAATAGAGTTAATGTGGGCTCAAATTATGTTGCAAACAGAAATAATATTTTTAAACTGAATGACGTTGAACGACTTATTCACGAAGAAATTGACAAGGAACAACAATACTGGGAAAACTGCATGAGACATCAGATAAACTACAAGAAGACGACTTTTGGAAAGAAATAGCACATAGTGGGATTTTGGAACCTATCATCATAAATTTGCAGTACTCAGACGTTGAAGACAATGACAATGACGAATTATCTTTTAACGTAAGTAACATTCACAGCTATACAGATGCACCGCTGGTATTTTCGTTGGATTAGAAAAATAAGTAATTCATAAACTATAATTAACTTTAAACTAAATATTTAAAACATTTGTGTAATATATGAATATTCATATTGTAATTGTGATTTCAACAACTACATTATAAAACTTTGGAAAAATTCAGTTTGTTTTCCCTTACGTCTAGCGCCACGAACACTCGCAAATGTGCGAGAGAGAGGGAAATATACAAAGAGCGGGGATATTGAGGTGGCAATGGTGAAGGCTCTATGCATCTGATTAGCTACAGGCGAGAACTCTTCCCATTTGAAACATATAATATGTCATTTGTTAGTGTTTAATTAAATTGGTTAGTAATATGCAAGTGTAGATTTTAGTTCAATAAGTCACTGTATGTGATAGCTAATCCAAATTGTGAACCTTGTGTCGCAAGTTGATTGTTTCTATCTTGCCCTCAATGTATTCACTCCATTATGAAAAGCTTGACAACCGTGTTTTAAAGAAATGACTCAAATTCTCTCCACATGAGTCTCTTATTTCTCAGTCCCTTAGCTCAATAAACAAGGAGGAAATAACTGTACTGTGACAGTTTAAAATCTGCATTACAAATAATTACATAAAAAATAAAGCTAGCTACAGTGAAGCAACAAATACTACACTAATATAACTATTTGTAACAGTAACTTCACATATCGTTAAAGAAAATTATGTAAATTTTTCTTATTAATTGTTAACATCGAATTTGTAAACACTTGTTCAAATATTCAGTCACAAACAACTGCAATGTCAATGCTACCATCACTATAGGTCACTACGTTTTTGCCAGTATTACCAAAATCTGAAAATGAAGTAAACTTTAAAACAGAATCGACTGCCAGTATTTAAAACTTCATCACGCAATGTTTATTTTTTAAAATAAATATTTTTTCCCAAATCATTAAATCCATCGGACCATTTAATACTTTTAATAATTTAACTTCTGGATTTATTTCATGGCCATAGCAGATCATTTTTGGTCATTTAACCATGAAATAAATCCAGAAGTTAAATTATTAAAACAATTAAATGGTCTGACAGCTCCAATGGTTTGGGAAAAAATATTTTTAAAAAATAAACATTGCGTAATGTATTTTGAAATACCAACAGTCGATTCTATTTTTAAGTTTATTTCATTTCCAGGTTTTGGTAATACTGGAAAAAACGTAGTGACCTCAAGTGATGGTAGCGTGGTAGCGTTGACAACCCAGTTGTTTGTGACTGAAGACAGTTTCAATGTGTCAGGACTGTGATACAATGAAGTACAAAATTATTATAATTTTGAGTCGAACTAATACTCAATGCTCCACTTATTGGTAGTATTTACCTAGAACGTGTTTCGTTAGGATCTTCCTAACATCATCAACTTTTGTCGACTAATGGACGTTGGTTCGGTGAACTCCTCGGAGGTGATAGGTGCATCTGTCAGTATCTTGATGAACTTGAAGTTTGGGTTTTCTTCAAAGGTAGTGTCAAAATTAAACAATTTTCTTTCATATTTCTTTATGAAGATTTTTTCCCCACGTGGTTAATGCAGCTGGACCTTGGACACTTTTTAATAAGTGGATTTCTCGTTCTATATCATGATTCTCCTTCCAAAAAAATGGTACGCTACCTCGAATTTATCTATTTCTTTGTTCTTGATTTTCCTGAACATTTGGTTTAAAGAGCATCAGGAACAAAGAAATAGATAAATCAGCAGCAGCGTACCATTTTTGGGAGGAGAATCATGATATAGAACGAGAAATCCACTTATTAAAAAGTGTCCAAGTTTCAGCTGCATTAACCAAGTGGGAAAAAATCTTCACAAAGAAATATGAAAGAAAATTGTCTAATTTCAACACTATCTTTGAAGAAAACCCAAACTTCAAGTTCATCAAGATACCGACAGAGACGCACCTATCGCCTCCAATGAGTTCACCTAACCAACATCCATTAGTCGACAACAACTGATGTTAGGAAGATCCTAACGAAACATGTTCTAGGTAAATACTAGCAATAAGTGGAGCATTGAGTACTAGTTCGACCCAAAATTATATTAATGTAAACAAGTGTTTACGAAATTGATTTCAGCAATTAATAAGAAAAATTTACATCATTTTCTTTTAAGATAAGTGAAGTTACTGTTACAAATAGTTATATCTGTGTAGTCTGCATTTCAAGTTTATAACATCATGTTAACATCTGCAGAATTTTTAAAAAATGATCTCCCATTGAATTTATTGAATTCTATGCTAGAGCTTTATATACTTTCACGAAACAAAGAGCATGCTTACATCACTCAATAGCTCTAGTTACTTCAAACATGCAGCATTACTCATGCAATAACACCTCAAAACTTACCATCTTTGTCTGGCAGTGGATTTTTCTCCTGCGTTTCTGTATGTTTCAGCTTTCCAGTGTCAAAAGCTTCTACACCTTGCAACAGCGCTTTCTGGGTCTTCTCTGTAGCAACATCTAGACAATAACAAATACAATTTCAATAAGCTGAAACATAGAGCAGTTGAGTCAGTATTTCTGCATTGTAATATCATACAATAAATTAGAGAACTTGTTTGTTAGCTATTAATTATATACAAGTCTTTAAGAATGATTGAAAATTGAAGTTATGTACATATTGCTATTCAACAGCATGCTAAACAGAATAAAAATTAATGTTATAGAAAACTTCAAGTAACATGGAATGAACATTTGACTGACAGTTACTCAAGCAACAATATTTAAATAAGTGCAGAACTAATCTAGACTAGGTGACAGCGTTTGTTGCACAAGTTGAGTTATGGCAGACAAGCAGTATACATAAATCCTATCTTATCTGCTGATTTTTAATGTCTATGTGTAGTACTTAAAGTACAATATTCCATCCAAAACATTAATATTGAGATTTTACCAGAAATATATTTTGAGACAGCGTGAATAAACAAGCCACTTTTAGGAAAAGGCACATATCAATGTGTATGTGTATGCATTTCTAAATAGCGTACTCTAAAAATGAAATGTGTGATGCATTCCCTTTGCAAGGGAACATTTTCAAAAATGCAGAGTTTACAACAAAAAGACAGCTCTTTAACAATTTTGATTACAATAACATATATATTTACAGGACATCTATAATTTTCTTGCCAAAACATGACAACTTTAGAAGGGAACCATTCTCCTCCTCATAAACAGGGTGAGAGGCAATGGAGCAAGTCTTCTGGCTCCTTTATTTCCTGCATCTATATACCCAGTAAACCCCAATATCGCCGCCCTTGACACAGGAGAGAGGCAGAGTTGAGTTGTCATATTTTAGAGAAAAAAAACTTTACCTGGTAAACAGAAACAAATAAAAAGTAGATATTTTTAAAACTCCCAATTTATTTTATCCCAAATTTGCCGTTTATGATATATGCATTATTATTAGTTTAAATTGCTGTCATTCAGTTGTTTCTCAGTGTCATGAAATGAACCAGGAATTTCAAGGCCACCATATGGTGATAAAACTTTTAAACATCTTACTAATGGTTCATTTCCTTTATCCTGCTTGTATTTATGACAAAATGTGAAATGAAATTATTTTTGCAAAGATGGGCTACAAACTATGGCCTGGGGACCAAATCCAGCTCACAAGCTACTTTTGTTTGATCAAACCATAAAAAAGAAATAGTAATAATAAGCAATCAGATGGATTGTCGACTTGAAAAATTCAATGCCATGGCCGCGATTTGAACCACAGATTTTGTTTCCATCCAGTTGCTCTTACCTATTGAGCTACCTTGGCCAACGTGCCATCCTGACATTAAATTCTCCAATTATGTATATATATCCCCCCCCCCCCCCCGGTAGACCACTAGGGGCTCTCGTATCCAAGATACGCCGCTTGTGGCGACTTACTATCTTAAGTACTTAAATCCAGGCTTCACCATTAAACTTTTTTTATTATTTAAGAGCCCCTAGTTGATATGAGAGCTCCTAGTGGTTTACTGGGAAAGTAATACAAGTCAATTGGAGAATTTAATGTCAGGACGGCACGTTGGCCATGGTAACTCAATGGGTAAGAAAAACTGGACGGAAACCAGGAGATCTGTGGTTCAAATCTCGGCCATGACATTTAATTTTTCAAGTTGACTCTATCCATCTAAAACCTTAGCCTATATACAGCTAGTGTGAAGAAATGATTAATTTCCACTAATTAACTTAAGCAATGTGATTTTTAATTAAAAAAAAAGCAAATGGTGTGCCTGAATCAGATCAATTTATTTAATAAAAATAAGCAATCAGATTTTTAATTGGTACACAACGTAATGAGCTACTGAATTCTTTAATTTGACTATTACAACTGTCAGCCACATCACATCCTCCGTTAAGATCCTTTGCACAAGCACCAATATCAGTGTTTGCATTACTATATATCTGATTAGATCTTTTAAAATTGAACTATATGAAATCAAAATATAGGTCTGGTCTTTCAGATGATAGGCAGCTCAAAAATATACCAGAAAAATCAATCTCATTCCTCTCATTGAACATGAACTGCTACTAACACAAAAGTACTTCACGTAACAGACATTTATATATATATAAAAGCTACGAGTTACAATGTCATGAGACTATGAACAAAGAATTGATCATTTGTATTTAACAGACATACGTTAATATGCAAGTGCAGATTTTAATTCAATAAAACAATATTTCAAAACTAATCCAGTGTCATCTTGTGCTTATAAGTTTATTCTTGCTATCAAACTTATGGACTTTGTTTGCAAAACATTTAGTAACAGTTAATGTGGGCCCCCGATATGAAAAGTTTGGCAACCTTTGTATTAATTCATTGTAGTTCAGGAAAGACATCTTGAAGCATTACTTGTTAACAGCAGTACATGAGGCTTAAGCCTGTGTAGTTTGTGGTGACGTAGAATCTTTAGATGTATGCATCTTTGTAACATATTTCCGTAAACAATGTTTTATCAAAGTGAATAGATAAGATATTAAGATAATGCTAAAATGCATTCTTCCTAAATATCTACACATTCATTTTACTGATAGCAAAGTTATTATACATTCATAATCTTATCTATTTTATCAGCAAATTATCAGTCAAAGGCCTCAAGAATAGCATACAGTAGAAAAATACTCTTGTCAGTTTAGATAGTGGTTTAAAAATATAGGAATTGTAAAAACAAATGTCAGATGCATATACATTCTACAACAGATTACAGAGAACTTCATTAACCATTGTCTTGTGTCTAGAGTTTGGAAAAGTTGTGACATTTGTGACACAAACATCTGTGTCCTAGATATATATTTGCAGGTAGCTTGAGTTGGTCTGGGTGAAATAGGCACTGACCTACTGATCTGCAGGTCTCCCAACCTGACCAAGACCAATGGTTTTTAAACATGTTAAAAGTGACAGCCCCATGTCAGCAGATTAGAATAAAGTAAAAGAGCTAAAAATTTCAGAGCACTGGTGACACTGATATGATACTTGTAAATGACAGCATCATTAACAAACATTAAAGAACATAGACTTTCATGGTCAGCGTCAATATAACTGCAAAATACTTCTGGGCTGTTATGCTGTGATCTATTGGAGTAAGAAAGTGCAGAGTTCTGTCCACAACTGTGGTGCACATCTTCAGTGGCATAGTCGGAAGTTCTCAATGCGTTGACGGCCAGCACTGCTGTAATTGTATTAACTGCACTTTCTTCAACCACTGAAGATATTAAGTTAATGAAAAGTCTGGAACTTCTACTGTCCACCCAACATAAGAAGGCAAAGTAGAGGAATGTGTAACAATCATTTTTGCTGTCCCCATGATGTATATGCTTGCCGTCCAGATATATAAGGATGCTAGCTAAAATACAGTGTTGTCATATAGCTCATTCATGCAGGATACCTTCATTGCAGTTACTGAAACGAGCATTAAATCTGGCAGCATAGGTGACTCATATGCACTCTCACTCTACATACATTTCATAGTAAACAGATCCACAGAGAAACAGTTCAAGTCCTTATTGCTCCTCAGATCCCAGTTGCCGGTGGATTGACAGTATCTCCAACAGACCACAGAATATATGTCCCGTTATGATATGCAGTAATTTGAGCATGCCTGCCTCGGTAGCATAGATATCTGCCTCACGTTCAAGGGTACCCAAGTTCAAATCTCGGTTAGGGTGAGTTACCTGGATAAGGTCTTTTTCCAGAGTTTTCCCTTATCCTAATAGATGAATGTCAGGTAACTCTAAGCTCCATGGACCCCGAACTCATATGAGCATCATTTCACCCATTTCATTCATCATCCAATATGACTTAACGTTGGAGTACATAAATTACAAAATAAAAAAACAAGAAAAAAAATTTGATCGTGTGTATCTTAACTTCAGTGTTCTGAAATTGCTCAAGTGAAATGCACAAAAGTCTATGCTACATATCAACAAAACTGAATTGAATACACTTAGTCAAGAGGTTCTTCTGTTTTCCAACTGTGTTCCAAAACGGTCTTGCAGTCACAGAATAGATATGATTATAGCGTATTGTTAATGCCCAGTGATGTGTCTATAAAAGTGACAAAAAAGATAGATGAACTGACTAAGTATTGGTTTTACAGAACTAAAGTATGCGGATACAAGTATCCTTACTGCAAGTATTTAAATAAAATTAAAAAGGGCAAGTTCTTTGTGCAATTGTTTATTAAACCTTTTCTTTTAATTATGCAAATGTATTATCAGTTAGTTTTGGTTAACCATAAACCCTACACCTTCCATTATAATTCTTAATCGGAATTCTACTGTATTTGAAAAATAGAGGCATTTATACAAAAATTAGTTTCTTATAAGATTTACAATATTACACAGTCAATAATAGATGTTAATAAAAATCATAGCCTAAATGCTGTTAGCAGACAGGTGGAGTTAACAAAATAAAGTAAGAAAGGGTAGAGGCAGACTGAAAAATTCAATGCCATAGCTGGGATTTGAAACACGGATCTTCTAGTTTCCACCCAGCCGCTCTAACCATTTGAGCTACTATGGCCAACATGCCGACATGACATTAAATTCTCCAAATGACTCATGTTTCTCCCAGTAAACCACTTAACCACTTAGGAGTTCTCATAAACACGCGAGACAACTACCTTATGGCGACTTACTATGCTGTAAGTACTTTAAGGTCCGGGCTTTATAGTAAACCACTCTCATACACACATGAGACAACTACCTTAATGGCGACTTACTATGCTGTAAGTACTTTAAGGCCGAGCTTTATAGTTTGGACAACTATTAGGTGGTTCAAATCCCGGCTATGGCATTGAATTTTTCAGTCTGGCTCTACCCTTTCATAGTGCGCACTACACACGGATAGTGTGAAAGAACAATTAATTTCCAAAACACAGTAAATTTGGAGAAAGACTTTAAAATGATACAAGCATTCAATATGGACAATCTGAATACACAAACCCTGTCAGCTCAAATCAATCAAATACGACAGGAATCAAAAACATCAGTAACCAATGGAATTCTTGGATATAAATTGCCATTTTTTGGAAAAGGTTGGAACAGAATTGCAATTGTTACTTTGTATTTGTAAGCTAAGAAGTGAAGAAAACTTTCTTAAGCAACATAGAAGATGCTCTGTTATCATATTAGTATGCAATAAATTCAATTAAATAATGTACAATGTACCTATGTTATTGTTCATGTTATTGGCATCATTTATTATACATTTTATTCATTAAACGTATTAACAATTAGTACTATTAAGTAGTTTAATATTGCTTAAGCACTAACATTGACGATATTGAATTTACGTGTGCTATTAGTTATAACTAAATAGATAACAATTGTAAATGTGTTACTTTTGGAAGTTCAGTTAGATGCTTGCCTATTGATCCCAACATTGCAGCTTCAAATCCATCCAATGCTTAAGTGTGTATAAGAGTGACATGGAGCTGTCACTCTTGAGCACACTTAAAATCAATCAATCTGGGCTGGGTTTAAACGCACAATTTTGAGAACAGTAGATTGATTACTTTCTTCTAGAAGAAACGAGTATCTCAAACTGATGTACAAATTCTTTGAAAAATAATTTCTCAGTAACAAAATTAGACACAATTTTGTTGTTTATACTCTTATTTCAAAACACAATGGAAAACATACAAACGTTTATATCTATTTATAAACCAACAAGGCAGTGCATTTATCATATAGATGAAATTAAGTGGGTACTGAAATTTATTAGAAAGTGGAGGATGCTGTAGAATAAACTTCAATATTCAATGGCTCTCTATACAAGGTTTTTTGCCAGGTTTTTCCCTTATCCTGAAAGATGAATTGTCTGGTAACTGTAAGCTGTATGGACCCTGGACTCACTTGAACATCATTTCATTCATCGTCCGATATCATGTTGTTGGAGGTTTTCCCTTATCCTTAAAGATGAGTGACTGGTAACTCTAAGCTCTATGTATATGGGAGTCATTTGAACATCATTTCATTCATCATCCAATAGTTGGAGGTTTTCTCTTATCCTGAAAGACGAATTTCTGGTAACTTTAGGTTTTATTGGCACTAGACTCATTTACACGTAATTTCATTTATTGTCCGATAAGACAATGTTGGAAGGACATTAATTTTAAAAAAAGTAGAAACACCGCCTACAAGGTTAACCATCTCAGACAAGTATGAACGTTGATGGAACAATGCAAGATGTGTTACAAGGATAATGCGCAACAAAGAAAAGTTCCACCAATGAAATTAATGGCACCTTTTGTTGGGACTGTACTGTGGCACCTGTGAATTTAAGGTACACAACACAAGTATTATATGTCTCTTTCATTGCTCAGAAGTAGTGTTCGAAGAGTGCTTACATTATTTTGAGAAACTGTAGTTTCTCTACACTCTGACCAAACATCAATATAATACTTCTGATATTGTACTTGGTTGCTCAGTAAATATGATTTTAATTAGTGAATTAGACTGATTAAATAAAATATGAATAAATGATGCTATACAGGAAAACAATTCCATTCAGTCTCTTTTAGCACTGCCTTTCTTCAACATTTATGTTAAGTCTTGATAGAGCCAGCCAAATGAACAAATCTCTCAGGTGTTATAACAGGAATATTAATAGTGATTTATATAAGAAATAAAACTAGATATATGCTTGAAGTGTTAAAAGTGCCTTATTTTGCTTCATCTACATTTTATATGAAGATATATTGAAGATTCATAAATTAAAAAAAGCACTGTTTACAGCATCTGCTTACCTCCCTAGAAATATGTGCTTAAAATAGTGTAGTTACAGATAAGAAATTTATAATTAACACTCATATTTTTTTTTTTTGTTCCATTTAACTGCAGTGGTCATATCGGCAGCCATTCTGCTTTGGAGCATATTGATGGGAAGATGGGGAATCATTTTGGTTAGAGAAAACTCCCCATCCTCAGCCGGGAATCGAACCCGGTACCCCTAGCATGTCAGGCAGGTGCTCTACCGACTGAGCTACGGGGCCAGCCATGATATTTGGAATTGCATTAACAATGTAGTTTATAAAACAAATTTCTCTGTATATACTTACTACTTTTTAAAAAATTAAGTTGCAATGCAAATTTTATGAACCGCGAAGTTTTAGAAGTCACAGCTGCCAATAATTTCAGTATTTTAGTACTAAAAGGTTAAATTGTTTCACTAATATAGAAAATTTGCTATATTTTTCATTAAACATAAAAACTGACAGTAAAAAATGTGGCATTTACCAATTTATTTGTTTAGATTGTGACTAGTTTACATTGAGAGAACCAACATAATTTACAAACCAGAATGAAATACTATGTATGATAAATCGGCCATGGCAGATCATTTTTGGTCATTTAGAAGTGAATTGAATCCAGAAGTTAAATTATTAAAGCAATTATATGGTCCAATAGATCTGATGGTTTGGGAGAGAATACTTATTTTCAGAAACAAAAATTGCTTCATGAATTTTTAAATACCGCCAATCGATTCTGTCTTTACATTTGTTTCATTTTCAGAGTTTGGTAATTAATAAAATAATACGACACTTAGCGGCAGTAATGATGGCAAGAGAAAAAAATTGAAGATGCAAATGATTTACGGAACTAGTCTCTTGAATTCTATGGAAATTTTAACAATTTTCTTAAAAAGATAAGAGAAATTTGTAACAAATAATTATATTTTATATAGTTATATTCGTAAACTGACAGATGCTAACTGAGCAGGAAATGCTGGGCTTTCAATATTCACATATTAATAAAAAATGTTAGAATTTTCTTACACAGTCCATGGAAGGCATCTGCAATGAGATTAATAACAATTAACAAATGTTACAGAAAACACTGCATGCAGATATTTACACAAAGCATTCCATGCTATAAAGCCTTCAGTTTAGAAGCCAGCTTTAGAGTACAGTAAACTACATACCTTGTGCATTAGGAAGAACTATTTTCTCCTGAGTGCTCGTCCTCTTTAACCTCTCGGTTTTAAAGGTCTCGACTCCTTGAATAAGTTCACTGTGTTGCCGTTCTTGTTTCACATCTAATCAAGCAATCAATACTCAACAATATACTTCTAAAATATTACATGCCACATGCTAAAAAGCCATAAAGAAAGAACAAGCACTACAGCATTTATTGCTAACCCAATGATCTAGCAAAAGAAATAAGAAGAAACAGGGAAAGAAAGCTATGATTTGAATAAAAGAAATCTTCCACAAACAGTATCTGATGAAGAATCAAAATGTTTATGAAAATGTTTCTCTTAAAACTGTGCTGAGTATTAAAATTTTATGATATGCAGTTGTTTTCACTTTGAAAAATGACTTTCTTAATTATGATTTAGTAATTTAATAGCTCCATCTCTTGATTTAAAGGAATACAAAGATTAGTTAAGCTAACATTGTAGGCTTTTGTATCTCTACCTTTATGGTTTATACACCAATTTGTTCCTCTTTAAAATAAAAACCTGAAGCTTTCCTGGCGATGAATATGTTCGAGATCATCTTGGGAAACAAGCCAGGTGAAAAGACGATTAGAAATCGATGTTTCGGGAGCGTACATCTCTCCCATCAGGATATTTAAAGAAATGTTATAAACACAAATGTATCACTGGATATAACATAAATATCAATAGGCTGGTATGTGTTATATCCAGTGATACATTTGTGGTTATAACCATTCTTAAATATCCTGATGATGGGAGAGATGCACACTCCCAAAACATCGATTTCTAATCGTCTTTTCACCTGGCTTGTTTCCCAAGAAAATTTTGAACTGTTCCTCTTTATTACATAGAAAATGAAGCTAGCCACAGTGAAGCAATGAATATTACACAAATATAAATATTTGTAACAAAACCCTTCACTTATCTTAAGAAAATAATGTTAATTCTTCTTTCTAATGGAGATCAATTTCACAGTCCATCAATAAACTTCCAAAGTTTATTGATAAGTTAAGATAATTATTGATCAATAATTTTAGTTAATTGATGGAAATTAATCATTTCTTCATACTAGCCAAATATAGGCTAAGGTCTTTGATGAATAGAGTCTACATGAAGAATTCAATGCCACGGCCGGGATTTGAACCATGGATCTACTGGTTTCCGTCCAGTCGCTCTAACCCATTGAGCTACCATGGCCAACGTGCCGTCCTGACATTAAATTCTCCATTTGACTCCTATATTTCCCCGGTAGACCACTAGGGGCTCTCGCATTCGAGATACACAGTTTGTGGCAACTTACTATCGTAAGTACTTTAGTCCCAGGCTTCATCATTTAACTCTTATTATTTAAGTTAATTGATGGAAATTAATCATTTCTTCACACTAGCCCTATATAGGCTAACGTCTTTGATAGAGTCAACATGAAAAATTCAATGCCATGGTAGCTCAATGGGTTAGAGCGACTGGACGGAAACCAGTAGCTCCGTGGTTCAAATCCCAGCCATGGCATTGAATTTTTCATGTTGACTCTATCTATTGATCAATAAATTTATTGATGGACTGATGATGCAAGCAATCTGTTTGTGAAATCGATGTCCATTAGAAAGAACTAACACCATTTTCTTAAGATAAGTGAAGGTTTTAGTTACAAATATTTATGTTTGTGTAATTGTTCCTCTTTGTTTACTGTCCATTTGAAACTGAGCAATTATTCTTTGTTTATTTTACTGATTTTAAATATAGAAGAGACTTTAGAATGAACTTAATTTGGTTATAAATGAAGAAAACAGTTTTTACTTGCATTCTTAATATATTCTGCAACTTACAACTTTGAAATTTGTATATCATTTTAACGTTATTGTGGAAAAACAAATCCAAACTCTCAAGTCTTATAGAATTAGGATCCAAAAGTGATATTGTCTTTCTGGCAGTTTAAATGCCCAAAGTGTGCATTGTGTTGGAAATTTTAAAACTTATGTTCTCATAATAAACTTACTTTTTTAAGCTTTTACCAATTTATAACACTCCCCATTGTGCTATTTGTGCTCAATTTCTCTTCAAATCTTCAATATATGTTGTCTGAAGACAAGGAATCTAACGATCCTTTTTTGATATCAAATGTAGTTTTGGATTTAATAATTAAATACTGGATTGATATTTTTATAGAGCTAAGGTGTTGCACATTTCATTTTTCTCCGATGAAAAGTATTGACATTAATAAAAAATTTAATCTTGAAAAGCACCATAGTTTTTATTTGTTCTTTTTTTATTTTATTTTTTGCTGTCATTATATTCAACAAAATATGTGGCATATTACTTAGCTAAACTAACTGAAATGTTTACTATATTACCAGGCAGAGGAATTAAGCAGTTGGGTTCAAGTTATCTACATCTACCTACTATCACTACAAATAATGCATACAGCACCGGCCATGCATCACTGTGCTGTCTGCAAACTACAGCTGTAAACACTACCATATTTTTTTTTCCTTCAGTAAAACTAAAATTACATATTAGATATCAATTTAATGACATTTTACTTTCTATTGATTTTGTGTTAATTTTTTTTCATTTTAACCTTTATTACAGAACAAATTATGTGTTTCAAATGCAAAGGTGTTTGTCCTTGAGCACTACTAGGTGAGCAACCAATCGGAGTCCTGCAGAGCTGTCGTATTGCATTTCCCCTAAGTGGTGTGTGACGTGCGACAAACTAATCCATCTCTAATAAATAATATTCGTACTAAGATAAAAAGTCAGATTTTGCAAAAACTGATCCATGAGGAAGGAGAGAGTAATGCATTTAACATAACCGTAAAAACTCCATATTTTTAGCTCAAATAGTTTTCCTAATACAAATAAATAAAGTAGATACCATTATATTATAACAATGCATTGCGACGTAAGCACTGTAATGAATATCATTATTGGTTGGCATGTATGCATGAAGGTATATTTGAAATTACTCAGAACTGAAACATAAACATTTGACATGACGTGGCAAAAGAAATATTTACTTTGAATAAGCCAAAATGTTTCTTAAATTCGATGAGAGGAAACAATACACTTCCTGCTGATCTGGCAGAACGTATCTGGTCACATTATACTTCGTTTATGAAAGGTTCATAATCTCTATTTACTCTAGAGTTCAAAGCAGTATTATTCAGTTACTCTTCCATGAAAAAGTATCAGCTGGATCAATGAGACGAGATCCACCTTCTGCCCCCTTACTACTGCTAGAACAATCCAATAGAGTTAATGCGGGCTCAAATTACGTTGCAAACAGAAATAATATTTTTAAACTGACTGACGAACGACTTATTCATGAAGAAATTGACAAGGAACACAACAAGACTGGGAAAACCGCGTGAGACATCAGATAAACTACAAGAAGATGACTTCTGGAAAGAAATAGCACGTAACAAGATTTTGGAACCTATCATCATAAATTTGCAGTACTCAGACATTGAAGACAATGACAATGACGAATTATCTCTTAACATGCGTAACATTCACAGCTATACGGATACACCGCTGGTATTTTCGTTGTATTAGAAAAATAAGTAATTCATTAACTATAATTAACTTTAAACTAAATATTTAAAACATTTGCATAATATATGAATATTCATGTTACAATTGCAATTTCAACAGCTGATTATAAAACTCTGGAAAATTCAGTTTGCGTTCCCTTACGTCTAGCACCACGAACACTCGCAAGTGTGCGAGAGAGAGGGATAACGAGGTGGCAGTGGTGAAGGCTCTAAAGCATCAGATTCACTACAGGCGAGAACTCTTCCCATTTGAAACACATAATAGATATACTTAATATATGTTTTATTTATTCACATATTTATTATTTTATATGCTGGAGAAAACTCAAGTTGCCATCAGTGAATACATGAAATGGGAAATATCTAACTTTTTAGTACATTCTTTATTTGTATGCATAAACAGTATTTTTACGGTAAATTTAATGATTTTGAAGTTTTATCCTAGCTGAGGTAAGTAATCCTAAAACCACTGAACTTCAAAACTTCCTTTTCTAACTACAGATAACCTAAATCTGCTGATAGTACCAAGTGGATTTAGCACATTCATAGACTCAATTTCATGCATGGCTGCAAATGAATGTAACAATGAGCCTTGAAAGAGAAAAATGAAATGAAATACAAATGACAGATATGCTTTGTTTGCATAACAAGATATAGCTTAGAGACTTGAAAACAGTTACGGAAGTACCGGATGCTATTTTGTAAAACTGACAGAAGGAAAAACTATTTCATCAATATCTCATGCTTATGAACTGTAGTTTTTATTCACCTTCTGCTGTTGGCAGCACATTCTTCTCCTGTGTTGCCGCCTTCTTCATATTTGATGGCTTGAAACCCTCCAACTCGCTCTTCAGGTCCAAGTTCACCTTGGGCAGATCCTTAAGTGATGGGCTTACAGGGTTCGACATTTTGTTGCTTTAATTTATCAGTCTGAAACATACAAAACAAAGCATATGATAAATAAAACCTGTTATTTACTGGCACAGAAAATGTATAATGTATCTGAATGGGTAAATACTAAAATTAGCTGCATCTATTTATAGTGTTCATAACTTATTGTGAATGTAAAGACATAAGCCCTTAGAATGCAAAATTTATAACTTGGCTGTGCCCTTAACAAATCGGGATCTATATTGTTCCACCTACTGGCCAGCTGTTTTCAACTTGCTATGTACCCAAATGGAATAATCTCATATGTGGTAAACAGTTGTAGCATATAGATAGTCAACATGAAAATTTCAATGTCATGGCTGGGATTTGAACCATGGATCTCCTGGTTTCCGTCCAGTAGCTCTAAACCTTGAGCTACCATGGCCAACGTGCCGTCCTGACATTAAATTCTCCATTTGACTTGTATGAGAAATGATTGATTTCCATCAATTAACTAAAAGTTGTAGCAGATATTTTAAGTTTTAAATTCTTTTAAAATGAATGTATTAAAGATAGCTGGAGAGATTACAATTTATGTTAAAATAAAAGTAAAGTAAAGCAGGCCATGAGAATGATACAACAAAAGTTAAGGTTTGTAAAGGATTATGAGTATTGGTAATTTCTAGAATGAGATTACGTAACCTATGACGTTAATCGATAAAAGTTTAGAATTTGTGTAACCATGGCAGCATAATAAGGAAGAAGTTGGAATCTTTGCAAGAACCAGGTCGTCTGCAAGCATCAGTCTTAGGAATCAGACGTGATGCTCTGCAAGTCTGCAGAAAACGTTTAAGTTATATTAATCTGCGTCTGCAAGATATTTTCGCCGTGCTACAGTGGTATAGTGATATAGCTCACTGTAAGCTTATTAAAGGCAAAGTTTTGAGCAAATACAGCAGTGAAATGTACAAAAAATTTATTGACAATGCATGCATTAAAGACGAGTCACTAGTGGTTGTATCATTTGACAATTTAGGAAATTAAGCAACGTATAATATATAACATTCTGTAAATAACCAGCAAATACGTATTTATCAAGAAGAAATAAAACATATTTTAGAACAAATTTCGGAATTATTCTTAAATTAATAGCAAAACCCTTAATTCTTCAGTTCCGTTCCGATACCTCGACCCTGGGTGCAGAGATCATCGCTCGAGAGCAGTCGTAGAGAATTTCAAGAATTCTGCTAGAACTTCACCAAAGGTGAGAAATCCACCACCTTCATCCACAAAAAACTGCTACACAGTTCAGAAATTTAATGTTCTACCAGCATGTTGTCATGGTAGCTCAGTGGTAGAGCAGCCATGCATAGTGGACGATCCATGGTTCAAATTCTAGCTCTGGCATTGAATTTTCCAGTTTTCTCTTTCTAATTAACATTCTCTAACATAACGTTATATCAGATAATAATTGAAATGGGCAAAATGATATTCAAAAGAGTCCATAGAGCTTAAGATTTACCTAACATTCGTCTTTCAAGATAAGGGAAAAAAATGGGGGAAAAAAATAATCAAGATAATTCACCATGACCGAGATTTGAAATCCGGCCTCTTGAACGTGAGGCAGGCTTGCTACCACCTAAGCTACAGGCCAGCTTTTTCAGTTCCGATTCTACCTTTCACAGAAGCACCTTTCTCATCCATTGGAGTAGCATGTTTTTCATAAAGTATTTATATTAAATGCTACAAAAAACCTTATTCTTTTTCAATTCTGTTATTTAATCTTGCATTCTATGAGTGATTTATGAAAGACATAGGTTTATTGAATGGACCTTTGACTGTATTTTAAAGTTATTGTTTTTTGTGTAATTGATATAGCACCTTTAGCTGCTAAAATACAACCAATTTAAACCCTGAACAAAATAAGGTTTTTGTAATCACCCACCCCCATTTTTATATTACATCACTAACTAGATTATGTGACGGATCTGAGTGTGACTGGACATCCTTCTTGGTTCTCATCTCTCTGCCTTCTCAATATCTAAATAGTTCTTTGTGTTAGGCAACTGTGCCTCTCCTTCAATATGTGATGCGCAGGTGCAAGCTTTAACACATGTCTACAGTGGACCAATTACCTTTCTAACAGAATAGCGACTGCCTGGTGGCAACAAAAGTCTGTCAAGTACGAATACATCACAACATAAACGAAATCAGTTCACTCGACAAGAAATGGTTAAGTCCAACCTCTCCCTTTTCCCCCCTTCTCCTCTCTCGCCTATGAAATCATTCAAAATGTGGCACTTTAATAACAGGAAGAAAGTCTAGATCTTCAGGGACATGGTCACAAAGAGTGAATATAGAATTTGCGAACAGCAGGAAGAAACTTATAAGGTTTCAGTAGTGTTTACCGCCAACAAATCCTGTTTACTATCTGGAAATTCTTGCTGTACTAGCACATTCCTTGATTTGCTCACAACCACGCAAAATGCGACACAAACCTCTTCTTTACACAAAGGAAATCGTTCATTTTGTAGCATTTGGAATTATCACTTCAATTTCTGCTTGGGAGCAAATTTCAAGTGAATTCTTAAAAATGCATTTAGCCTTAAAAATGTCTTATTTCTTACGCATGAAGTACTTGTGTTAAAAGGACAGCTGTCGTTATTTTCAGTGTTTGCTTTGCAATGCGTAACTTTTGAAGTAAATGTTAGGGATATCATTATATTCACACTGTGAAACATTATCTAGTTGTGATATTTGTTATGTTGTATTATATTTCACTGATGTTATATGGCAGTGATGCAAGATTAATGTTTGCTATATATAGCAACCGGAAATTGCATTCGGACATTTTGAATCTTAGACCATAGTAAAGACAATGGAGACCTAAAGATTTCAACAGAAGTATATCCACCAAGCCAATGCGGAAAACTACAACGTACGTGATAAAAAGATAATGTGAAAATTGAAGCAGTGAAGAAATAATTCGCATGTTATTAAGCCTTTGAAGATGTGTTTAGAACGCATGCGTTGGCAAGTGATTTACGCTCGTCCAAAGAGCTTTGGCACAAATTAAATTACTTTCGTCAACAAATTAGTTAGATGAGCCGTTTTATAATGTATTCAAAAGTGCCTACAGCAGTTTTTTTTTACAGTTTGCGAAAGCACTTCTGCGCTTTAGGAGTGTGACAAACCGTTATTTTCGTAACATAATTTGTGTTACAAGTTACGATTTGCTAAAACGTCTGCGTTTGTACTTTGCCTGTTATGATTGCTAATAATTTGCTATTAGTTTACAACAAACTGGATAATAATTGTGGTTCAAGATCTCGAAGTAAATTAAACAAGTATTGCATATTAGCAATAACATTAACGAAGTTAATCTCCCCAATTGCGCAGCAGTATACATATTTTATTTCCGCAACGATCACATCTTGGGTTATTACTGTTTATGTGCGTGAATTAACACATTTTTATTAATTCTTTCAGTTTAGTCCTCATGAGCACAGAAGTTGGATCGAGAAGCGAAACATAAGCCAATTTCTGTACCTAATGGTATAACAGAATGATAATGCCACGCTATCTTTGAGGAGCCGGTACTAGAGTTCACCGATTAACGAGTTCTTAAAATGCATATGCAATGCATGTTCTATATTCGTTACTACTCTCTATACTCGTAATCTCTAATATTTGGGCATCCCTGGTACAAATACACCATTTAACTCGCAGTCTGGAAAGGAAGGATGGACTTGAAAACTCAATGGCATGATTAGCCAATGGCGTGATGCTTCAGATAAATTGGATGGGCTCTCAACTAATCGGCTACGTTACAGTTCACTCTAGTGAGCCTTACTCTCATTAGACCATCTACATCGAGAATGGAAGTAAACCACTGGCTGCAAACAATGTCATCGTTAAGCTGGAAATGCTTCCACTAATCGATCCAGCCAAGGAAGAACAAATGCCTAAACGCGATGTTCATTTGTCTAGAGAAACCAAAGCATAGTTATAAGGAAACATCTGCATATGGTAAGAAGAATCTTCTTATTAATCCTTTAATTTCCAGGCAAAGTATTATATATATGGCTGTTATAAAAACAATAAGCTGACAATTTATTACCAAAAGAGGCTCATATATGCAACTTACTAATTCGTACGATTTTACCGTGGAATTCTATTAAGTTGAAAGTAAACATCGCGTCAAATGCACAGTGAAATATTAATTATTAATAATATGCTGTGCATGGCATTCATGAAACTTGACAAAAGATTCATATTTGCTGCTTACAACAACAGAAAACACAGAAAAATGAATGTAAACTAATGACATGTTTAGAAATTGTAAGATGCAATTTTACAATAACATTTGAAGGAAACGTATAACACGAAATAAAATGGGCAGAGAAATAAATGCAAATAAAAGACGAACGCTAGCAACCAGATCAACAAAAGGTTATCCACTGTCAGTGATGGGGTTTAAAAATAAATATGTGCATAAATATTTGTAAGACAGTAGAGCTCTAGTTCCTTGGGAATTTGCAAATAGTTGTAGGAAAACTGTGAGATTAGTTAATAAACTCGCAAGATGCAAGTTGAGAAATATTTTGTATCCGTAACTATGAAAAGTGTCTGAATTGAGGCTTTTTTTTCTTTTTTTTTTTTTTTTTTTTTTTTTAGCTCCCCAGAAATATTAAGTAATTAGTAAATATATTTAATTCGCGCCTCTCAAAAGTAGCATCATTTCACTGCAAGACAACAATATTCGAGATAAGTGTGCAATAAGTTAGAAAGAAAACTAGAAAAATACATATCAATATAAAATCAGAAATTTTGTTAACGATCACAGTTCACAAGAATTGAATACTAAAGGGTCTCATATCTCTCAGACAAAAATATGTTTTAAAAAAGAACAAATTATCAAATAAATAATTATTTTAAACATACCGTTTATTTAAGCACAAAATCAGCAGTGTTACAACCGCTCCAAATGAGTTGTTTGTCATTAATAACTGTGTTAAAGTTTTTACATTTTCTCATCGCTTCTTCATTCTCAATTCCATTTCCATCATTTCTACTGCACATAATGTCACTGACAATGAGAGAAACTATCGAAAGTCATAATATAAGAACCGCTTTATTTGCCATTCTCAAAAGAGATTGCATCTGCAGAACGTAAGTGCATTGCCTCGCACTACATTGTTGTCGACGCCCTCGGTTTCCTTTCTCGCCTACAAACAGATGCTGAACAACGATAGCTAGGGAACACGACGTCTATCTCTTCAATCGGCTGGAGGAAAGGCTCAGCGAAAATGCTCCAATCAGATAAACACACTCCAGATTTCGACTTTGCAACAATGGAAGTGACGGTCTAAGGGAACAACCAAAAAGGATTTTAGGCTCAGCAAATTCTGAAGGTTAAGTGCGTCCCATCTTATCTCGTGGACATGTAAGTGCCAAATCACAATACTTTCTGGGATATTGCTCATTTGATAAAACCTCCTTTGGCGTTCGAGAGTATTTCATTAATGTTCTGTCAGGTTTGGATCAATCGTGAAGATTATTTGATTACCGATACTTGGAGGAACTTATTGCTCCCATAGTATCAGCACATGCTGATATTGGATAACAAGCCAATAAGGGTTAAATTTGGGACTCCGCTGTACCAAGTTCACATCTGGTATTACAAAGACTTGGCATATTTTATTGGAATGCATCATTGTATATCGTGATTCATCACTTCAAACAAAGCCTTGGCAGTGTGGCCAATGGATGTATGATGTCTGGCTTAAGGACAGCTAATCAATCATTGAAACGCATCTCGCATCTAACAATCGCGATAACAAAAATAGGTTCTGATATTTGGGACTATCCAATGAAAGTTTCCTTCAAAATCTTGTATCTTTGTAGGTCAAAAGGGAAGTTCGCATGGTCATGTTTGGAATGTGGACGTTTCATCACATTTCAGATAGGATCAGTAGTCCGGATATGTTTAGAAGGGGATGAAATCGTTTGCGTCGATTTATTAAACTTGTAGCATCCAATTATTTAGTATGAATTGAATTCCAAAGGGCTGCAAGTTCTGCTCTCTGATCCTATATAACTCCTACGAATCCAGAAGGTGAATACTTTTGACACGTTTTTCTAAACTGAGAAAACGCACCCTATTCTTACCAAACCAATCCCCTTTTTTTATTGTTATTACAATTTTCAATTACTCTATCCGTCAGAACTTCGGTCTAAATATAAGAAACCGTATTAAACAATTTTCTCTGCGTAACTTTAATTGCAGGTCACAGAGCACCTGCTCAAGTCACAACGAATTACCTTCAACTGTTTCTCCCGCTTTCTGTGCGTCTGCGCGTGCCAAAGGTTAAACATTCACTATTATAGTTGCTGAGAAGCTTACGAAAGTGTAATTTACCTACATGTCATCCAGTAAAATTTAAAGAGTATTGTAACGTTAATAAGTCCTTCATTGTTACCGAAAATGAGGCACTAGTATTTTAGTTTGCTTTAAAAATGTAAATCGTACCCTTACTTTTCTTGGGGCGGGGGCCGATTCGTTCAATTCGGAATTTCTAACACGCGCCTTTATTTCTGTTTCTGACCATTGTTTAGCTGTATTAACTTGATTATTTTTTCTCTGGTTTTGTTGATGGTAATTTTATTTATTAGTTTACACCCCAATTAAATCAAAAGAACGCCAATCTGTTTACAGATTTAGTTCGCATCATAGATGAGCTATCCAAATCTGTTTTCTTTATTATGTTCAGGGATTATAACTGCAGACATTTGCACTGCCCGCCTCGGTAGCTTGGTGGTAGCGTATCTGCCTCACGTTCAAGAGGTCCCGAGTTCGAATCTCGGTCAGGGTGAGTTACCTGGATGAGGTTTTTCCGGAGTTTTCCCTTATCCTGAAGGACGAAATGTCGGGTAACTAAGCTCTATGGACCATGGGCTCATTTGAGCATCATTTCACCCATTCATTCTTCGTCCGATATGACAACGTTGGAGGACGTAAATTAAAGAGAGAGAGAGAGAGAGAGAGAGAGAGAGAGAGAGAGAGAGAGAGAGAGAGAGAGAGACATTTGCACTGGTATTTTAGGACAATATGAACAACATTCCATTAATGTTTACTTCATTTACACCCTAATAATTCTAGTTATTACGTGTAATATTTTTTAAAGTTTATTAGTACATCCGGCACACTCAAAACTTTTAAGTGCCCAGATATTCATTAAAAAGGACATTTAAACACAGTTAATTAAGGATTTACTGCTCATACTTGTTTTACTAATTCATTCACTGTTTAAAAAATGCGTAAATGAATTCATTTTCCCCCTGCAGACTACCCGAGCTATGAAGTGTGAACACGTGGAAGCATAACGGATGGTCTATACTGAGAAGCGCTGTTCATTTTACGACGCAGTTACGACCGTGCTGAAAATTTTAGGCAGGAAATTATGTGAGCTATTTGTGGAAAAATTGTTATACAAAGAGAAAAAACAACTAACACATTGAAGTGAATACAGATTATGGTATCAAGCATCAAAATATCATTACCTACATCCCTAAACCACTGCATATACCATCCCAAGATTGTAAATTAACGTTTCAACTGACAAAAGTAAACTCGGTAAAGATAATACGATCTTATTTTACAATTTAACAATACTAACCCTACTTTTAGTATAATTTTTTTAAGATTTGGAATATGTGTCACTTGTTTACATGATTTATAAACCGAATGTGCAGTAGCACAACGGTCATCGACCTGGAAATGCTACAACCGGAACAGGCCAGCTGTAAAGTCGTTAACCCCCTCTACCGGTTATGGCGACGTTCACCATTTATGGTTCAGCACTCGCACATACTGCATACAAATCTAAACGGCAGCAGCAGCACGTTGCCAAACTTATGGATTTGTCACCGTAGGTTAATCGTGTTAATTCTGCCTTTCCATCAACCACATGTCACTCCTTAAATGGCAACATTCCGATCTTGGAGACCCAGTTCCATTCATGGGCCTGAATGCTGTCCAGGAATGTGGTATCACAACACAAGGTATTTTGGGACATTAGTACAATAAGTACAGTTTGTCAAAGCTTCCATTCTCCACCTTCAGTAACAGAATAAACCATCCAAGACAATGCTCGCGTGGATATCTTACGATTTTGCTTGTTTTATTAACTTCTCTTGGACATGACGTATACTAACAATGACTCAAGGGCATTTCTACGTGAATCACTGGAAATATTTAAATAAACATTTGACATTGCATTGATGATGGGATAGTTTAGACCTACTTTAAACCACGGTTTGTGAACGAGAGATCGATTCAAATTCCGCAAGGGTAGGTACTCCCACCCTCCGCTCAGGCAAATGTCAAACAAGTGACCTGAACTTAGGCCTGAAACTCCTCGAATTATCACCATCTCATGACCACTGCCTAGAGTGCTGTACTAGTTCTGATATATGTAATCAATTTATGATCCAAACCCTTTGAGTAGCTGCAGTTTTAAGAATAAGAACATTTCATAACCTTCCTATATTCACACGAGTTCCCTTAAGATGAACTTCGTTCAGTTTTAAAACCCAGAATAACTGCGACTTAATAGTCCTCATGATTCGGCATTACGAGTAAAACGTCTCGTATGCTCAGAGAAATACATATTTTTAAACATTGTGAACAAGAACACCACAAATCTTCGAAACATTTGCAGATTAATCCCAGATTGTATAATTATATTGCTCGAAAATAGTGAATTGCTTACTTATTTTTCTGCTTTTTTGGACTTAGGCATTACTTAAGTAATTAACAATTATATTACTTCCTAGTTCATGAATATATGTTCGAAACTTCAAGATTGCTCTCTTCAGTTTGCCTTATATTGAAGAGACGTGAAACGCGTGTCTTTTGTGAGATTTCTTCATAAAATAATTGCGGATCATGACCTTGATGTACAAGCGCGTGCGCAGAAGATTGATTCCTGATGCAGCTGTTCCGGAAAACCGCGTGCTATACAACATCCGCTGGCGTTTCACAACCGGAACTTCGCGTATAAAAATCCCGTTGCTAAATGAGGTGCTTCTGGCACCTATTTTACTTCAACAAGTCATTAAATGGAGACATTTGCTCTATCCTGTATAAAATGTCAATATCGACTGTCGAAGCAGGTAAGTTTACTCGTTCTGAAACTTTCCAACCAGCTGGTATCCGGAACTGGTACCTACCAGAACACTATTCATACAAGCCACAACATTTTAAGCTATTGCCTTTCATTCGCTGTTCTGCCTGATTTATAAGAAATTAATTCGTTAACACCTTCATCAACACCATCTGGTGTTCCATATGCTTTCACTTTACACTAGATACGTAATGGATATAACTCTGAAATATGCAGAACAGCTGCTCAATACGACCAAGAACTGCTGTTTTTATAAATCTACAATTAAAATAGACATTTGTATTTCTAATGTCCTAACCTCAGGAAATACAAACTACAGCTCGTGAGTTGAATATACGCTGCATTTAGTTTCTAGAAACTTAAGAGTCAAAATACCTATATTAACCTGAGTTAACTGATGACACGTTATCTAGAACATAAATTATGATAATTAGATGAACTTTTAAAGGCATGTAACTAATATTTTTGATGTGATGATGAAAAAAGTAAATTTCTTTGTCAGGAGCAAAGTAGCTTCTGTTTTAATACTCTGCCTAAGATGTTATTGAAAAAAAAATGGTTTCTTTCATTTTAAAAGAATAACTTAGAAAAAAAAAATAAAGCTTATTTAGCTACATACATATGTGTGGTAAAAATTTCAGCACTTTGTAGCATTTAAAACAGTTTGAGATAATGGATCATTTGTATACAACATGCAGTTCTTCAGAAATGTCTCAAGCATCCATACACTACACATGCGTTCATTTGTTTCGTTTCAAGGCATGCCTACATCGGCAATCGAATGACTATCGATATTTCTACGATGTATACAGAGATTGGCAAAACAGGCGTATAATTATAAATATAATTCTATGGGTGGGCAGCACAATGAGTTGTATTTTTAGTAAAATGCTCTACATTTAGCAGCTAATAATTGTGAGAGGCTGCTATTAGAGAAAATTAAAGATTTTCATGAAAACTTACAAATTTCTGGTAGTTATTTGGAGATTATATTCGAAATCTAAATCGAAACTAATATTCGTCTGCTAAGCTAGTTATAAACAATTCAGATTTAACAGCACCATTAGACATTTTGGATTATAAATATCTTACAGTTTTACGACTTACAATAATATCTTGAATTATTACGCGCAAATGCCAATTTTTCATCTGTTATCTCCTTGGAAAGGTTAGGCGCTTGTAACAACCAAATTAAATAGATGAAAGAGTGAAAATAGGCACAGCACCTACATTTAATAAGGGGATTATAAATGTTAAGAAGTTATAAAGGAAATAAATTGAATAACCAATATTTTGTTTAAAATCCTATTGCTGTAAATGTTCTTGATTTTTATTTTTACTGTCACACTTTGAATGGAAGAGTAGACATGTAATTTGTTGCCGACAGTTTTGATTGATAAAATAGGTACGCTTCTCGCTATTGTCTTCACAAACCTTGGAATAACCTGTTCCATCTATTGAAATAACATGGATACCATGAAATTTACTTTTCAATGATTCACTCAATATAGGAATCACAACTAAAAGATGTAATGTCTGCTCACATACGATCATCAATTCCTAAATACTTCCTGATAGTGGTGAATGCACTTTCCAGGAATAATATTGAACCTTTAGGACAGAGCAGACATTCCAAAACAAGAGACGGTCACATTCCAATGCAAAAATACGCATATCTGTGTGGGATTACAACTTAAAGACTGCCTGCACTGGATCTATGCCTCAAAACACGGTTATATCTACGTAACATTAGAATTGTTCAGTAGAAAGCACAACGGTAACGGATTTACCAGTCGATTACACACATAGTATGACGGAATCTATATTTGTAGCTCGAGACCTTGGAGAGAGAGACCATGGCCGTGAGAAGGTTACTTACCCACCCACGTCTCGTGTCCCTGACCCCCAACATGGCGTGGCAGGATCAATACCAGACGCTAGGGGTGCGTCAACCCTCGATACACCCCGCTTCCAGACAATACACTCGCATCAATTAGCCTCGCAAGTAGCAAAACCAACATTCACATTTGCAGCAAGCACCGTTCAAAACCGAAACTGAAATCGAGCTTTTCGCTAGTAGTTATCGATATTCGAAAATACAAGTTTCGATGCTCCTGAACAAAAATGCTTTAGTAGCCTTTTCAGTCCTCTTTTTTTCGAATTAACTTTGTATAACTTACAAATAAGATATAGGAAAAAGAACATAGTACACAAAAACTGTATACACACAATTTAAACTACTTTTTTGTAGCATCAGCAATTTTCAATATCATTTTCTCCATGATTGTCACTTCGCAACTGTGATATCAACCATATCACTCATTATTTAATGAATAAGCTATGCATTTACCAGTTACATCCTGAAAAGTTATTTGAACATTAGTAAATTGCAAAAATGTCGAGTTTCCTGGTAAGTAATGTGTCTAAAGCAGACGAAATAAGCATTAACAATAACAGCTATGGTTTTACTAAACTGCAGTTGTTACGTTTTGTATTAATTTCATATTTAAACAAATTTTAATGCATTATCAAATCTTTCTCGATTTGACTTTAGATTCTCCCATCGAATACTTGAAACCCGAGCCGTACTGTGATATTTTTTGCCAAAATACTTTTATTAATGACTTAAGGTTTCAATAACTTGTTTCAAAACGTGGATACTTCTGTTTTAAATCCTGATACCACAAACGAGATATTTTTCATTGGCCGTATGTTCTCGGAACGATTACTCAAAATTTCCCCACCTCCAGTCTTTGGGGTTAATGTCTTTTTTTCATGTCATGATATATCTCTATGCATTCGAATTAATACTTCTGACTACAGTTAATTTGCTTACATAACAAATGTCAGTAAGATTTTAAAGTAAGATGAGAAGACTGCTTCTGCATAATTTCAAAGTTCAGTTTAAAAATATCGTTTCAATGTAATGTGAATGACCTTTCGGTGAGTCCAAGTCATCTCTGCTTTAATTGCAATGATGCAGTTCCCTTCAGTAAATCAGCATATTAAAGTCGCCTGCAAGTATTTGGCAAAGGTTGCAAGTTGTATTTGGTCTTAACAAGCCATAATTGCCATCACCATGACCAACGTGATCTTAGTAAACACATTTTACGATTCATTAACACCAGGTCCATTACATAAATTCAGTACTTTATAGGTTAGATTTCATTGCTGGGATTTTGAGCAATTATTCTGATAGCATTTGTTTTGTTTGAAAGCTGAAGATAGTTACGCGTATGGAAGGTCACTGGATAATCTTGCCCATTTAACACACTAATTACCACCATTGCATGGTATTGATGGTTAGTCATACGTGACTTCATAGCTCGGCAATAAAGTTGACTGAATGTTCTCTGGCAATCTCGAGAAGTGACAATACTCGTGTACAGTTACTTGTTTAAACTGCAAAATGCCATCCTTGTATTCTCAAATTAAAAACTTTGAAACTGTGAAATGCATCTGGCCCAATATTGACATCCCTAATTGTGACAAAGCTAGATCAAACAAACGTGGCTTCTCAGGTTATTCAAAGTGAAATCTCAATGTTAACCTGCTTGAAAATCGACAGAGTTTTACCTCCTGTTTCTAGAGATATTTACCAAACGGAAGGACTGTCAAATTACTGTAAATGCAAGCTTAATTTTTTTAAGATAAAGAAGATGGTTCATAACCAAATGTTAACACAGTATACATTAATGCCCGATTTCACCAACAGATGTTAAAACTTCTTACATTTCACCAACATGTTTTCTGTAAATGTTAACAAACACGTGTTAACGCCAAGATACTTGTAAATATTAAAGCTATAGAAGGCTATGGATGAGTCCTGAAAAAAAATGGCAGGTAAACAAAATTGTAAATAAAAGCCGTGGGGAAAATTTCTTATCGATGCAGAAAGAATTGTTAATTGAATTGGTGACGAAGTATAAGGATATCGTAGAAAATAAGAGGACGGATGCGGTGAGTGTAAAAGAGAAAGATGTCACGTGGGAAAATATTGGAAACGAATTTAATTCAAATGCATGTGTCATAAGCACGAAACCATTTCGTCAGTATTACGTAAATTTAAAACGAGGTGCGAAGGACGAGTGACTTGAACGTTTCAAGACGGGAGGTGGACAGCTAGACAGTGTATTATCCACATAATTTAGTGAATTATAAAATCGCAAGGTTATTAATACTTGAAGCAAAGGCGAGATCGGCATATTCCTTTCGATGCAAGTTCTAACGTCAGTGTTACGTAAATTTAAAACGAGGTGCGAAGTGCAAGTGACTTGAACGCTTCAAGACGGCAGGTGGACAGTGTATTATCCACATAATTCAGTGAATTATAAAATTGCAAAGTTATTAATACTTGAAGCAAAGGCGAGATCGGCATATTTATTCCTTTCGATGTATATTCTAACTCATTTTTACGTAAATTTAAAACGAGGAGCGAAGGACAAGTGACTGGAACGTTTCAAGACGGCAGGTGGACAGTGTATTATCCACAATTCAGTGAATTATAGCAACGTTATTAATACTTGAAGCAAGGCGTGATCGCCATATTCCTTCCGATGCATGTTCTAACCTCTTCTGTACTTCCGCAGTAACCTTCATAGCAACTTGTTTCGACAGTAGAAAACTTTCTTCTGACACCTCAAAAATAATTTCTCCTCATAGGCCGTACTCTATTACGAATGTCAATTAGACGGTCTTAAATATAGCAAATCGACATCCACAGCTGCGTTCACGCCCGCCATCTTGACTATTTACAGTTATTAAGGACTTAACCACAGAAATTTGGCTTGTTAGTTTAACAAGAGATTTAACACGAGTGTTAAGCTAACACTTGTTGGTGAAATGCAATTTTTGTTATATCTATTGCTAAACTCGTGTTAAGTCTTAACATATGTTGGTGAAACCGGGCATAAAGGAACCATTTTTAAGTTGCTATAGAAATTTATTTGATGTATTTGCAATGGCGTTTAAGAACACCTTGAAAAATCAACCAATAGCAGCTTGCCTGGAGGATAATGTTTCTCCCTTGTACAAACTCGTTTTTATTTGTGGATATTACAAGATATTTAAAGCAAAATGGTGGCTTTAATAGTCCATCACACATTTATTTTAAATGCACGTGTTGTACAGAGACTTTACATTTCTATTTGTCAATGCAACAGTTTACTTTTATTTTTTAGGTTAGGTATTGTGTTATACGTAATTTTGCGATTCTCTGCTGTACTACAAACTGTTTATCACAATAAGTGGAGTTTGAGTGTAAACATAGTGACTCATAAATCAAACTCAAATATGTTTAACACTGCTTACACGAAATAATATGAATAAAATACAACGCAATCGTAAAACATGTATTTCGAGCTAAAATTAGCAATCGATATAAAACAACTCTAGAACAGATAATTTACGTAATTTAACATTGGAAGAACATCGGCCATTCAGATTCCCCTGGCGACTTCAGCACTATTGGCAAGGATATACATTCCTGGATTTACTGCACTGATGTCACTCCGAATAGCAAACAGCTTTTGAAGGTCGCATTGTAGCGTCTACATACACGCAATTAGCTACAGAAACTGCTAGTGCGCAATAGTAAACAAAACTCGTATTTTACCAACTATTGAACAGATACGATACATAAAAATATTGTATTTCACTGACAAGAATCACTTTGTGATACTATTTCAACAAGGAGCAATTCTCAATGGTGATTTTTGTAGCATCTTATTTGTACTCTCGGGTATTATTTCTAAGTATTCCTTCAACTAATTACATATTATCATGCATTGTAGCTTAAGAGTAAATTTCACCTTTCTACGAGGGCTGTTCAATAAAAAGTAATCATAATTTTTATGGTAATAATTATTCAATCTTATTATATTCTGTTAGCTTAATGTGAAACAAACACGCCGTAGTAGTTTCATTGTTGGTACTGCTGGCTCCCGCCTCTGAGAACCAGGGAAGTTCAGACACGTTCAGTATCGCCTACCGCTGCAATGGAGGTAACACGCAGTTAAAGTTGATGTTAGAGGAAGATCCGGAGTTTCTTTCAAACGTAATCACTGCTGATGAAACTTGGCTACATCATTTTGATCCTGAGAGCAAACAGCAAAGCTCAGTGTGGAAATCTCCATCATCAACCCCCCAAAAAGTAAAAGTGGTTGCTTCTGCTGGGAAAGTTATGGTCATCTTATTCTTTGATATTCATGGAATGTTTTATCACCATGTTGTACCTGCACACACATCAGTAACTGGACAATACTACAGGGATGTCCTGAAAACATTGCAAGTCCATATCAAGCGCAAAAGACAACATTTCCGTGAAGCAGGCTGGATGCTGCACCACGATAATGCGCGGTCGCATATTGCCAATGTTGTTGCTGAATATCTTGCAAAAATCAACGTGAAGTGCAACCCTCTCCCTCCCTATAGTCCAGATTTAGCCCCATGTGACTTTTTTCTATTCCCTAACTTGAAGAAACACCTTCGTGGGCGGCATTATCCATCATCAGAAGCAGTGGTGAAGGCTGCAGAGGCGACTTTGAAGGATCTCTCAAAAATGGTTTCCAGCATGTCTTTGAAGATTGGAACTAAGACTATTTTGAGAATGACCATCAAAATTATGAGCGTTAGTAAAGGTACGTTGTCAAAAAAAGTTGTGATCATTCTTTATTGAACAGCTCTCGTATATTCCTTAAATTATTAAATGTTTATACTACTCATAGGTTGCATTAAGCAAGTGTTATTTCAATTTACGATGTTTATTCAAAATTTGTTTACATAGCTGATGCGAGAATTTCTCACCTGTAAAAGCATACAAACACTGTACAAACAAGCCGAAATGACCATCCTTTCCCTTGAATATGTTTAAATTCTTTTAACTAGAACAAAGTAAGTTAGTTTCACTGTCTTTTGGTTTAATAAGTATCAAAAGCCAACAAATCAGAAAATGATAGTGCCTTCACGTTCTGATGAATGCACGTATTATCACCACGCACTCGGCCTATCTCTTCACGCCTGCTAAACCTGTCTGTCACGTGACAAGAGCGCATTGTTGCCTTTGTCGCCCTGCTGCCAGTGCAAGATAACGAACTGCGCTATTCGGAAACGGGGAATGGTTGTGGTAATGACATTCGACTATGCATGGAATTTAAATAACTGTCAAAACAAAACGGTGAGCCTTTTTCCCTCGTAGAAGAATATGAACGAAGGAACATTGTCCAGAGTGATTCAATCTCAACGAGAAACAAATTCATGCCGCAGGTTAACTCAACGAGTGCGGCGATAGTATCGCACTGTGATCTCAAATCGATAGTGAAACACTACTCAAGGCGTTCAAGTCGAACAGGACAGGACATGCATTCATTCACTTTTACCTAATGCCTAACTATGAATCGAAGGCTTGTCAACTGTTGACGAGGTGTCTTATCTCAAGTACTACACATCTCCACTCGACTAAACAGATCATCGCCATACAAGCAAATTCCTGTGACAGACGTCATTTTAATGCATTTCGAAATTACAATGGTTAGACACAGGGGTTAGTTTTAAACAACTAAAATGACCTTATTGTTTAACGATGTCACTTCCTGAGGCATTTCAGAATGTTCCACCGATTAATAAGAAATTGCTTGGGGCTGTCACGGGCTCCAATGATGGAGGAGTCCATAGTGCTATTCGACGATGTACTATTTTTCCTTTCGAGCGCTTTTCACGAACTCAAAATGTTCTGTATGAAGAAAGCTGTGCACTAATAAGTAACAATATGCCCATCTTCTAATGCTATAGTAGGAATTAAATTACATTTTAGGGGCGGGAATTGCAATTATGTTACCAACACAGGTAATTTCGTCGGGCATTTGCACACTTAGGTTCTGTTAGAAACACCCATTCAGCCGACTAACTTCTTTTCAGGATCATAACAATGAACCCAAAGTTCAATGATATACTAAACTACATTTGAAATGCAGTCTTGGAATTAGCCACAGACTATTTTTTCCAACAATCAATGCGTACTATTATCAGGAGTAAGTTTATGTGGAATCCATCGAGAACGAAGTTGAAGTACATAAAATTTAAAAGATGTACGTCGATCTTAAGCATTGCTCGAACAGTAACAATATTTTCAACAGTTTTTGGGCATTCTTTTCAAAATTCATCACTATTGAAAATTTAACAATTTTTAATTCTCTGTACCAATTATATTTTCCTGCCGATGATGTGACTTCGTCAAATGTATTTCTGAGTCCATCCTCACATTGTTTAGGCATTAATGGAGATTTAATATCGTAAAGAATCACAGCCTGAAAATATTCTCTAGTTAAATTGTTGGGTGACTAAATAATTAGAAAAAAATTGTACAGACCCACAACAATCAATGGAAATTAATTGTTCTTTCACACTAGCCGTGTGTAGGATGCACTATTAAAGGGTAGTATAAGACTGAAAAATTCAATGCCATAGCCGGGATTTGAACGACGGATCTTCTGGTCTACGTCCAGCCGCTCTAAACCATTGAGCTACTATGACCAACGTGCCAACATGACATTTAATTCTCCAATTGATTCGTGTTTTTCCTGGTTAACCACTAGGAGTTCTCACAAACACATGAGACAAGAGTAATAGTGGTCCGAACTATAAAGCCCGGGCTTTAAAGTACTTACAGCATAGTAAGTCGTCATTAAGGTAGTTGTCTCATGTGTTTATGGGAACTCCTAGTGGTTTACTACAAAGCCCGGGCCTTGAAGTACTTACAGCATAGTAAGTCGCCATTAAGGTAGTTGTCTCATGTGTTTATGAGAACTCCTAGTGGTTTACTATAAAGCCCGGGCCTTAAAGTACTTACAGCATAGTAAGTCGTCATTAAGGTAGTTGTCTCATGTGTTTATGAGAACTCCTAGTGGTTTACTATAAAGCTCGGGTCTTAAAGTACTTACAGCATAGTAAGTCGTCATTAAGGTAGTTGTCTTATGTGTTTATGAGAACTCCTATTGGTTTACTATAAAGCCCGGGCCTTAAAGTACTTACAGCATAGTAAGTCGCCATTAAGGTAGTTGTCTCATGTGTTTATGAGAACTCCTAAGTGGTTTACCGGAAAAAATACGAGTCAGTTGGAGAATTTAATGTCATGCTGGCACGTTGGCCATAGTAGCTCAATTGTTTAGAACGGCTGGATGGAGACCAGAAGATCCGTGGTTCAAATCCCGGCTATGGCATTGAATTTTTCAGTCTGGCTCTACTCTTCCACAACAATCAGTTCGTAAAACGCAGAAACTAGCCCTAAAATATAAATACGTTTCTTTTAATTTTAGGAACATGGTATTCTAAATACATCAAAACCTTGTTAAGTCTGACCGGTTCTGGAAAAGAAAAAAAAAAAGGAAAAAAAAGAGTAGTTTAAATTAGTAAATGAAGATTTGTTTTACAGACAAATTGCCATTTTCAGTAGGTATATTACCCGAATTCTCTTGACAGCGGTTGAATTTATTGCACTCACCTCCCTGCTTGGACCAGGTTGGAAGAGAAACTTATATAAAGTCATGGAAAAAGTTGTGGCCTGGTGTGTGTGTGACTTGCCAGAAAACAAGATTGAAGAAGAAATAAGTGTGGAAGAGCACTGTATACACATTTTTAAAAATATCGATGGTTGTTCCGATGTTGAAGAGATTGACAATTACGGAGATTATAAACAGATTAAAGAAGAAGGCATTATTGCATCACGCAGTATTACTGAAAATGAAAATGAATGTTCAGATTCAGACAGTGTTGATGAACCAGCTGTAGTTATTACCCATGCACAAGCAGTAACAGAGAAATTGATGCTTTATTTCGAGAGTCAAGCCGAAACATTGCCAAACGAACTTCTAATGTTAAAGCGGATATGAGATCGCGGTGATCGTAAGCAATACACTAAACTGAGACAACGGAAGCTTTTTTTTTTAACTAGTTTGCCGCTATATTGTGTACAGTACAAATACATGGGCTATTACAGTACATACGGTGTATGTGTTTTTAGGTGGAAGTGTATCGATAGTAATTTCTAAGCTCCGGTAGATATTTTGGTGATGTACATGTTTCCTTATCGTTTTTTCCGTCATTCTCTGGATAACATGAATTTTCGTTAACTTGTCCCAACTGTTCCCGGTAAACGAGGTTCTACCGTATTTATATATTATTTTCAATTACATTTGTTGAGGATCTTAAGACATAGTAAACTATAGCATTTCGGTTTACTGTGTGTAACATACCGGATGTTGAGCCAAGCGTATCGTCGGAAACGAGTTCCCCAATGAAGAGGAAACAAGCTGGGTACGCCATTTCCGGTAGACGATAAACAACGCTCTGAGGTGAACACACTTGCAGGGAGCATCATACGGAAAATCAAATCTCGGGCGGTGGCACCTCCTCGGGGAGATTTGGGGGAACACGTCATTCACATGAAATGAACCGAAGGTTGAGTGGCGATGAATCATAAAGCAGGGTAAACTGCCAAGTGGGCACAGCAAACAAGTTCGTTATCCTTTTTTTATTGCGAAATCGATCCCTGCAGTCGAGATCGTAGGAGCAAACAAATGACGACGGCGATTCCTTATTGGAATGCGAGTCGATGGAATCTTTTCACAGTGGCGAGGCAATGGTACGACTTGAATATTTTCTGTTTACCTGTCTCCAAATGTGGTGTTAAGTTTCTAAACCTGTGCAGTTCTAAAAGCTACACTTTAAAACTAAAGAATAAACATTCCGTATTTATAGAAATGCACCTGTACTCGCCATAACAAAGGTGTAACCCCAGTTGTTTGTTTGTCTTAGTGCATGAAGCGAGTACGTTGTGAAACAAAAACATGTTACATTCACGTGGCTTTTTCCCCACCTGTTCAACAAATCATTCTTACATCCACTTCACTTGAATTTAGACAGAGGTAATAAAATAATTTGTTTACTTGTGGATAAAGGGAATAAGCGAATATGGGGCTTAAACGATGTTCAAATGTTTTAAGAGCTGAGCAGTAGGTGGCATCTTCGACATTCCATTCTCTTTGAATTTTACAAGAGATAAGAAAACGAATGACTTCCTAATTAAGAAAGATAAGTGTATAACGAAATGTATATCTTAGAAATAGCTAACACACCGAAAAAGATGTGCTTGACGTAAATTGTATGTACTACCAACTTTACGTATTTTGTGTAGTAAAATTATGTCTATTCTTTTACAGTTTACTAGTTCTGCAAGTCATCCAGTGTAAGCAAATTCAGAGACTTCTCAGAAAAAATTTACATTGCATGTGTTTAATGAAAATAGTTTAAAGCTACGATATTTTAAAGCTAAGATATTTTAATCAAAACGTTAAGAGCAATTTCTGAGTAAATCGCAATTTTAAAAAACTTTCTCTAAGTACAGCTTCGCTCGCTAGGTTTCTGATTCACGGGAAGGAGGTTAGCTGAGACTATCTTTAAGCTTAGATTGATTAGAATCTTTGGTTATGACAAAGCAGGCTAACCGAACTCTCGTACATTCCCGAACAATCCTTAAGATATGTATACACTTAGGTTAGGTTGGGCCGCTCGACTGTGACCAAGGCAGCCCGGGTTCGACCCCGGGCGAACACAAAGTGAGATTTATGGTGGACAACACAGTGCTGGGACGGGTTTTTTCTCGAGGATCTCCGGTTTCCAACGCCTTCTCATTCCTCCGGCGCTCAGTATCACCGCCTGCGGTGCCACATGTAGTAAAAGCGGGCGTTAAACACTATACATTTGATGTTTAGGTTAGGTTACGTTTATAGGTTAATTTGCCATTAACCACACCTTCTACAAGTCTATAATTTGTCTAATGTACTATCGATAATGCACTGTCTTAGCATTTATATAAGTAGGCGAACCACAAGTAAAATAGAATTAAGACATTCTAATCCAGTGGATTATTCTTCTAATTTAGATTGACAATTATTCCTATCGTGCAGTAGAGATGTCCTTATCCGTTAGTTTTACTATACAAAAATGGAAAAGCGGGCATCTAATAGAGTTATTTGTGAAAAGATGTCTACGTGATTCCGTACTCACCTCTCTTAGCCCTTGTAACATTCACCAAATAGATTCACTGAACACCAAATGTTTACATTCGTTCCAAAACTCAAAGCCAAGCATCGACTATAAATTAGAGGTGGCCATAATATCCAACACTCATTTGTTTCAAAATGTCCCATTCATAAGAAGCAACAAGATCACTCCTTCATTCTTGCCAACCACGATATAAAAATAACCTTCGAGATTTAGAGATTAGTGAAAGTAGCACAAAGCCGTTATCATGCACACGATCTAATGGACGTCAGCCAGCTCATGCATTTTCAGCGATTAGTCAGGAGTTCGCTGCCTTCGGGTCACAGTTATAATGCACTTCGTTACCCTTGAGAGTAACTTGTGATTTGAACTTTACTTCCAAGAAGAGACATTGCGAATCTACAGGTTCTGTGCACCAATTATTTAACTGAATTGTTACCAATATTAAATATACAGTGCAAGTTTAAAAAAAACTGCAATTAATAATTTAGGTGATTAAGAAATTAAGATTTTTTCTCATTTTTTTTTAATATCTGATGCTGAATTCCAACAGCGTTCAAATGTTGTTCATTTCCATTATCAACAGTCATTATACAAAAAATAAGCCTCCTATTACAATTAATTTCCATTTAATTAACTTTTAATTGAAATGTTATTGTTTTAGGTAAATATTCCTTGCGGAAGAGTTTTCATATATACACGTATGCAAATAAAACCGTTCTATATTTTACTTTATAATGAAATGAAAACAGGAATTTTTTTCCTCAGTATTTTAAGTTAAGAGTAAAGCAAATGTTTCACTATTTATGGCTACATACATTTTCAACAAAGCATCATATTCATAAACTTATCTCCTAGTTTCGTAACATACAGATTGCAGCACAATGAATGTTCCTGTAGAAGGAAAATGACCTGATAAACGGCATGCCATCCACACTAAAATGCCTGTTTAAACGGTGGTTCAGGTTTTAAAGCTGGCGCAAGGTAAAATAATAATCCATTTTTACTTTACTTTCACCTAAACAAAACAGAAGAAATATATATATTGTACTCATCAGGGGCGGCCGGTGAGGCATTGCATTGGCGGTGCAATAATTAATAATTAACTAATAATAATGAATGAATAAATAAATAATAAATGAATGAATAAATAAATACAAAATAAATAAGGGTTGTTAAAATATAAACATGGCTACCAGTTTCGAATGATTTAGGTAATATTATCAATAATCCATCCTGTTTTATAATATACTGTACCAAACAGAACGTACAGGGAAACGGAAATAGATATGTATTGCATCCGTACCCTTGTTACGCAAAGGTGTAAGGAGCACAGTAAAAGTTTGATAATACAATTCATGGAGAATGTGATACGAAGCGTTCATGTACGATTTCGCGACAGAGAGACAGGTATCTTAAGTCCCATGCTTTACTGCACTCTAGCGGATAAAGCGTAAGTTATGCGCCAGAGAGATCTCGGCACTACCTTCTCCCATAAGAAGCCGTGTATAACCAGACATCCTAGCCCTTAACACAGGCGCTTATGAGCGTAGACGGTGTCGTTCTGGAATCGGCACCAAGCCATGGAAAACAACCAGCACAGGGCATTTGCGTTTAACGCGGCTGTTCACACGAGGGAGCAGACACTCAGCAACAATCTTTTTTGTGCAATTCCTATACACTTCTCTTTCTTCCGTTTTCATACAGATGGTGCCATGGCACAGCGGCACTACCTCAGAAACCGCCCTGGTACTCATCCAAAATTTCGTACCGAAATTTCACCGGAAATGTATGTTTTCAGACACTCTGAATATAAAAAGAAATGCTGAGATAAAGATAAATGGGAACAACAAAATTCGAAAACAAAGAGTTGGTCAAAGATCGAAGTTAGTACTGAAGTTTAGCGCCTTCCAAGAATCCCAAAGTACCTTTCATGTGGGACATTTTTTCGAAAATTTTGATTTTCCTAAACATGTAAATATTATAAGCATGCGTTTAAGTCATTCTCATTACAAATGAAAGGTATACACATCTTGAATTTTCTCGGAATATACTGTTAAGTCCTTGAAATGTGAATGACTTCTGCATAAATTGGTAAATCGAAAGAGCATAACAAATGTACATCTCGTTAAAACACAATTTATCAAATAAATGCTTAGTGAATTTAACCATTTCTGAAATATACCTTGTTACTGGAAATAGTTATACTTTTCACAAATAGAACGTCGTTTATTCCCTTCACCTTCTGGTCATACAAAGAGAAAGGAATTTCACAGCGAACAGCTCTTTAAAACAGTCGAATATCGTTTAGGCTTAATTGATTCTCATCTTTCCATCGTACGTACAGGGAACTGCTTTAGAGTGTCTATCTCGATTAAAACGAAAAAAATAAGCATTTTTAAGAATAGTTTATAGGAGAGAGAGTATAAAACGTCATGTGAACTCAGCACATTAAAAGTCTTTAAACAAAAAGAACGGGATTTTAGTAGAAGTTGCTTTGCTGCGAGAATTTAATGCGTGACAGAAATGATTTTATTTCCATTGTGATAAAAGTGACGCGACTATATTACTATTATTATTAATTATATTTAATAGTACAGATCGTAGTACGCACCTTCCTTTTTTTTGGGGGGGGGGTAAAAAAAGAAAACATAATTGTTAAATCCTGAACAATTGTAAATAGTCAAGAGGGTGGACGAAGGTTACTGCGGAAGTACAAGAGAGGTTAGAATATGCATAGAAAGGAATATGCCGATCTCGCCTTTGCTTCAAATATTAATAACTTTGCAATTTTATAATTCACTGAATTATGTGGATAATACACTGTCTACCTCCCGTCTTGAAACGTTCAAGTGACTTGTCCTTCGTACCTCGTTTTAAATTTACATAATACTGACGAAGTTGTTTGGTGCTTGTAGTAGTGACGCATGCATTTGAATTAAATTCGTTTCCAATATTTTCCCCGTGACATCTTTCTCTTTTACATTCACCACATCCATCCTCTTATTTTCCACGATATCCTTACACTTCGTTACCAATTCAATTAACAATTCTTTCTCCATCGATGAGAAATTTGTCTCACGGCTTTTGTTCACAATTTTGTTCAGCCGCCGTTTTTTCAGCTGTTTGCATACGTATTAATCTGTGGTGCAGACAAAAATGAAAACAAAAGCGCATCGCAGTACGTTCAGAAAAATATACGACTCATCCAATAGCTTTCTATAGATGTAATATTTTCAAGTTTCTTGGCGCTTAACACGTGTATAACATTTTCAGAAAACCGGTTGGTGAAATGCAAGAAATTTAATAGTGGTGTTAACGCTATGAAGATTGTTACGTTACATTTGTTAACGTCGATTTGAACATCTGTTGGTGAAATCGGGGAATTAGAAAATTTAGGTTTCCAATACTGTCTTGGGCCTTCTTTACCAGTGCTGAAAAATCTCTCGCTTCTTGCGCAAAGCGTAATGAGGTACAACTTTAAAATAGTCAAGAACGGAAAGTGACTACATCTTATTTAAACTTCTTTGGAATATGGCAATGATAAACAGATTGCCCTGACTTTTAGCTTTTAAATACCCGTTTTGTGTTATTGCGTTTGTTATATAAATGTTTACGTAGCAGCAGCAATTTCAGAAATATTCTTTGATGTGTTCGACGTTTCGAGGTTAACTTCAGTAAGCTGTAAACATTAGAAAAGGCAGAATAATCTTGTTTTTTTTTTTTTCCACATAAATTTATTACTACCAACAAATTAACTTTTAATAAAGCTTCCTTTTTCACGTTTTTTATGCTAGAAAATATGAGTAAAAAACAAATCATAAACGTAAACTAGAGGTCGACAAAAAAACTTCAGAGATCCATCCTTAAAACTCCTAATAGCCTCATTGTGAGTGAAAGTTCAAAGTAATTAATGATGTTATATGTCACTTCTTTAACACTTTCTCATCAATGTGACAGAAAATTCCCCATATGGGGAGCATGTGCCAGTTTTCATTGTGAGGTCATGACACACGCCCAACTTGTTCGGCTTCCTCGACGCAGAGGCGTCTTGCTGTCCTTGTTTTACCCACATAAAAGGTCCTTCAGCACCTGATGCGTGTTCTTGTCCAAATCCAGGGTTAAGCCCTTCAAGTCACGCTAAGAGAGCCAACATGTTGCTCCAGTATCGGAGTAATGAGCCGTTGCACCCTCGGGGGGTTAACTTCGTCATGGTTCGCGCGTCAACAGTTTCAACTTTAGAAAATAAAACCTGTACTACCCTTGAAAAAGTTCCTTACAGCTTCAAAGAACTATCGCTTTTAGTCACGTGTTTTTATCCAATACTTACGTGTAAAGTTGTACTTTAATAATATAAATTAACCTAATGAAGTGACACTTTAATCCTTCCACTCGTTGATTCACTACTACCATAAGTTATTCGACAGGGATTGATTGCATTTTAAAATACACCAACTCTTTAAGGATCAACTATCTATGCATTTAATGCCAGAAGTGATAATCTCAATTATCTACGAGTTAGATAATCTCTTAATGACATCTTAACACTATCAATTGTGGGGAAACAAGTGAATATCTTAACCAGTTTACAGCTGGCCGCCTTGGTAACATGACGGTAGCGTGACTGCGTCACGTTCAAGAGACCCCGAATTCAAATATCAGTCAAGGTAAGATATCCGGATAAAGTTTTTTCCGGGGTTTAACCTTATCCCTAAGATAGCTCATTTGAACAGCATTTCATTCATCGTCCGATATGACTAAACGTTGGAGGTTTTCCCTTATTCTGAAAGGTGAATCTCTGGTAACTTTAACCTCCATGTACCCTGTACTCATCTCTACATCGTTTCCCGGCCGCGCCGTGGCTCAGTGGTTAGACCGCTTGGCTCTCACCTAGGCGGCCCAGGTTCGATCCCAGCCACCGCAAAGTGAGATTTGTGGTGGACAACACGGCGCTGTGGCGGGTTTTCTCCGGGATCTCCGGTTTCCCCCGCCATCTCATTCCACCGGTGCTCCGTCTTCATCTCATGTATCATCAGTGTCACCGCCTGCGGTGCCGTATGTAGTAAAAGCGGGCGTTAAACGCTACACATTTCATTACATCGTTTCATTCACCGTCCGATACGACTAAACGTTATAGGTTTTCCCTTATCCTGAAAGATGAATGTTTGGTAACTTTAAGCTCTATGTACCCTGGACTCATCTCTACATCATTTCAATCTTCGTCCGATAGGACTTAACGTTGGAGGTTTTCCCTTATCCTGAAAGATGAAAGCTTGGAAACTCATACTCTATGTACACTGCACTCATTTGAACATTTCACTCATCCGATATAACTAAACGTTCGAGGTTCTCCCTTATCCCGAAAGATGAATGTGTGGTAACTAAGCTCTATGTATCCTGTACTAATTTGAACATCATTTTATTCATCGTCCGATATGACAATATATAATTTCGAAACGATACCGATTGCTCTTAGCTCTTTATCAGTGACCCTAACCTCACTTTCAGGTAATGGGGCCAAAGGGCAAGTTACTTGTGCAAATGTCGATAATCACTCGGACAGTTCCAAGGTAGCTTATTTTGCTATGATCTTAATTGTACAGTACTTTCAACCAGTTACTGTAAAATCAACAGCTTCCTTTTCAGTTACAAATGTTTTATTGCATAAGCATTTAGTTTGAGTTAACTTTATTTACAATTCTTTGATATTGTTCTCTGTTCTTTTTATCATTTAATGCTTCCGCCCTCAACCTAACATTAAGTTCCGTCTAAAAGGTTTAAGTTACATTTGGCCATCTAATTTTCCGTCATCGACTGCTTTAACGGAATATTGTAACACCTTAAATACCCATAAACAATTAACTAAAGAATAGCTTCTTTATTGCGATTTCTAAGCCAAACAAATTCTTAATAGTAGCAAGTTACCGTGGAGTATGTCGGTATGTTTATAATCAGCTACAGCAGGTGGCAAGTGTTACCTACCTGCGAACTTCGATAGCGTGAGGCAGGCGGCGTTGTTCCTGTAACTGCATAATCTACACTCTTTCTGGAGCGGGTTTTCATGCGGCTATATGAATGGTAAAAACTATTTATATGTGTCACATAGAAGCTGAGCAACTTCTATATATTCGTTCGATGTCATTTCGAAACATCCTGTATATATAACTATATCAACATTGGTACCATTTTAATCATTTCCGAGATATTGATTAATGGTTTGGATTTTCCAATACTTTCTACAATATTTGAAGTTTTGAGGTCACCATTCCTCTGATTGCTATGATACCAAGCAAAGAGTATGTAATTTCGAAGCCAGGTATAAAGCAATTCACTTTTAAACCCTATTATCGCCTCATCCTCGCATATCCCTTTGCATCTACAGTAAAATGTCAAAATTACTTCTGTAATTTAACATGAAGAAATGGCTTTTTGTAATCATGTTTGAAGAAAAAGAAAAAAAGTACGGAAAATTCAAACAAAAGCAATGTATTTGTATTTCACTGATATATTTATTTAGCTGTATTATTTAATGATTCAATGGTTTAGTGATTGTGCTTGTGTGGATTAAACATTTCCTCTGCCTTGGATAAGCCGTAGAGTTCCACCTACAGGTAAGCATTACCCTCAGGACGGTCATTGCTCCAACCTTTCATATTGTTCTTCCTTTTCACGCCCACTTCACTTGTCAAGTGATTCTCCCACAACACTTTAAAACAATGCGCAACAATGGCGCGAAATATAACCAACCGCTGCGTGCCAATTTCTGTGAGAGATATTCCAGACGACTTCACAGCCAGAGGGAGCACCATTGTCTGGAACAACACGAGAAAACAATGCCTGATTTATCGACAAGGGTGGCTGGCTAATGCACCAGACAGGCAACTTGCAGATTTCGGTGAAACTTTTGTTTCAAACATTGAGAGAACGCCATTAAAAGGCACTTCAGGATTTTACGTAGGCGTGCTATTTTATTTCTGTTGACTGCAGAAAGGTATATATACATTGTGTAGCTATGAGGGAGAAAGAGACTGTTCTTTTTGTGTTACTTTGTTTTAACTGTTACCAGCAACAGTTTGTAAACACCTCTATTTTGTCTCGCTGACATTCTTCAGCATTGTGCTTTCTTCCCATTTCCCCAGCTTGGCTAATGCACGACTTTGAATGGTGATAAGCTGTGTGCAATGCAAGGTTATATTCAAGTTTTTTTTCTTCATCCTGAGAGGCGAGTTTAAACGGAAGGATCCTTCCATCTGTTTGTTTATAACAATTTGCATGCTTTCCAGATATGTAGTACAGACGAGAAACCATTATCGCAATAGCGCGGCCCCGCACACAAAGAGACAGTGCACCGAGAAGAAAGAAGGGCTTGCCGAAACAGATAAAGTTACTTTTACTCATCCTCATAATTTTGATGGTCCTTCTCAAAACAGTCTCCCCTGAATGCGATGCACTTGTCCCAGCGTTTCTGCCAGTCTTAAAAGACATGCTGGAAACCATTTTTTGAGAGATCCTTCAAAATCGCCTCCGGAGCCTTCACCACTGCTTCTGATGATGGATAATGCCTCCCATGAAGGCGTTTCTTCAAGTTATGGAATAGAAAAAAGTCACATGGGGGTAAATTCGGACTATAGGGAGGGTGAGGGATGTACTTCAAGCAGCAACATTCGCAATATGCGGCCGCGCATTGTCGTTGTGCAGCATCTAGCCAGCTTCACGGAAATGTGGTCTTTTGAGCCCGATATGGACTTGCAATGTTTTCAGGACATCCCTGTAGTATTGTCCAGTTACTGATGTGTGTGCAGGTACAACATGCTGTTAAACCATTCCATGAATATCAAAGAATGAGATGAACATAACTTTCCCAGCAGAAGCAACACCTTTTGCTTTTTGGGGGGTCAGTGAAGAAGATTTCCACACAGAGATTTGCTGTTTGCTCTCAGGATCAAAATGATGTAGCCAAGTTTCATCAGCAGTGATTACGTTTGAAAGAAACTCCGGATCTTCCTCTAACATCAACTTTAACTGCATGCAGACCTGCATGCGAATGTCCTTTTGTTCGGGAATCAACAGTCTTGGAACCCATCGCGCACAAACACGTCTTATGTGTAATGTTTATGTCACCAACGTGTGGGTGGCAGCCAATGAAATGTTCAGTATTTCAGAAAGTGATCTTAAGGTAATTCGTCGATCCTCTTATAATGGCAGCAGCAGTGTTGATGTTTTGTTCCATAAGAGCAGTAACTGGAGCACCAGGTCCACCTTCCTTTGAAATTGTCTCCCCTCTTTAAACATTTTAAACCACCTTCGAGCTATGCTGTAGGGAAGAACAGACTCTCCATAGGCCTCCTGTAACATTGTATAGGCCTCAACTGAAGATTTGTTGAGATGAAAGCAGAATTTCAAAGCCACATATTGTTCCTCGCGTGTTACCTCCATTGCAGCGGTAGACGATATTGAACATGCCTGAACTTTCCTGGTTCTCACAGGCGGGAACAAGGAGTAACAACAATGACACGACTACGGCGTGTTTGTTTCACATTAAGCTAACAGAATATAATAAGATTGAATTTTATTGCGAAAAATTATGACCGTATTATTACGATCATTCTTTATTGAACAGCCCTCGATTCTGTTCACGACGCCTGTTTAATACTTAGGATCTTTTACACAGAAACATATGAATTTATTTTTAAGGACATCTTTAACCATATACAAAATTTGTGGCTGAACTTAATAACAAAATATACATAGGCGTGAAGTAAAATTTTCTTGACGTCTTAAATTATTGATGTAATTTGATACTGGTTATTTATTACACCACTCTAGATTTTTCATGTCAGCACCCATTTCCCATGCCTCTTAAATATCTATTTTTATAATCCATGAATCACACCGCAATTGTTTAAAAATATACTCAAATCACTATTATGCTATAGACTATTTCCATACAATCGGTTCTGAATAACTGTGTAAACCATCAAGCATTTAATCCAAAGCCTGTTAAATTACAGTATTTACCAAGCCACTGTATTAGTGAATTGGCATCAATGGATTATCCGACGTTTTCTCGAAATTCCGGTAAGTAACGATCGTGCAAACATGTTCACGACGAGATGGTAGTGCCAGGCTGTCTTAAAGAGCAGTGTAACACTACGTAATTATCGAGTTCCATCGTTAATGATAGTCACGTTCCTTACAGGTTCGCGCTTATAAAGAGAAATTAAGTGTAGTTATTTTTTGTTCCTGTTATTGAGTTAGGTTGTTTTATTATACAAAGGTCAGTAGAATTGAAAGTGAGTCGATCGTGTGATGTTTTTCTCCAGTTTACGTATTTCAAAATATCGTTGTTGCTATATTTGTAGTAATATAGTTATTTTATATAAATATCTTGATTATTTATGAAATTTAGGGTAATTCAAATGCAATAACTTTTGGAAGTCATTCACTGAACAGTATTTAACACGTCTGCCACCTTTGCCACCTTTAATTGTTCCCGTAAAATATATTTTAGGTAGATAAATGTTACAAATGTGACCAAGTAATGCATAAGCGATGCCCTAGGATGAATTTAAGGCACATCTACATTAAAATTACTATAGGTAACCGATTTGTCAAAACCAAGTCGAGTTTACAGTTTCATTTGCAACCAATATACCGACTAAACGAAGTATTTCACGAAACCCTAGGCTGCCATTAATTGTGGAGCGGTTGATAAAAGAAGAGCGAGGGTTGAAATAAACGAAAGGGGTGACTCGGCGGGGAACACACGAGCCGCAGGATAAAAAGGAACAATACAGGTGGAAACGATACAAATGAACTCCCATAACGTCACTGAAACCCTGACGTCGGGCTTCGCATGTGCACAAAAACTGCAACAAGAGTATCTGTTGTTTCACAACTCCGTCACGAGACGCGAATTTGTTCGGCTGACAGCTCCCAGTGCTCTTAATTATCTCCTCGTCTGCCTGGGATTCCCTCCCATAGAGATATAAATGTACTGCGCTCCTTTTAAACTGTCTGCGGGATACAGAAAGGTCCCGACAAAAAATAAATGACGTTCAGGGAATATTTCATAATGAACTTGATTCACCGAAGAAAATTATCAAGTGTAAACTAGGCAATAAATTTTGCATACCGGGACAAATGTGGAAAATCCCTAATATGGCTTCCTCTAGAGCCCGATAAAAACAAATACATTCGTAAAATCCAAGAAAAGAACCGAGCCTTCAACAAGAGATTGAGATTTGGATATCTAACTCTCCGTTTCGGCACTGCAGAGACAATTTATTTCACACTGCTTCTTACTTCTTACCAAAACAAAATGTCGGAAAATGGGCTCAACACTTCTGTAGTCATTTATCATACTAGGAAAGTCTACTACAATACTTCAGGAAAGACCTGATTCATATAGAAGCTGATATGCCATGGTACTGTAATTATTTTTCTTTTAACTTCCTCGTGAAATAAATACCATGACTTGGGGCCATATTTAAAATTATCGATTTTGTTTATTAGTTTAATTTTCATTTATTAACTGGAGAACTACAGAAAAACTTTTGTCTTTGGCTTTTTTGCAGAAACTTTTCTCTCCATATTTTGGAATACATTGCAACTTTAATACAGTTTTTATTTATGAACAATGTTTTACTGCTAAGGTTCTCTGGGTCCTATAAAGACTGCTTCATTTTGCTCAAAGGCCTCTTTATTAGACGAAGTTGTCACGAGCCATTGACACGGGATCATCGGCTTTACCGTCCTACCGAAGAAAGCCATACTACAGATTTTAGCCCGAAAAAGAAAAACGACCCAGTCGGGTTTTAAACTACGACCCCGAGAATCCTAGACTATAGCGGATGACTGACTGTTATATCCTAGCTATTGAGCTATTGCTGGGTTAAACGAAATGTCAATAAAACGTGTGTGCAAGCAGGTTTGCCACATTGACGATAGTTCCTTAAGGATATACATCTGTGAAAATTGGTCAAAAAGTGCAAAAAATGGGACATTTTTGACTAATTAAATAGAGTAATCCGCGTACTTCAAATTCCTATTATTTGTAATGCCATACAACCCTTTAAAATTGTGGTATGACTATTTAAGTGGGTCACTTCAAGTGGGTACGGTACTTATATATCCTATTTTGGTGATTTTCTCGTGGTTTGAATTTTCAGCACTTTTCAGAATATAATGCAGTATTTAAGAGTATAACCGCGAAGTATGATTTTTCTGAAACTAAAATTGCATCATATGGAACAGTTTAATTAAATGACAATAAAACACTATAAATATACTAATATCACAAGAACTATTTTGGACAAAGGTCTGAAAATTGGCCTGTGAACTATTGTTAATACTACAATAATCGTGTTAAAAGTTTCAAGTTAATCTAAGCAAGATTGTAGATTTTAGGATTTTCACAGATGGGCATCCGTAACTGAGAGCTGATTGCTCCATTACTTTGCGATAACTATTATAAAACTATTTCTAATTCTAAGTTACAGAGTAATATTTTCGTGATACATTGAGACCTTAAATACATAATTAACGTTACTTCAATGTTACATAGTTTCTGATTCAGTTCTCAGTCTTAACCTAACTCGTCATGAAACAAAACACTGCGACATTCAGATGTTTATACTCTGTGACTTAACAGCATGCCAGGCTGCATCTTTAACTGATTCCAATACTAAATCATAATGAAGTAACCTAAGTTTAGTGTGAAACAACATATTATGCAACTGCAAAGAAAGTCGATTTCGTTACTCGTATCGAATTTCCAATCTCTTTTACGACTTAATCGAAACGTCCCTCAACTCAGGAAACTCGCCACTTTCTTCAGCAAGCGAAGTTTCCTACTTTGACGAAGTGGTATATTGACTTCCGAAGTTCGAACTTAAAGCTGCCAATTTTACTTCAACGATTATTGAAGGGCCTAGCAAAATAAATTGTTAAAAATGTTAAGATTAAAACCATATATTTGCATTGCTGAAGGAAGCAATTTGAAAAATCGAATTTTTACAAATAAAAATCAATAGGAATGTTGCTTCATTGCTACTAACTCCCTAAATATTTATTTGACCTTGTAGTTTGATGATCTCAATAAATGAACTGGAGCAAATGTTTTGTTTGTCCTCTGAAGTGGAGACATTTAATGTAAATTGTTTCCTCTTTGTGATAACAAGCTGAAAGGTCAACATTGTGATATCAAAATGTAGATAAATCTTTGATTCTAGCTTTTCTTCCTTCTTCTGTGCGCCCTTTTAACAGTAATTGAAATTATCTGGCTTAAACTAACTCCATGACGTAATTAAAGAATGTTAACACATTTATTATTAAACAACAGAAGTACGTATGATAAGATTTCTAATTAATGAAAGCTAAAAATAACTTTGAGATTTGGCTCTGTTTGTTTAAAATGTAAAACATCCACTACCTAAACATGACATGTACAAGATCTTGGCATTTTAATTACACACAGCACATTAGTTGTGTAGTTTCATATATCTTTGACACTAAGCGTGTATGACGTCTCATGCTGATCCCAAAAGATCTAAATCAGATCTGGCGGGACAAGAAAGTTGAACAACTAGTTTTATGGTAGGTGTAAGTAAAACACGACCCATTTTGTTCAAGGATTAACGTTCTAACAAATGAAACTTGGCCAAAGAGTAATTAAGGACAGCGCCTACTGGAAACTTTTACTCCAATAGTACAGACGACGTTTCAAGGAATAATCAAATCACTGCACTGTAAATCAGTTTAATTGATAACGCTGTGTATGCATCAAGTTAATATTTCTGTTTCCTTTTTACTGAGGTAGCACAGGTAGTACTTAATATTTAGATATTTGGGGGAACAATCTTAAAAATGTGAATTAAGCTTCTACAAAGAATTTCATTTGCATTAATTGTAATGGTTCGTGATTTACGTCAAGCGGACAGGCGAACGAACTGTGGCAGTGACGTCAATGTGTGCACCTATGAAATATTTATCATTTTAAATTATTTATCAATATTTACAAGATCAAAGCATTAGAAAGACCTTATGAAGACATTATGGTCATAAGGAGCTGTTCATTTGCCTTAGGAAAAGGAAAACGTTATCTCTATATTTAAAACAGTAACGTGCAGTACGAATCAACAGCTAATTGCATATTTATTTACCTTCTCCATCTCAGCCGCAATTACAGAAAAGTAACACAGATACTCATATAAAGTAAAAAGCAAAATAACATATAAACAACCGAAGTCAGTAATTCCCATATATAGTTTAAATTGTTTCAGAAAATTATAGTGTAAGAAACTTGCGTTATTTCAAATACAAGTTAAGATTACTAGAAGAGCAATACCAATCAAAGATCTGTTTGACAAAGCAGCACAAGATCTGACAGGAAAGAGCTGTCATAATAAAAATTTTGCATAACCCTAATAAATAAGTAAAAGAATGTGAAGATACATCTGCCTCACAGCACAAAAAAAAATTCTCACACTGTTTATTTTTATAACCCTTGTGTCTGTCATGACATTACAGGCACGTTGTACAAATTCGGAGAAACAGAAAAGGCATTGAAACCATATCAATTAGATCTTTGAAACTTCAAAGTAGAGCCTTCGGTATATCATAAATGATTAATTTTAGGAAAACTGCAGTAACTTTAATAGCTTTTAACGAGCTATTTTTCTTTAAGAGAGTTTTTTGCTATATTTCAGGATTATGTAAATGCATTAAAAATAAGGACATTGTAGGTTGTTCACAGACGATAAATTATGTATATATATTTTTAATCACTGCATATAGTTTATATTTTCATCAAAATCGCGAGAGCCATTTTTGCGAAAATGGAAGTAACGAACGTTCATTTTGTTTGGGTGTGGAAATATTGAAAACGCTTGGTAGAGGCTCAAGTTTGAAATTTTGTATTTTTCTGCATCTGGCTGGGGTAATACAGCATTTAACACTTTGCTTTTTTATTTAAGTAATCCCAAAAAGGTAAATTTCTGGAGAATCTCAGCATCAACATCTGTGATGAAACAACCCATTCACCAGCTTTGCGGAAAAAATAAGATGCGGAATTGGTTGTGTAATTCTTATTACTTTAGTAAAAATAACTTTCCCCCGCTTTCCCTACGACATAACGGTTATTGAATACAGCTCTGGCAGAGTAAACTATACATATGTTGTCAGTTACATATGTATCTTAAAGGCGATGTTCTCAAAGCACCGTACACTGTCATAATTCACAGTAAATTGGAATTTGATGCACGCGACCCCGAATCAAGCGTAAGCGGACACCGAGTGCCTGCCTCATTAAAATATACTCCCGCCCAGTGATAGTCCTGCAATTAAAAACCCACGAAATAACTTTACCGATAAGCTTTTTATCTAATTTTTGTTGAGCGTAGTTTTCATTTATTTCGATAATCGATTAATGTTATAGCCAACTGCTTACCTAAAATCGATGGTGGCTGCACCGTCACTTTCGTTATTCTACTGTTCGCTTCTGGGAATTTATGTTGTTAGAACAAAGACAAAACAAATAGAAGTCAACTTCAAACTACACTAAGTCCTGCGGCATCCTGGTATGTTGCTCTTTTCGGAGGTTACATTAAGTACTGCAAGTAATAATGTTCAAATTACTGGTAAGACAAAATCCCAAGCAAACTTTTTCTATAAAAGTCGGAATGCATCAGTTACGTTAAGATTATTCCCGGAATAAAACACAGTAAACTACAAAATGTTATGTATGTAGTGAAATATCGCAACATATACTTCTTTTTATACAGCAGTTGTTTAAAACAAAGGACGTCATATGGCAAAAACTTATCAATGTAATGGGTATTGCCATAAACAAAAAGTGAGAGAACTAAAACCTTACAAGAAAATGCATTACAAAACGTTTTAAGTGAACTATATACTGCTTTAATCAAACATTGTAAAGTATCCAACTGAAGTTGTAACTCAAAACTAAATAGAAAGCATATCAAATTCCGGGTATAGAAGTCTGGGCTTCCTCTGCAGTCCAAGAAATGGTTTAGCACAAACCAATTTGAACATGTCTCGCCCGCCTCGGTAGTGTGGTGGTAGCGTGTCTGCCTCGCGTTCAAGAGGTCCCGAGTTCGAATCTAGGTCAGGGTGAGTTACCTGGATAAGGTTTTTCCGGGGTTTTCCCTTATCCTGAAAGACGAATATCGGGTAACTATACGCTCTATGGACCCTGGGCTCATTTGAGCATCATTTCACCCATTCCATTCATTATCCGATATTACTTAACTTTGGAGGACGTAAATTACACAAAAAGAACATGTCCTCTGGCATACAGGGGGCTCTGTTGTAGGATATAACATCATGGCAATGCAAACAAAACAAAAAATAGATATCACCGTGCAAACCAACCGTGGAACATCTTAAACCACCTGGCATTTTTCCATGCAAAAACAAGACTAGAAACATAACTTCTGCGTAATATTTGTAACACTACAACATTGTGCCACCATATTTCAACCATTGGTTGCAAACCGGTTATCTTTTATATTTCGAAACATGGCGTCGCGGAAAACGTCACGCGATTTTAATAGGCCTGCGATTAATTTATGAACTCATAAAGCATTTTATGTGCAGCGATATTTGATGTATGGCTTATGGCTTGCGATCATAAAAGGAGAAAAAGGCATTAAGATTGTGTTGCGACATTCCAAACGGCTTGGTATCTTGTCGCCATAAAAGTATCCGTGTTGCTCAATATTCTGTTCTTAACCAGAAGTGTTAATTGGTAACAAAAATCATATTAACGTTTCTAAAGGTGAGGGATATTGCTTTTATGCTGTGCAGAAAAATCTTTATACCTTCCAGGCTCCATTTTTTTTTATTTAGCAATTACATATTTAGGCCGTGTAGATTACGTGTGCAGAGGAAACACTAGAATCATTCAATGATCAATGTCTTCTAAACTGACGGAGCGCCACCTCATTTTGTCCTTTTTTTAACGAGCTTGCATTTAAAATATACAGAAAACAGGACTATTGTAACTAAAACTAGGAAGTTGAGAACCCATAAATTGATTAAAAAGGCCAAACAAATAACCCAAGAAGGATCTTATGATTTGAAAAAATGACGTTAAGTGATACCTACTAATTAATAAATTAATGTTCAGTTAGATATTTAATAAATACGTTGGAAAGTACAACGTTCAAGTGATATGCAACACATAGAGCGAGAAAAACGAATGAGAAATGCTTCTTCCGATTCAGGAACCAGCAATGGGCATTCTGGTGAAAGAAACTGAAATAAATAATACTTGGCTTTACCACCCTAGGGTTATAGAAAATCAATTTCAGAAAGCTTGCTTCAAATGGCATTGCAATATACAGTGTGATCCATATAAACCTGAACCATTTCAATAGGCCATAACTTTTGAACCAATAATAGTACACACGTGCAACTTTGGGAGAATATAATACACAATTGGGAGGTTACATTACACTATTTACATCTCAGAGAAAATGTTGGCAGTGTCCTCCACCAGCATCTATACATGTTTGTACTCGTCTCGCCATATTCTCTGAAGTTTTACGGAGAGTATCTTCGCCAATGTTACTTATTTCGGTTCGAAAGGATTCCTTGAGAACATAAATTGTCCCTGGCCTATTCTTGTACACTATTTTTAGATACCTCCACAGGAAAAATTCCGGTGAGGTTAGGTCAGGGGAATAATCTCAAAAGGTCTGTGGCCCCCCAGATTTCCTCACCTAACCTCACCGGATTTTTCTTGTGGTGGTATCTAAAAATAGTGTACAAGAATAGGCCAGGGACAATTGATGTCCTCAAGGAATTCATTCGAACCGAAATAAGTGACATTAGCGAGGTTACTCTCCGTAAAACTTCAGAGAATATGGTGAGACGAGTACAAACATGTATAGATGCTGGTGGAGGACACTTTCAACATTTTCTCTGAGATGTAAATAGTGTAATGTAATCTCCCAATTGTTTATTATATTCTCCCAAACTTACACGTGTGTACTATTATCGATTCATAAGCTATGGCCTATTGAAATGGTTCAGGTTTATATGGATCACGCTGTATCACAAGTCATCTGCTCGTCTCTTAAATTCTTAAGTGGAAAGGGTCATCTGATTTATAACAGATGTTGCGAAAACATTGAAAAACATCTCTCAACATCAGCGGATGCATTGGTGCATCCTTGAAACGAGTGACATCTTACGGAGAAAAAAAAACGAAATTTGAAGAGAGAGTTCACTAGGTTCTCTGCTGCTGTTAATGACTTACAATAGAAAGGATTCTCTACCTGTTGTACCCAGTAACTTTGAAAAAAAAAAGTATTAGACGAAACAAAAATACTATAAAAAAGGAACTTTAAATAAATAATAATAAAAAAAGCCAACAAAAAAAGGACCAAAAGTCTTCCACTTTCTGGCCAATAGTGATCCATAATTAACATATGTGGACGCATCTTCAGACACTAGGACCAAAAAGCGTAAGAAAAAGTTCTACTAACGTTTTACTGTCATCTTCTACTTGCCTTTCTATGTTCTAGTAATTAAACATGGAAATGAATTTGTGAAAACAGTAATGCCCACTTTTTATGGTCATATCTGGTCTCTGTCATATTATACCTATATAAAACCTGGAGAAAATGAAACATTTCACATTATCTTTGTTATTTCCATAAAATTTATGCTTTCTTTTTTCCCCTTTTATGTCGCTGTTTTCTCCCCAAATTGCAAGCTGTTCATCTTGAAGCAAGGGTTACCACCTTCCTGTTTTGAACCAGATATTCCTGTTTTGTTGGCAATTCTATGGTGTCCGGTTGCAGGTTTGAACCGGGCGCTACTATCCGGTTTTCATTCCCTCCCGCCATGTTAAAGAAGACGCTTAAGCTGAAGTTAAAATATATGTATACTTACTACAGGTTATGTCTACTCTTAAGACAATAGGGGAGCCGTATAAATCATGACAACATTACCATTTCGGCCTTTACTCGACCTATCATCGACTAGGCATTAGACCACGGAGCTCAACATTTACTACATTAGGAAGTATAACTTACAATCACATTTAGATACTCACAATCCCAGCTATTACTCCAACATCTCAACAAACTATTCTTACAAAATGGAAATTCACTGTTATTTCATACTAGCCGTGGAAAGGTAGAGACAGACTGAAAAATTCAATGCCACAGCCGAAATTTGAAACACCGATCTCCCGGTCGCAGACGGACTGCTCTTAATCATTGAGTCACCATGGCCAACATGTCAGTATTGTATTAAATTCTCCATGTTTTTCCCGGTAAACCACAAGTATATGTATTAAACACGAGACAATTGCCTTAACGGACACTTAAAACGTAAGCATTTGATAAAATGTTAATTTTTCACATTGTTCAGGTTAGTAGAAATAAAAGATCGCAATTTTTTTGTAATTAACGACCTCCAATGTTGTCATATCGGACGATGGGTGAAACTATGCTCAAATAAGCTCAGGTTTTATAGAACTTAGTTATTATTCATCTTTCAGCATAAGGAAAAACCTTGGAAAAACCCTTATCCAGATAACTCACCCTGAGCGAGATTCAGACTCAGGACCTCTTGAATGGAAGGCACTTGCATTGTACATAAAAAAACTGCCTGTAGCGTAGATGTCTGCCTCACGTTCAAGAGGTCTCGAGTTCGATCTCGCCCAGGACGAGTATTCTAAATAAGATTTTTTCCGGAGTTTTCCTTATCCTCAAAGATGAATGTCTGGCAGCTCTAAGCTCTATGTACCTTGAGCTCATCTGAGTATCATTTCATTCGTCGTCAGATATGACAACCACGGAGGTCTTCCCTTACCCTCAAAGATGAATGTCTGGTAACTCTAAGCTCTATGTACCCTGTACTCACTTTAACATCATTTCATTTGTCGTCCGATATGACTTAACCTTGGAGGCTTTCCCATATCCTGAAAGATGAATGTCTGGCAACCCTAAGCTCTATGTACCCTGTACTCACTTTAACATCATTTCATTTGTCGTCCGATATGACTTAACCTTGGAGGCTTTCCCTTATCCTGAAAGATGAATGTCTGGCAACCCTAAGCTCTATGTACCCTGTACTCATTTGAACATCATTTCATTCATCGTCTGATATCACTTAACATTGGAGGTTTTCTCTTATCCTGAAAGATGAATGTCTGGTAACTCTAAGCTCCATGGACCCTGCACTCATTTGAGCATCATTTCACCGTCCGATATGACAACGTTGGAGGACGTAAATTATAAAAAATAAAATTTTTCTCTATTAGCATGACGTAAATTATTTGAGAGCCAGATCTTGTTTTCTGAAAAACAATAAGTAACGAATCCTGACAACGTGAATTTAAAGCACTAATTTCTTTGGGGACTGGAATTCCGTGGTTAACCTGCCTTGTGAGGTTTAAATAAATTGAAATAGATCCTCGCTAACATAATGGAACAGTGTTTGAACATTCAGGTCATCTTTCACTTCACTTGTCTGTATCAGATGTCTTACAAATAAAGTGTAAACGAACGTGAGCAATTTGCGTTGCGGTATGCGGGAACATACAGCGTTGCCACACTTGCCTTATATGGAAGTAGACAGGCAGCAGCTGGAACTGCTCCTCTACGTCACTCCCCATCCCATCCCTTTGCTTGTCCCTACACGGAGCTATTTTTATTCGTGAGCTGCAAGTCTTCCTTGAATAGTGTGCCTCTTCACAATTTGTACAAAACAAAAATGAAATATGAGCCGAAGCGACGTTGGAACAACTGACTGTCGGAAATCTGCTCGCAGGTTTGCCAATGGAACTTCCGGCAAAAATGTTTCTTGCTACAGTTACATTTTGCTATCTATAGTAAGAAATTTGCAGGCTCTATATTATAACAAAATTAACAAAGATAGATCGAAAATAACTAAAAGATCGACAAATAAAATACGTCTTTTAAACAAATTCCGGAACTTCGTTCACAAAATCTTTTTACTTTTACCTTTTACTTAGTATATATGGTACCTCTTCCAAAGCTGTTTCCAGTTCCGGAACCAGTCTTGGCACACCTCTCTGGATCGCGCGAAGCGCCGTCGTCTATCGCTGCAAATCTTCGTCCTCTCAACGGGGTTTTCATCTTTGGAAATAAAAACAGGTCCAAAGGGGCCAGGTCCGAATGACGCAGCACAGTAATTTTGGCCCGCCTCGGTAGCGTAGATGGTAGCATGTCTGCCCCACGTTCAAGAGGTCCCGGGTTCGAATCTCGGTCAGGGTGAGTTACCTGGATAAGGATTTTCCGGGGGTTTTCCCTTATCCTAAAAGACGAATGTCAGGTAACTCTAAGCTCTATGGACCCTGGGCTCATTTGAGCATCGTTTCACCCATTCCATTCATCGTCCGATATGACAACGTTGGAGGACGTAACTTACAACAAAAATGAACAGTAATTTTGTTTGTCGTGTAATAGTCACGCACCAACAGGGAGGAATGTGGAGGTGCGTTATCGGGATGAGACAGCCATGAATTGTCTCGCTTCATTTCAGGCCGTTTCCTGATCACATTCTTCTGCAATCCCTTAGTCAGTCTTCGGTTGGCGGGCAGAATTTCGTTGACGTTCCTGACACGAGCGTTAGTATACGAGTATCATCTTTAACTTCCGTCTGTTGAATGAGTAACACAAAGTACGGCTTAAGCACTCATTACTTGCAGCATTTCGTGTGCCTCCGTAAAGGGTTACTTGTGTTTCACGCAAAATTTAATGCAGACTCATTGCTCCTCTAACTTTGCCCTCTGCGTTCTAATGAACAATAACAGACATATACGAGGGCTGTTCATGAAAGAATGATCACAATTTTTTTTCAACGTACCTTTACTCATCCTCATAATTTTGATAGTACTTCTCAAAATATTCTCCCCTGTATGCGATGCACTTGTCCCAGCGTTTATGCCAGTCTTCAAAGACATGCTGGAAACATTTTTGAGAGATCCTTCAAAATCGCCTCCGCAGCCTTCACCACTGCTCCTGATAATGGATAATACCTCCAACGAAGGCGTTTCTTCAAGTTAGGGAATAGAAAAATGTCACATGAGGCTAAATGTGGACTATAGGGAGGGTGAGAGATGTACTTCACGTTGATTTTTGCAGGATATTCAGCAACAACATTGGCAATATGCGGCCGCGCACTATCGTGGTGCAGCATCCAGCCTGCTTCAAGGAAATGTGGTCTTTTGCGCCTGATATGGGCTTCCAGTGTTTTCAGGACATCCCTGTAGTATTGTCCAGTTACTGATGTGTGTGCAGGTACAACATGCTGATAAACCATTCCATGAATATCAAAGAATGAGATGACCATAACTTTCCCAGCAGAAGCAACCACTTTTGCTTTTTGTGGGTTGGTGATGAAGGAGATTTCCACACTGAGCTTTACTGTTTGCTCTCAGGATCAAAATGATGTAGCCAAGTTTTATCAGCAGTAATTACGTTTGAAAGAAACTCCGGATCTTCCTCTAACATCAACTTTAACTGCATATTACCTCCACTGCAGCGGTAGGCGATACTGAACATGCCTGAACTTGCCTGGTTCTCACAGGGGCAAACCAGGAGTACCAACAATGAAACTATTGATTGAATTTTAGTGCGAAAAATTATGACCGTAAAAAATTATAATCATTCTTTATTGAACAGCCCTCGTAATAATGAACCTTCCGAAGTTACACATTAAACACAGGCATGTCCAGGGATGCCAACTACATTTCGTTCCTAAATTCCATTGGCGGAAATTATGAATGTTTCTGAATATTTTGAATAGACCTCGTACCTGAGCAATTTGTAACAGAAGTCTTCACCCTTTTCTTTTCTTATCTTACAGTGTACAATTGTACATGATCATTCCATTGTTTATACATCCCGTTTCTTTATAACGTTGTACAACTGAATGCATTGTTTCGCGTTGCTTTCCATTACCCTTTCCCCTAAATGGCTAACGTACACCTTCGAATGCTGACAAACGAGGAGTGTATAATGCAAGGTTAAGCCATAAAAGTCATAAGTTGAACGCCCTGTAGCGGAGATCTCCTTGGAGCTGGTGCGAGACGCGATCTGCCTCTAGGATTTGTCCCAAAGTGATATTTATGGCCGATTTCGTGCTTGGAAGTTTCAATCGGTTGGCCTTGTGCTCGGCCCGTTGAAGTTGCAATCCCATCAAACAAATGTTGACCGCTCAAAAACGACGATCACTTTAGGCAAAACCTTCAAAATGTCTTAATAACCTCACTACCTCATCCAACTAATTTCGCAAGCGAAAAGAAAACCAAATTTTGGACAACTGGAGCGTTCTTTGGAAGTCAAATGTTCACATTTACATCACAAAACTGATAGCATGAAACTATAGCACGAAATGAACAGTTGAATGTCCAAGTTTTTGTCGAAATGAAAATCAATTCCATTCTACTTTCGTAAAAATAGTTCTGTGCAATGCAGAAACACAATGATTCTAAATTACTTTACTTTTCATATGCATGATTTCAAACTTGTAACATTTGTGCAAGAAGAAAAATACGGAACTAACAAATGACAAAAGACAACTATAATAGAGAATGTAACAATAATAATGATTCTATGAGAAATTTTACACAAATCGATTAGGTATTTAACAAGCTCCTAGGTCGATAAGATTAGCAGTAAACAAAAATTACTTATTTAAAATGGTTCTTACAGAATAAATGAATTGCAGATATTCGTTGTAACCAAGTGAGGTTATAATCTAATCCTTTTTAACAAGATTTTATCCATTTAATTTTGTTCTATATGACAGTTTCACGATGTTTTTACTCCCTAAACTACTTGTACCATCAGGAAGCAGCATTTGCTATAGCAGCCTCGTTCATCGCATCCCAGGCGGCATCAAAGCTTTCCCTTCTGACCACGCCTCCTCACATGTAAGCAATTATAAGGGTCTTCCACCCTTAAACATATGGATCGTCCTTCTTAATACGTTCAGCAAGTTAAAGCACTGTTGCAATATTTCTCTTGTGTCCTCAGAAATTAGCTTAAACTGTGCAAACATGCTTCCTATGTATGTTAATTAAGTTTATATGTATAGAAGTTACATAGTGTTTTACTTAGTGTAGTTTATACATTTATTAGTGTTTAATAGTTATTGGCGTTTAGCACTTGCGTAATTTAATTAAGGTGTGGAGACCGTGGGTATCGAACCTAACATGGATTTCCATTCATACTTGTAATATATATCTAACAGTATTTGTAAACTTTCTCGAGTTGTAAAGCGTTTATGACATATTTAATTATTATGCGGAGTGTACGTGATTACTTATTTAAATTGTGTTTAGCAGAAGAGCCCCCCTCCCCCAAAAAATATACTGCTTAACGTTATTCAAACTTGTAAAATTGGCAGACATCCTTGTTAAAAGCTTCGAAAATTTAAAAAGAGTTAATAGAGTTTCCTTACTAGTTTTTCTTTAATACATTGGTTCGTCTTTTTTACTTTTTTTTTTTTTACTTTTGAAGTGTTTATTGCTTTGTTAAATCAACAAAAATTCACCAACTGTAGCTGCCATAGAATAAAGGAAAATGTTTTAGAATAAATCGGCTCACGATTGCAATAAACAAAGCTCTAACGTGCAGTCTTTGCTTATAAATTATTATTAACTACCAGAATATCCAAAGTGCTTCTTTAATTCGCATGTAAATATCCCTCGCAAATTCATAAACATTGATGCAATTTAACCCTTTGAAAATTGTAATGATATTTTACTAAACTTTCCTTAGATATTATGCTAATAATACGCACTTAGTTCTTGTACGTAATATAAGTACTAATAGCATAACAACATAGGTGACATATCTCTTTTCAGTCATGTTACAAAGCGTTGTAACATTATCTATTACTTATAGGAAACATTAATCATTGCTTTATTTATATTTTGCCTCTAAACGTTATGTTAAACAACGGCAACCTTGGATATTCTCAGCTGTAAACACGTGCCTAGCATTCTTCACCTCTGACCCCGGTTGGTGTTTCCTAAGATGTTTATGACATTGTGGTTAGGGGGAGGAATAGTTTTTCGCTACAAAGAGAGCCGGTTGGGGATGGTTTAAACGCGGCCACTTATAACTCGTGGAATAAGCAAAGCTTAACTAATATCCTCTCAAACGAGTTATTCGTAAAAGAACGGATGAGTAAACGAAATCACAAATAAAATATGAATTCAAAGGACTCAAAAGAGTCTCTCGATGTATTCTCCAATTTATATTTCATCATGACTAAAGAGTCCCAAAGCCATTAATATTCACAACGTCGGCGATACAAAGGGAGATACGACTTCCGTCAATCATTGATTCACAGGAAAATGTGCTCCACCGACAAAACAGTTCCCTAAGGATGCACGAGGGAACAATGAAACAAAGGCTGCACGACCACAAAGGAAACAGGAGTTTTTAAATCCTCTCTCAAAAATTAAACGGGGTAAGAACGTGGGGTTTAGAAAATAAAGTGGAAAAGCTTGTTTCAAAAGTCAAACAAAAGTAGCTGGAGGTATCTTGTAATTTCTATAGGAAGTTACAGTCAATGATTCCAACGATTAGAAACTAATAACATTACTGCGTAAGGAAATTACCGATATTTCAGCATAGCATGTTTGCCTCACGTTTAAAATCTTGAATCTCGTTCAGGATGAGCTATTTTGTTCCTAAGTCCCCTTATCCTGGTAACTCAAACATTATGAACCCTGGGACTCATCTGAACACCATTTCAGCCATTTCATTCACCGCCCGACTTAATTTTGGTTGACGTAAATTACAATATATAACGTTATCACTCACAGGAAATTACTGATAATTCAATGACCTTAACTGACGTTTCTATTTTCCACGGCCTTACGATAAGTAGAACTAAAGCATTTAACATAAAAACTTCAACTCACACTTCACCTAAAAGGTACTTTTTGTGACTTCTGGAATTAGAAAGCAAAAATGGTAACAGGAAAAGGTTTATTTGTCAGTGGCGTAAGCTGGGATTGTGACTTGGGCTATCACTAGGCCTACAAGATCCGGACAATAAGGGATTGTTCATTAAATGTTAACTTCACAAACATTGCAATTTCACCACACCTGTTTATATATACATGAATTCCAGCCATCTTTTTTTACGGGTAAACTGTTGCGAAACTAAAAATTAGCCAGAAATTGTAGCAATTCTATATAACTGCCTTTATTTAATGACTTCTCACTTTCACCGTGGCCTGTAAAAGAAGTTGATCTTTTATGTTTATCCGAAACTGTGATTAAATAAGCTAAATTTGCGAAACTCGTAGTATTCCAGGGTGTCTTCTCAGTTACAAACAACAAGCATGGCCAGCAATAAAGTTTTAGTTCGAATGAACTAGACAACCACTCATCATAATTACCTATATTAAAATGCATTTTATAAGGGTTCTTATGTTTTCCTTCTGTTCACACTGCAAGTGCGGAACAGCTGGAGTAGGCCCTCCCTGTTTTATTATCACTAACTTATCCTCGTATTTAAACTGCGAAAATGTTTTTTTTTTTTTTTTTTCAAATGTTTAATTACACATTCTTCACCCATTTCGAAGAATTAGTGTTAGCAACTGTCTTGGTACACTGTACGCTATGAAATTACGGCTGTTGAGAACCGTAATAATCACACAATAATTGAAAACAGGCTCTTTCTTGCCCTTAACTCCACGTGCTATGCGGTATTCCAAAGCCAATCTTGTTCGTACGGTACATTTCGGAGAAGCTCGTATGAGTCTAGCGATGTAACGTTTCGAAGCCTTGGCATGTTGAGAGAAGGCTGCAACAGCAGCTATCGAAGCTCTGCTAGCCCCTCTGTTCAGTGGTAAGGAAAGAGCTATTCCACCCTACGCACTAATTCCTTATGTGGGAAAATGGCTGGTATTCCAATTATTAATATTGCTTATTAATTTCTAGTTTACTTTAGAATTGGACTTCAGTGATAGCCTTGGTAGAGCATAATATACGCCACTGACATTTGTACGTATATAAGTACACCATTTGCTATGAATAGTACCAGAAATACTCTTCACGCTGTTCGAATAGTGTCATTTTATGTAATTATACCCAAGAAATAAACAAACACGCCATTAAGACTGTCAAATGTTTTTCCGCTACGTTAGCAGTATTAACTTTTAATTCGCGATTCTTTTTTTTTTTCTGGCCTTCGCAATAGCTCCTAGAGCAACCTAATCCCTACTCTTTCAGATAAATTACAAGAAAACCCATTTTTATTTCGTCAGCCGCGTAGTGCACAAAACTTGGCAACACTGGTGACATTTACTGACGACAGGTCATCTTTTTGACCTCTAACCTACCTCCCAGTAACTTATATGCAAAATAAATTATACATGAGACTACACAGAGTTACAGATTCCAATCAGGAACGAGATGAAACCCGTTGCTTGTCAAAACATTTCTACAAGGCAGTGTTGCCAACGTATTTGTTCATATCCTCGTGTAGTTTCTGTAATAGTAATTAACTTTTACACAAGTAACAATGGTGAAATAAATCTGATGCACTACTTCGTTGTAACTTGAAGGATATCGTAGGCTAAACCAGTTTTGAAAAGACAGCTATGAGTCAGCTTTCAAATGACATGCTGTTTGCGTAACTAGAGAAAAAATAGCGACTTATTACTTGAAACTGCTATAGATGTTTAAAAATTCAAACCAATAACAAAGAATGACTCGGAAATGGTGAATGACACAGAAAGAACTGAAAAATTCATCTGTCTTGTGGTTTACCAGTTATAGCAAAGTCATCTGGAATAAGTTAAGACCTTCTAGATAACAAGGAAATGCCTCTAAAATGAAATATTTTACACAAATACGTATCTAGATTTCATTTTTAAGAACTTAAAACCAACAAATGATATGTAAAGAATAGTTTTTGATGGGTTTTATATCAAATTTTCTTTTAGCATTCCTGATAGATCAGACAATGATCTAAAAATATTTTCCTTGAAAACATGCATTTTCAGTGAAGTACCTCATGGTTTTGCTGCAGTGCAGTACTTATTCACTACAAGTAAGTAGCATAGAAGGAAAAGGTACATTTTTTATCAAATTTATCTACAGCAATACGCTATGAAATATGCAAAATTTTGCTATGCATTTACTGAAAAGTTTACCCAGGCAGCAAACGTGAAACGTTGCCTACTTAGCAACAATAGAAACCCTCATGACTAGAAGCTGATCCCAAAACTACTCAAATAGCAAATTAGCAAGCGAATATTTCAACAGCAGCGTAGAAAAAAAATATCATTACCGCAGATTTAAGGAAAACTTTTTGCTGACAGAGCGAGCTTTTAGAGAATAAAGCCCCTGCAGCGATTATATTTCCTAGGGTTCTTTCTCTCAGAAGAAGGGAAACAGGAAGGGAAAAAAAAAAAGAAGTCCTGAAACCGCGACTGCATTTAATGCTTCGCCTATTTTGGTACATGCGCAATGCACCAGACAACGTTGTCTGCAAACGGGGAGAGAAAGCTTTCCATTTTTATCCATCCCCTTACTTTCGAGCGAAACACAGAGGAAAAAAGAAAAAAGAAAAGCAGTCTCGTCGCCTGACATCTGCAGGAAGTTGGGAATGACTAGGCATGGCTTCGGAGAATTTCTCCAGGCAACCGTGGTGAGTACATCGGCGTTCTTCCCCACAGAAAAATTTTCTCGTAAGCTTCATCAAACGTGAAAACATGAGCCTTTAAACTGCTCCAGCATATATAAAAATATTATGTGTGTGAGGTCACATGACATTCTCTAAGCTAATCGAGATAGGTTTGTAGTAATTGTTTTGTTTATTGGCGAAACGTGCAATGAAGTCCTGGAAGCACCGCTTCCCCAAGAATTTCAGGAGAAAAAACAAGAAAAACAAGAAAATTCAAGCCAAACAGTATTTTAGTTTCTCTGAATACATTTTCAAAAATTATTCGCGAACATTCGCGGTGGTGCTGCTTAGATTCGAGTGACCGGTTCCGCGTGCTCATTCAATATTGTATTTACGCATTCGTAACCTTGAATAACATGCTTCGTAGGTTTCCGGAAGCAATCGTGACTGTTCCGATAGTTAGGAAGCACTGACAAATTTTGTCACGTTAATGCCCGATTTCAGTAACAAATGTTAAGACTTAACACGAGTTTAGCAATAGTTAAAACAAAAATTGCATTTCACCAATAAGTGTTAGCGTAACACTCGTGTTAAATCTCATGTTAAACTAACAAGCCGAATTTCTGATGTTAAGTCCTTAACAATTGTAAATAGTCAAAATGGCGAGCATGAACTCAGCTGTTGATGTCGATTTGCTATATTTAAGACCGTCTAAATGGCATTCGTAATAGAGTACGGCCTGTGAAGAGAAATGATTTTGAGGAAATATCGGAAGAAAATTTTTTACGGAGGTATAGACTGTGGAAACATGTCGCTATGAAGGTTACTGCGGAAGTAAAAGGGAGGTTAGAACATGCATCGAAAGGAATATGCCGATCTCGCCTTCGCTTCAAGTATCAATAACCTTGCGATTTTATAATTCACTGAATTATGTGGATAATACATTGTCCACCTGCCGTCTTGAAACGTTCAAGTCACTCGTCACTTGTCCTTCTTCGCTCCTCGTTTTAAATTTACCCAATGAGTTAGAATATACATCGAAAGGAATATGCCGATCTTGCCTCTGCGAGATTATTTATTATTTATTGTTATTAATAACTTTGCGATTTTATAATTCACTGACTTATGTGGATAATACATGAAACGTTTAAGGCACTTGTTCTTCGCACCTCGTTTTAAATTTACGCGATACTGAGTTGTTTTGTGCTTATAGTAGTGACACATGCATTTGAATTAAATTCGTTTCCAATATTTTCCCCGCTACATCTTTCTCTTTTACATTCACTGCATCTGTCCTTTTATTTATTTTCCACGATATCCTTGCACTTCGTCACCATTACAATTAACAATTCTTTCTCCGTCGATGAGAAATTTGTCTCACGGCTTTATTTATGATTTTGTTCATCCGCCATTTGTGCAGACGAAAATGAAAACAAAAGCTCATCGGAGTACGTTCAGAAAATCATCCATAGCCTTCTATAGCTGTGATATTTACAAGTTTCTTGGCGCTAACACAGGTTTGTTAACATTTTCAGAAAACAGGTTGGTGAAATCAAGAAATTTAGCATTAGTTTTAGCGCTGTGACAATTGTTACGTTACATTTGTTAACGTCGATTTTAACATCTGTTGGTGAAATCGGACATAAGTCTCTGTAGCGTGTGAAGAGAAGTTTACTTTTTTATGTGTCGCTTTAAAATACAGCTGGACGCATATTTCAATACCATTAGCAATAGTATTATACGTAGATTGGTATTTAATAGTGACAAATAGGAAGCTCTTATGAAGTTTAAGTTGCTAGCAAAAGTGTGTGAATTGCATACTTTCTCCAATTTAGACTAACAGTTCACGCGGTGTGGGCCAGCGGTAGGAATAACTGGAACGTCTGAGTGAAGAGGAGAGACAGGAATATGTCTGCTTGTAGTGTTTTCAGTCTTCTAATGCAAGAACGTCCTACGTGTGACTAAGATAAGAGTACTGAAGAGTAGCTTTTCAGTCATTATTCTCTCCTATTTTAATGACAATTATTACTTGGAGCTTCTCTCGCTTTGAAAGTTACGCCTCGCCACTGGTCAAGAGATAAAGACGAACGACTTCCCTTTTAAAAGAAGTACTAAACATAAGAATTAAAAATCATGGAACACTTTTGTAACCTCTAAAATAATTCCAGATAAACGCAGACGTCAATCAAAACACCATCCACCCATTTAAGGATTACACTGGGCGACAATGAAAATGTTTTGGGCTTAAAAATAGTACATCTACATGTTACCATCTGCTGAATTCAAAAACAACCATAAAAATAATAGATTAGCTCTTGTTTTGAAGATAAAGTGACATTTCATTTTTTTAGAGTGAAGATTTTAAATTTGGGGGAATTTTTGGTGGGGAGTTGACACACCTGTCAAAATACCGTAGATGACAACTACAAGCATTTGTTGACAGTGCTCCTGCAAAAAGACCGTAACCTTGGATGCAACATGTCCCTTAAGATCCATTTTCTCCACTCCCACCTAGACTTTTTCCCTCCTAGTTATGGAGCTGTTAGTGACGAACATGGGGAGAGATTCCATCAGGACATTTCTGTTATGGAACAAAGATATCAGGGCCGTTGGAATGAACTAGTGCTTGCCGATTACTGTTGGTCTTTGTATAGGGATTCTGCGGAACTCCATCACAAGAGGCAAGCTAAAAGACGACGAAGTCAATAGGCCACCACATGATTCTCTTCAGACATGACTATCTGCGAAGTATGTTTCCAGCAATTTAGAACTCTTAGCATGTAATTACCAGTTAAAAGAAATCAAATGCACTTTCATTGTTGTTAGCATGTATGTAATTAAAATGTATCCTTTTCTCTCAATCCGTTAATATTTAATACTTCCACCTTGTGTATATCATAGAAACTAGAGCTAATAAAAATTTGTCATTTTCATATTTGTTTTTCTCAACCTAAAATTAGTAGGAATTACCTCATGAAGTGCTCGAAACATTCAAAAGTTATTTTTTTGTTGCCCAGTGTAATTTACAATGTGTACGTTAGGATGAGTTGCTGGTATTGATGTCAGCAATAATGTCACTTTTGTGCCTTTTGGCCAGTGTTTTCTATACTAAATTTTCGAATAGACATTTTAGACTCTACAAAAGTTCTCGACCTAGCACAGAGATGGTGCTGGCAGTATCAAATATTAATGGCAGTCAAATATGGTCCTTCAGATGGCGCTGCCTGTAATTCCATTCTTGTACTTTTTGTTTGGTATAGAGTAGCAAAGAAATGAGTGTTTTCCCGAACATCTATAAAATCGCTCATTATGCAGTGACTGAACAATTCTTCGAATTAAATAATTTAACATGGACAAGGATACAAGAGATGCTGAGCTCCACCGTGGAAAATTCATCATAATTAAGTAACACATCAGTCAAGCGTTCAGCACCAATATAACATTGCCAAAATGTCACTAAATCGCATCTTAAGTATTCTGCATCAAGACGCGATGAGTTTAGCGTTTAACCGCCGAACGAATATATCTGAGTGCTTGCACTTCAGATGTTTTCATCATTACATCACTCCAACGAAAGACTGCCATACTGCCGCACGACAGAACCAGTGGTTAAAAACAGTGGAAGGGTGAAAGTGCTACAAAGGACAAGACTGTTGGTACGCTGCTTGTAAAAGGGCAAAAACATCCAGAGAGTAGTAATGCAACTTTGCTGGAGTAGATTGAAATATTGCGGAAGCCAAACGTTCGCCAAGACAATGCAATGGTGCAATCTTCAATTGCGATTGCAAAGTTGAATGACTTGCTCTTTGAATTGCTGCCATATGCACAGCATTCCCCAGATTTAGTTCCAAATTAGTGTTTCCTCTTCCCAACTTGGAAGAAATGGCTTGCTGGACGGATTCATAAGCTACAGAAGTTATATTTTTACAGAGCTGAGCAAATCGTTTTATAGTAAAGGTATAATATATCACAGGAAAGAAAGTCTCCGGGGAATGAGACGCAGGGGGGGTTGGAAATGGTTCCTACACCCGCCCTCGGTAGTTTGACACCCCATGTCGGTTCAGTTACAGACCATTCAAAAACATTCTGACGGCTTCTACTTTTGTGAATAAATCTTCTCGGTTTTAGTGAATAAGGCGCATGCTTTTGTACCGGTTCTGCTCCTTGTGTAGCATGCGTTCTCCGCCACAAACATTCGCTGTCCTTGTCCCACTGTATAAGGGGGCACATTCCTTTCAGGGACTTACTTTGCGTTGGTGGACAGTATTAACAGTTGAGAGGTATTGTTGGTCAAATTTGAGTAGCTGTTAAGTCCGCTCAAGTTTTTATGTACATGAAGCACACAGAAATTTTGGTAAGAGTTCTCAATAAATAATGTTAAAATATAAATATAAGTACTATACAGGATGAGTAAAAAGTATGGGACATACTTGTAATTTTGTTGTTAAAGTTTTGTGAAGTGATTTTTTTTTTTAGAAAACCTGTAAGATACTGTCGCGAGGCGCTTGTTATTTGATGAGAGAGATAGAAGCGGGGAGTGAAAGAGACAGATAAGGCCCAAGACACGCCCACACGTGGAGCTCTTTCGGAGACGGGGCGGGGAGAGAAAGAGCCAAAGAGATGTCTGGACAGTTCCCTCTCTTTCGCCTGCCGCCTCGAAAGATCGTGTGGCTTCGCCAACCTTCGAGAAACAGCGGCTCGTGTATAAATAAGGGATAAGGACAGACATCCGATTCCGTCTTCCGGGCTACATCTGCCATCGTACGGATCGTCAGGGACGCCCAGGGGGCGGAACTGCGATCTTGGTGAGGCAAAATGTGGTCCACCAGCCCATCCAGCTCCCACCTCTACAAACCCTAGAGGCCACGGCCATTAGTATGCACCTTGGTGGTTTGGAGGTCTTGGTAGTCTCTGTGTATCATCCACCAAACCGACAGTTTGTATCCAACGACTATCTATCCATCCTAGCCCTATATCCCTGTGCTATCATGGCCGGCGATTTCAATGCTAAACACCAACGTTGGCATTGCGGCCGTCGGGCGGATGCAAGAGGCAATGAAATCATTCGCCTTATAGATGCGGACCCTCAACTTCAAGTACAGGGTCCCTGGCAACCCACTCGTTACCCGCGAGGAGGAGGACTGCCCTCAGTCATAGACTTCGCAATCACAAAACATCTACCATACCATCTCACACTCACATCATTAAATGCATTACATTCAGATCACAATCCAGTGTTGACAGAGATCAACACAAGGGTTGCCAGTCACGACATCTCGCTTCAAACGCGAGAGGTTGATTGGGAAGGCGTCAGGAACTGCCTCCGCACTTCCATCCCGCCAAATCCCAAAATCCCAAATATCCCAACCCTGGATAACGCCGTCTCATCCTTCACTTCCATCGTGAAGCGCACCACCTTTAATTTGACAGTCCATGCTCCGGCTCCTCTTCATCCTGATGTCTTCCCTTTGGACATCCTTCTTCTAATCCGGCGATCCTGGGCAGCACGGAGATTATACCAACGTCACCGCACGCCACATAATCGAGCGCTCCTAAGACGTTTACGTCGAGAGGTCAGTGTCCGTCTGCGCGAGCACAAGGTGCAAGCGTGGGAGGACAAAATGGCCAGGTTGCGCGTCGAGGATGGCGACGTGTGGAGGATAACCAAAGCCCTCAGAAAACACAGAGGTCAGTACACCTCTCCCATTCATGGCACCCAGGGCCTGGCCTATGAACCCCAAGCCAAAGCCAATGCTTTCGCTGACTATCTTGAGCGTACTATGTGTCCGAGAGATGACCCCCAGGACGATAACTTTTCTGAACGCGTCCGTCGGGAGGTGCGTCGTTTCTTACGTCACCCTCCTGAGGATGCGGAGAGACTCCCTACCATCCGTCCTAGTGAAGTCCAAGGCGTACTCCAACGTCTCAAACCAAAGAAGGCGGCGGGGCCGGACGGGCTGACTCCCCTAATGCTCCGCCATCTTCCCTTCAATGCGATTCTCTTCCTGACTAGGATTTTCAATATGTGCCTCGCCCTTGGGTACTTTCCACGAGAGTGGAGAGAGGCCCGGGTGATTTGCATATTGAAACCTGGGAAGAATCCGGTACACCCATCCAGCTACAGGTCCATTAGCCTCCTCTCCACCCTTTCGAAAGTTCTCGAGAGGCTAATTCTTGCTCGCTTGTCCCCAATATTGGTAGACATTCAAGCCATTCCTGACCACCAATTTGGTTTTCGTCCTGGGCACTCGACAGTTCAGCAGTTGCTGCGTGTGGTGGAGACCGCCGCCCTGGGCTTCCAGGAAGGCGCCTTCACGGCCGCAGTTTCGTTGGATGTCGAGAAGGCCTTCTCTACGACATGGCATGCCGGACTCCTACACAAAATGATCCATCTGGGGCTCCCAACACAAGTGATCAACATTCTACACAGCTTCTTGCGACATCGCACATTTAAAGTCTCAGTCGCGGGGAAAACATCAACACTAAGGCCAGTGAGAGGCGGAGTCCCCGAAGGCTCTGTGCTATCCCCCACCCTCTTCAACGTCTTTATGGTAGATTTCCCCACAGAACCACGAGTCGAAATGGCACAATACGCTGACGACGTGTTTCTGTTCTGCAAGGACAAATACATTCTCAGAGCCTTCAACCCCATTCAAAGACATCTCCGCCTAACACAACAGTGGTGCCGGCGTTGGCGGATGTCCGTAAATCCGGACAAAAGCCACGCCATACTTTTTACAAAGCGCCACACCCCCGCAGACTGCCCCAACTTCAGCTACCGAGGTCGAAGGATAGAGTGGTCTAACTCTGTCCAGTACCTTGGAGTCAACTTGGATAGAGGTTTAACTTTTCGCCGGCACATCAGGGACCTTTCGGCGAAGGTACAGGGAGCAATTGCTTCCCTGTACCCAATGCTGGGGTCTACCTCGATGCCAGTCCGCATGAAGTTGTACCTCTTCCGAGCGCTGGTAATCCCGGTGATGCTATATGCCTGCGAGATCTGGGGCATGGCAGCAGACAGCTGTTTAGCATGGCTTCAACGTGCACAGAATAAAGGACTGCGGTCTATTTATTCTGTGGGACGTTTTTCCCTACCAGGTTGCTCCACGAAGCATCGGGTCTTCCATACGTGGAGGATGAAATTAGGCGCCGGGCTTCAAAATTATACGCAAGTTTACCATCTTACAGAAGCGCCCTTGTCAGATCACTGGGAAATTATGACCCCACTAGACGCCGATCTAGACTGCATCGGGTCCCCCGTATGGCATGCGGGCACCCTAGATAACACAGGAGCTGAACCTATCAGTAGCTAAAGCTGAGCTCCTCATAATTCTTCCAAGCTGTTTGGCATCTAAATTTCTCCCCAACTAAATTTACAAAATATTTAAAACAAAACAAAATGGGTGCTAAGTACTGCATCCTCTCTTTCAACCCGAAGGTACCTTGGTAACCTCAAAATTAACTTCCAATCAAAAACCTACATCACCTTCATCCTACATCTTTCAATAATAAACCTACCTGCGGTAAAACCCTTAATGGGTGGGCACGCAGCAAAAACCTTCTGGCTGTATACAGCCAGCCAGCACGAGCGAGCAAGTCAGTCGTGCAGCGAAGCTACTAGTGAGTGAATGCAGCTGTCCATTGTGGTCTGGCAGGCGGCCTTGAAGATTGCTTTTCGTGTTTATTACGTCATTCTGCTACAGAGTTGAACAAACTTTTTCTACGGAAATAGAGCATTTTGAATTTCTGCAAACTAGACTTAATTCTACGAACCCATAGTCACAATATCAACATGTTTTCATATAATTGTGATTATAAATAGCGTGTGAATTTTTAATGGCGACATTTTCCTTCTTTTTTTTTTTTTTTTTTTGGAGGGGCCCCTCACTTGTCGGAACGTACAGTAGATGCTTTTATGAACTGTCATTTAAATTTATTAAATTTAATTAGGAAGTATTACTAATTACTTTCAGGAAGAATTTACAATGAAGTAAGCATTGTTGTCCTTATTAGCTTAGTTTTTCTCTGTAGTTCAATTCAGTCACATATTGAAGTAGCGTACTGTATTGTTTAATTCAAAACCCACTCAATTTGAAGTAATGATGCATTTTCCTTTGCTCAGTACACATGCAGTAACGTCCTAATAAATTTAAATTGCCATTAAAAAAACAGGCTCGGCACTATTTGTAATCATAGTAATGTGAGGGCATGTTGATATCTTACAGCTTTTCTAAAAAAATATCACTTCTATAAAGTTGCAACAGTGGAGTTACAGTTATTGTTCCATATTTTTTACTGACCCGGTGTATATTTAAACGGCATAGTCATTTGTTGACATATTCCATCAGATGTCCAGATTCCTACATTACACATCCCACTAACACCTCATAAGAGATGCCGATATAGATGGCTGTGCTTATTCTGGGCGCTCATTTCTAAACAAGTTGTAAAATGTAGGCAAAATTGCCGAGAAAATTTCAATCGGAGAAAGCAATAATCTCGGCTGGCGAAGGCATACACTGCATCTAAATCTGCTGCAAGTGATACTGATAAATAATAAAACCATATTGGCCTATTGATCAAACGTTCTGAGAAAAATGTTGGTAACATTTAGAATTAACACACAAAAATATTGGCTTATATTTCTTCCTTTTAAGATAAGTTTAAATCCCTGTTTAAGTAGGTTTGATTGATCACAGCCATCTGTATTTCATTTATTGCCGCAGTAGTGTTATTTTTCGACAAGCAGCTGTTTTAGAAAGCTTCCTTCTCCGGTCGAGAACTTTGTGAACTAACCCTCGCATTGTTTTTGCCGTATTTGTTCGCGTTTACTTCCAGAACAGAGTTTTAAATCAATTTCCTCCGAGCTATGTGAAATGTACGTTGTTTCCAAACTAAAACAGCCAGCAAATTGCAATTTATGTTTGGATTCCCATTCCCTGTACTGCTTTACCGCCAATCAGTAAAAGTTACACTAACAAAACACTGATAAATATAGGTAGAAATTGTGAAAACAATTAGTGATCACATTAATTTAGGATTATTATTCTTTTAATAACTGCGGAATAAGAAATTTGTGATAGAAGTTTTTATTATCTTACCTAACTTAAATCTCAATGTTTTCCAATTCAAATCCAGAAAAACAAAAACATCGCTACATACAGATATTTACATTGTCATAATCTACCATTCGAATAGCGTATGTATGTGTGTGTTAATGCACATTAAACTTCTAATTTACGTCCTCCAACGTTGTCATATCGGACGATGAATGACATAAGTCCAGGGTCCATAGAGCTGAGAATTGCCCGATATTCGTCTACCAAGCCCGCCTCTATAGCGTGTCTACCTCACGTTCAAGAGGTCCCGAATTCGAATCTCGGTCAGGATAAGTTACCTGGATAAGGTTTTTGCCGGGGTTTTCCCTTATCCTGAAAGACGAATGTGTAACTAAACTCCATGGACCCCGGACTCATCTGAGCATTACTTCACCCATGTCATTCATCGTGCGATATGACAAGGTTGAGGGACGTAAATACGATAGATAAATAAATAAATTTATAGAGGCGGGCACATATATACCTGAATATACACACATTTATTTAACTAATGGCTTGCTGAGAAACTTATTACATAGTATGCTGCATAGCGAGAAATACAGCTAAGATGTTTCCATTAAGCATTCATTTTCTGTTAAAAGAAATGTTAAGATTAAGTGAGGCAGAAGTAACAAACTTTGAAGTACGCATGTTCTGGCATCCCCCCCCCCCCCATTCACAAGTTCTCATGTTTAATTACTCGAGTAACATTTTAAAAGTGCATCGCTTTTTCAGCTTTATCTGTATTGTATGAAAAAACGTAACTTTCATTGCAGTAATTTGTCTACTATTTTTTTTTTTAAGGAGACGAATACACTCTGTAGCCCTAGTTTAACTGGTAGTGTTAAGTTTATATAAAAAATATAACATAAACCATGTTTTTATTATTTTTGGCAACAATGCCAAAACACTCTTTTTAGTTCTGTGTATAACCTAATTAATTGAAATTTCCTCTAATTTAATATACACATTATCATGTGGGCAAAATAATTTAAAAATAATTGCACCTACCATTATACTGTAGCTTTTACACTTCATAGAAGAAAAAAATATCTTAATTCTGCACTTTTTAGCAGAGAAAGAAGCGTCAACCCATGTTTTAATAGAAGTTTCGCTGTACAAATTTGCACTGTTGTAAAACAGGTGAGTGAAGTTAGAAGATATTTACATTCTGTCAACATTTCATATACGATAGTTTCTGAAATAATGAGCAATGAGCTTTTAACACTGACGGATTAAGTCAAATGGGATGTTAAGACACTGAAGCAGCTATACAAATATTTTCAGAATGGCATTCACTTTGGAGCAGTAACATTCTGCAAAAAACATGAAAGCACTTTAATAAATTTGCTTAAGTAGAAGTGAGATAGTAACAAATGAACACGAGTCAAAGTTTAATGCCAACTGCAGCAACTAGCTCCCAAGTCAACGCCACCTATACGCTCTTATTTGTTACCATAAACAAAAGAAGGTATAAAACAAATGCATAACGGGTCCTTCTCAAAGCCACCGCTTGGCTTCAGCCATGCTCAAACTCAAACAAACCTTGTTTGTTCATTTATTCACATCAAGTCGCTAACTTTCAAGCAGTGGAATGTGTTGAGTCAACAGTTGAGATGGCAATCGTGTGACAATGCAAAATCTTGCGAGTACACTGCTGGTGAAAACCGACGGCTGCTCGTCAAATGTGAAGAAGAAATGCAAGGCAGAAACGCGCGTGATCAAAAAAAGGCAACTAACGTAATAACTCGTGCACCCAGGAAATAATTTCACATCTTCCATTTTCAGTTCGTGAACAGGTTTACACTGTATAAGGGCATGTGATTAGGCATGTCAAATACGGAGCGATCTTCCAAGGATTTCCGTGGGAAGCGATTTAGGTCAAACTTGTCTACTATGGTAAGACGAACCGATCCCCTTCCATCACATATATGGACCAACTGAAAGTACAAGTTCCTGAAGCATGAGAAAGTCCAAACTCCTTGTTTGAAAGGCAACTCCAACAGAGCTAACCAAGTTTCGCTTACAAAGATGGTTGGTCAGTGCAATGAACTTAATATTCACGATTTGGATGGTGGCGCTTTGTATCATATATACAAAAAATTGTTTCTGTTTATACTCGCACATAATTTGGAAATTAATAATTTAATGTGATACTATATGGGAACTTGCTTTGTAAAGAATATGTACTACTTGCTATATTTAACAATTCTGAACATATCATTTTGATTTGTATACTTAAATATTTTGTTTTCCTACTGTTATTTTTATGACGTAAATTTTCCATTTCAGTTTACTTATATCACTATTTTGAGTGCATTAGTTTAATGTATACATTTGAAGCGAATAAAAAAGTGGGTAAGCAGGGTCTGAGCAAAGAGAGATACTCTCAGGGTGTGCGTAGATATTGTCACCCAATTAAGGAAGGCAGGACCAACTGGCAGTTGGGTAGGGGACAGGAACCGTTCAGCCCACGCCTACCCATTTATCTCTGTGACACTGACTGAGGGGATGGTTAGAAAGCCACCGTACCGTCTCTTTCCCCTCCCCTTGACGTCTGGAAATATCGGGATAATTGTGCGAGCCGCGAACCTTCCAGAAACAGCGGTCTTCCTATATCAGGCTGCAGTGGACGAGTCAGTTGAGTTCTTGGCGAGTAGCCGGAGGAGCGCCGTGATAGTGAACGGACTGGAAGACTGTGTACGTGTATCAGAGGAGTTGTACGTAATTGTGAGTGTAGAGTGGACCTATGACAGACGAACTGGCGAATTGTAATTGTGTGCGCTACGTAATTCTGTGTAATCGGCAAGTGTTCCAACTATAACTCGGTGGGAATAAAGAACATTAAGAGTTTGTGCAATTGGACTTTTAATTTCACGAACCCACAAAGTCACAATATGTATGAGTGAGGATGGCTCTAATGACACTGGAATGCAAGTTTCAGACTGATTTAATGACTGCTTATTTTTATTATTACATCAAACTCGAAGTTGCCGACCAAGGTTATCAATATTTCACTGTTTAGAATGACCGTAATACTTAGTACGCGATAATACTTAAGTTGTTACGTATGAACCGACAGGTATCTTTTCTCATCGCTTCTCGTCTGCCCTCTAACACCACTGTCTTAATCGGCCTCCAGCCGCGGACTGTCTGTCCTCACTGTGCACAGCTGTGCGTGTGTGTGTCACTTTCACCTCTCGGAAACCCTCTTTATTCATCCAAAACTCTTGTGACTATTTTCTCCATTGTGATTAGTCTCGGTCCTTCCATTAAGGGTCCGAAGAATACCTTTTCAAACAGTCAAATGTTATCCCTTTAGAACCCTGCTAAGAGCACTTTTTCTTACGTTTCTTTTGTTAAAACAACTAATCAACCCAATGCACCTGCTTGCACGTGTTGTAACAAAAACACAATTTCTTTGAAATCCATTACAATGATTAACTTATTACATCCTTTAATTTCGGTATCACATTGCGTCCATTGTAATTGGAATAAATTCCTGTAATAGAAAATGGATATAAATAAATGCAACAATTTATTGGTAATGTTTTTCTACTCTCCACTCACCCCAGTCTCACTAATACAGAGTTTCCAAAATTCAAAGGTCAGAATTTTTAAAAATAAGTATGAGATCTTAGTAACCAAGCAAGAGAATTCACCACGACACTGCCAAAGTACGCAAACATTGAGGTAACCCGAGGTTACCCAAATGTGTCATTCATAGAGACCTCGATAAACAAATGAATCAAATGTATTCACTATTGAGAATATAACAATTTCCACCCCACAATTAGGTACCGATACTTCAGTCATGGCACACCTAACCTCAAAAAGAGCACATAAACTGGCTTGTGTGTTTGAACAGCATTTTTAAGTGGAATGAAACTGATCGGACATAGGATGAGTCGTGTTTCAAACGCGAACTGAAATACTGTTAATGCATTCAAAAATATGATATGCACTTTCCACTGTGATACATATGCATAAACATGACCATAAAAGCTGGAATTAATGCTATTTTCGATAAATAAAATGATTATTGCATACAATTATTAATATTACAACACTACAAAGTTAACTTGGGTGAAGTCTGCAATATATAACTCGGGACTATCACAACAGACTCAGGAGGATTTCAACAAAGAACTCGCCAGGGACGGTGATGTGGAGTCTTATCAAGAGGTCTGCACTGGGCAGTCTGAACGGCAAACATGTCTAGCGTAAACACGAAAACGTTATAGCCAAATAATCGAAATCTATAAGTTTCGCCATCTAGAACGTTCGGGAGCTGTGGACAGCTATTGTATTTGAGTCGGTAGCACGAAGTGAGTACGCTAGTGGGTGCCTTTCCGCTGCGACGAAAAGTGCAGTTCTCCGAGCGAGTAATCCGCTCGAAAGAAGAGGTTGCGCGGGGTGTATTTGAAGCTAAAGTGAGTTAAGCTTGGCAAGTGAAGTAGATTAAAACAGGATGAAGTCACAATATTGTCGCGAGGCATTGTTGCGGCCAGCACTGCGGACCCGTGCAAAAGAGAGCTACGCGTGGGCAGGAAAGAAAAAGACGGATAGAGCGGCCAGCTCGTGGGCGCGGAGTGGGACGTTTGCCGAGAAAAACAGAGGAAGAAAGCGACAGGAGATAGTTCCATGTGTTCTCGCTACGCCACGAAGAATCGTAACTTCGGTAGCTTTCAAGAAACAGCGACTCGGATATAAATGCCGCCTTGTGGACGGAGCAGTCAGTGAATGGAGTTGCAGGTATTTGAAGTGTGCCGCGGGTGAATTCTTTCGTTTGTGTGGAGAAGCAACCGGAGAGTACTGTGTGTATGAGGCTGTAAGGGTTGACCAAAGTGTGTTTCTACTGAAATAAAGAGCATTTTGAATTTCTGCAAAAAAAAACTTTTAATTTTACGAACCCAAAAGGTCACAATATTTAACTGTTTCTGGAATATACACGCCTATTATACATTGCAACAGCGCTCTACGAAAACACTGGCCAGGACTTTCCTGTTAACATACCTATGTACTGTCTTAAGTTCTCTGGAGGTTTAAAACCCTACACTTCCCTACTATACCACTAAATTCTTTAACCATGTTCTGACTTTAGTTCCAATGTTTACTGTGAACGTATCTGAAAAACAATCTTCAGTTCTGGGAAGTCTCCTCCATCCATTTATCAGTGGAGAGATTTACAGCAACAGCCTTTCAAGATACATACTGTGGGGAGGTCAAAAATCGCACTGTTTGAATGGGCGCATTGTGATGTCGGCCGGAAAGGCACATGCCGAGAGCTGATGGCTATCTTGGTGATACATTAGCCTAACTTCCGGGTGTTGAGCATGTCTCCGAATGGTTTGGAAACTCTCTGGCGTCTTAAATACGTCCTAGAAGCCTTGTAAATATAACGTTTATCACTCGTATATTGTGAAAGATATAAATGCTTGTACTTTTCTCAAATTTGTGTCTTTATATCCTCCCCAAGCAAAGAGAATAGAATATCAAAAGCCTCAAATAGTGATCATAAACGTTATTAAAATTAATTTAGTTTGTACACGAGAAAAGAGGATTAACTATATCATGTGAATGCACACTTTTTTCTTCCACTCATGGTAAGAGTATGTAATTCCAAAGCCCTCACACAACGATAAACTCCAAGTAGGTATAGCTTTACCTTCAAAATTCCAAAACAAAATGTTGCATGTGACGTAACAAGAGGAAACAACCACAACATTAACAAGGGTAGCTTAGAGAAATTCACGTCAATGAAACACGTCAAAATGTTGAATATTGTGGTAAATCAGTTATAACAGAACATGAGCAACAAACCATGTTTACCAATGAGAAACTAAAAGGCTCCCAGATTCAGATAAATAGGCAAAATATCAAAGAAACAAACCTCCAACTTTGATTAACACAAGTAGCAAAATGAATAGGAAAATTAGAAATACCAAAAATAACAAGAGAACATAATATGTAGTATTAACCCAAATGATAATTTCTGCATTGGTTACAATCCAACCTTAAATTTCATTAATAAAAGAGAAGCCGTAAACTGGACACATTTATACAGATGGCTCCCTCTTAGATGAACATGGAGCTGGAGCTGGTGGAACTTGCTAATTCTCTTTCAAAACATGCTTGAAGAAATTCTGCAAATTTTGATGGTTTAGTTCTAATTACTTGTCTTTCGCTCCAAAACCTTATTTGGCTGCAACGATGCAAAAAAGCAATTCTAAATGTAGCATCCACATCCTATCCAAAGATGGAAAACATTCTAGAAATACCAAATATAATCCAGACCATAAAAAAACTTGGAAAGCATATAGTTTTGCATTGGATTCCGGCCCGTTGTGGAACTCAGGGGAATGAAAGGGCCTTTATATTAACAAAGGATGTAAAATTAAACAGAAAGAAACAAAAATACTTACTGAAAAAATTGGTAACCGAAATATGAAAATACTTCTAGAAAATCCCTCTGTAATTCCGCAACTGGCACGTAAATCTTACCATGAGGCTTACTACAGGACATGATTGCCTAGGAAAACATATCCATAGATATGGATACAGAAACACATCCACACAACAAATTTTGATGCAGAAGTAACGGCTATTCATATTTCACTCCAACACCTTCTACACAGAATAGATCTATTTAAAAATGCTGATTTCTGATTCTAAAGCAGCATTATGTGCAATAAGGTCATATAAAATAAGGTCAATCCAAATTAATGAAAGTCACAAAATGATCCAACAACTTCAAAAACTACAGAAAAGAATCATTACAGTGGATATGCACATTGTGGAATTGCTGGAAATCAATCAGCTGATTTTCTTGCCAAAAAAGGTGCAAATTTAATTCAGAACAAAAGTAAAAACTTACCCTTTACATCCATAAAAAGATTAATCAAAAACAAATATTAAAAACAAACAAAACCAACTAATATCTAACAAAGCCAAAGATAAAAAATGGAACATTTTAATTAAAAATCCAGAAATTATTCCAGAAATCCCACGTAAAGCTGCAGTAGCAAATTTTAGATTACTTACGGAACATGATTATTTGGCCAAACACTTACACAGAATAGGAATTTATACAAGTTCAAATTGTCCTCTGGGCAACAAAGAAGAGGAAATGACTGAAGAACATCTTTTAACCTGTGAAGTCCTACCTGCCGGACCCACTACACAGAAATATTGGAGAGCAAGAGAGCTAATGGCTTCATTACCAAAGCCTAGCATTTGGAAACAACATATCCATAGAATTGGCATACTAACCTCTCCAAAATTGTATATTGTGCTCTCAAGATATAGAAATGGATGGAGAAACTTCAACAAAATAGGCAGCTTTGCAAAATTATCAAGGTATAACCTCTAAGTGCTGGGAAGCCAGAAGGAGAATGACTTCATTGTTGACTTCAGAACATTAGTAACGTTGTGGATGAAAGTCTACTCAGAGAGCGATAAATACTGCTGTACATCAGTTAGATGTAAAAAGATTCAACATAAATATAAATAATATAACCTGGAAAACAATAACCTAACGCCTACAGGTGCGTCACTCTGAACATTAAGATTTGGAGGTTATAACACAAAACTCGCGTATCTGTCACTAATACCACAGTAACTTTACTTCTAGTTTAGGTTGGTAGTAAGATATAGTTGCCACTGACAACATAACAACGCAGTTATAACATTAGCTTGTTTGCAGTTCCTTATCCCAGTAAGTAAACGAATTTATTCGAAATGGAAACCTTCGATATAAAAATACCTCGACCGAAAATTGTTGATTTGGCACCCAAAGCACTACCTATAAGCGACCCCCAATATGCCGTTGCGGCGTACCATGTATCGGAAGCTGAATCACATCTAAGGAAAAAGCAACCAGAATGGGATGAACCAAGACTTGGACCAGAAGTGGATCTAGTGGTATCTCGTAGAGAATTGGAACTGACCAAAGAACGTTTGGAAGATGCGAAAAAACAAGCCGTCCAGAAACGTGCGGAAATGGATAAGAAATGGGAGGGATTCCGAGCAGACGAGCATGAGTTACGGCTTTCATTCATGAGCTACAACAAGTTCCTGAAAGACAACAAAGAAAAGCGAGAAAGAGCAGAGAGGAAAGAAGCAAAGGATGCGGCCGAATTAATTAAGAAGGAACGCGATGTCGACGAGCTCAATCGTAAGTTGAAAAAGATAAGAAAAGCGAAGAACCTAATGGAGAAGTACGTCAACGATTATAAAGTGTTCGAGGAATTCTTAGAGAACGTCTGTGACGAATACGAGGAGTTCTCGACCGTGTTCGACGTCTTGAACCGTTACGACACATTGGCTTTGACTCGCGATGAGCTTACAGCACGCCAAGCTCACGATCTGTCTGCTTTGGAAGAGTGTAGGAACGAGCTGGTGAAGATCACAGAGGAAAAGACCAACCTCATGGTAGGGCTCAACAATAAGATAGCAGAGCTGCAGCAGAGGTTCGATAAGGCCAAGTCTGAAACACTGCGCTGGGAAGCAGGTTTAAGTCGCATCAAGAACGTAACAGCCGAGAGGACGACGGAGATAGAGAGAGTGAGGGCTGCGTGCTGGGCCATGTACCAGCTCATATGTAAACGTAAGGAGATGCCCGTCAAACTGTCACCGGATGATACAGAAGGCCACCTAAACACCATCAAACGTACTATACAGAAGATAAGAAAGATAGAGAAGATCGCCAAGAGGGACGTCAACAGGGCCCTTCACGGAACACCGACCAAAAAATAACTTCCTCAGATTAGTAAATCTATGTTTATAAATTCCGTATTTGTATTAACATACAAACGTTTAGAAAAAAAAACCGAAAATTAAAGTTTACAAATACCCTATCCTATAATGCTTATTTTCCGTCACTTTTTCCACATTTCCCAATATTCCTGTGTTTTCCTGACAGTTCCCCCCCCCCCCTCCTTTTTACATCCTGTCCAAACAATGAATGCACACGGCCAACACTCGAAGCTTGCGTGAAAACGGATAAAAGAGTTACCATTCCCTGTACTGTTCGGCATTACAGCAGTTTTCTTACAGTGGACGAGTTCGAATCCAGGCCATTTCATACACTCGCAAGTGGAAAATATTTAGTGTGTTAGTTTTGTAAAGAGAAACGTGAAGGTCTAATTGTTACGATAAATAGTGCTACAGCAACGGCAGTGAACAAACTGTACATAACAGTGAAAGACGCTCAAAATTCGTGTATGGGAAAAAACGTTTCAACATCGCCCACATCCAAAAAGGTTCGGACTCTACGCGTTTGAAAGATGTGTGTACAGAACTTGCCTCGAGTTTTATGAATAGATAAGAGAAATTCCTACAGTACGTAAACACTTGAATGTTGTTAAAGAAAATATATATTTTGAAGATAGCACGCATTGTAGAGAATTAAAGACATGGGATATCGATTTAGCAAACACTAAAAATACGTCATATTACGTACAGTCACTCCAAAAAGTATTCCTCTAATGCACGAGTTTATGTTTAAGGATGTATGAATAGTCGAAAATCATCAGAATAAAATACAGCAGGGACACCGTCTTATTTATTTCTTATTTCTTATTTATTAGGGAAAAAGAGAATACAAATAAACATAGTATCTATTCACATAAACATAGTCAAACATTCAAAAGCAAAGATATACATTATAGGATGCAAAATACGTATTCGTCTGCATACTGAAAATGGTGTAGAATGTTACGGTTAGTACTTAGTAGGCCCTCCATTCCTCTTTATAATCTCTTGTATTCTCCTTGGCATGGCTTTCACCAAAGATTGTGCTGTTTCCACTATAATTTTACGCCATTCCTCTAGTAGAGCGTTCTTTAGAAGCTTTATATTAGATATCTGATGATTTATAATATTTTTGTCCAGTATACTCCACAAATTCTCTATTGGATTCATGGTGTAGGCATCCATCGTGGAGTATTATACAACAACCATAGCCTTGTATCTAGAGCTGTGTGTTTTGGATCATTATCTTGTGTGAAAATATAATCCTCAGAAAGACCCATATTGTTCACACTTCTGGACAGGTGTGTTTTTAGGATGTTTATATAAACTTTATGGTTCATAATTCTATCAATGAAACACAAAGGCCCGCCTCGGTAGTGTAGATGGTAGCATGTCTGCCTCACGTTCAAGAGGTCCCGAGTTCGAATCTCGGTCAGGGTGAGTTACCTGGATAAGGTTTTTTCCCGGGGTTTTCCCTTATCCTTACAGACGAATGTCGGGTAGCTCTAAGCTCCATGGACCCTGGACACATTTGAGCATCATTTCACCCATTTCATTCACCGTCCGATATGACTTAACGTTGGAGGACGTAAAATTACAACAACAAAAAAATGAAACACAAAACGCCCACACCATTTGCACTCGTGCAGCCCCAGACAAGTACTGAACCGCTTCCATGTTTAACTGAAGCTGTTATATTTTTCTCCTCAAGCTCACAATTCTGTTTTCTCCACACTATTACTCGCCCTTTTGACTTAAAGAGCTCAAATTGATTCTCATCAGTAAATACAACCTTCTTCCAGAAATCAAACCCATCGTATTTATGTTCTTGTGCAAAAGCAACTCGCTTCTTTCTGTTGATTTTACTGATGTATGGTTTTCTAGCCTCCATACCCAGCTTCATAAAGCACGTTTCTTATAGTTTGTGCTTAAACGGACTTTCCTGTGTGTTTGAACTGCAATAACAAGTTTTGGAGCACTTAGTTTAGGGTTTTTCCTAACTTCTCTAAGTAACTGTCGTTGCTCCATCTCCGGTAGAACTGCAGGACGACCGCTTCTTGATTAATTTTCTTACATTTTGTTCTGATCAAACCTGTAATAGAATAGTCTTCATTATACTGGTAGGTCCTCCAATGGTTTCTCAAATTTCTTGAAAATTTTTCCTTTTTTAAATAATCTGATGCAAATTTGTCTTCCTTCTTTCATAGTTTCACGACGTTTTCGACCTATATTACTTATATAGCAGTCAATGGCTTTGAAAACAGAGATGGAACTGTCAATGACAGTAGATGAAACTCAACTGCATAACAAAAGGGAAGGGGTGTGTGTCAGCGAGGCACCATACCTGGGATTTTGTTTTACTAGACGAATACTTGTTTGACATCAAATGGGACATGATTTTAAATAACGTAGATCTGTTCACTAATTAAGCAATATATGAACGCAAATTGTGTTTTATTTTTACATCTAGATAGCAACCGATGTAAGGAAATAGTTATTGTTTGTTTCTTATCTATATTTTTCGTAATGTTCTTGTTATATTCTATGTGCTGTGATTAGACGAATACTTTTTGGAGTATCTGTACGCTGTGCTTATGTTTTGATGATCAGACTGTACTATACTATATTCCCTTCTTCTCTAACCTCCCCATAACTGCACTCATTCGTCCGACAGGAAATACTGATACACAAATATTTACAAGCTTACGAACATTCATACCCAAAGCGGTATTCGAACGCGTAATCCCGTGCGCCACCTGTAATCTGTACGACTGGTCATTGAAGATATGAATGTCAGACCTTCGGTCTCAAGCTAGATCAGGACTAGGTCCTCTACTGGCAATGGAGTGTTTTGTAAGGAAGGATAACATGCGGCAGAAGATGAGGCTGAAGTTATATATAAGCCATCTGATGTGTTATTTTATGTGCCTAGAAGCAGTCTCGGGCGTTTGTAGCGCTCTCCAGGATCGATGTCGTACTCACCTAGACCGCGGATGACGGAGTTGAAGTTGTGGGACAGGTTTTGATAGAAGGAACGTGAAAGGGTATGGATGTAGTCTGTTATTGTGCGGAAACATAGGTCACGTCGGATAACTAGATGGGGGATGTACCAAGGGGAGTCTGTGGCAATGCGGAGAAATCGGGATTGTAGAATTTCAAGACGGTGTAGGTGAGACTTGGCTGCTACTCCCCATATTTCACTGGCGTATGTGATGGCTGGTCGGAGTACCTGCTTATACAGGAGCAGTTTTGTAGACAGAGACATCACCGATCGTCGGTTATAGAGAGGGTAGAGCATACCCATTATTTTGCTAACTTTATTAGCCACATATGTAATGTGGTCTCTCCACGTCAATTTGATGTCGACTAGAACACCAAGATACTTAACCTAAGTTTTCCAATGGACGTCCTCACCAGCTACGCGAATTGGTGGATGATCCGCTATTCGTCTTCGAGAGAAGGTGATGGCCTGGCTCTTCTGTGGGTGGACGCGTAGGCGCCAACGTCTGAACCAGGTGGTGAGGTGGTCGGCATATTGTTGAATCCTGCGAGCACTCAGGTTGAGCTCTGATGACGTGGAGGTGACAGCTGTATCCTCAGCAAAGAGATACAGCGAGCAGCGTGGCAGGGATGGTAGGGTGTCGATGTATAGAAGGAAGAGTGACCAATTCCAATCTGCTACTTACTCGCATATTATTTGGAACTCCTAGACGGCGCTGTTGTCGAAGGTGGCTATTAGTCTTTTAACACAGTTGTAAATGCACGGAGTATTAAAACTGACGTATGGATGATGCTCAATTGTTATTACTGTAGAGACTTGACAGTTCAACCGTTTTTGGATAATGCTTAATCGAATGGCAGAGCTACAGTTCACGACTGTACCTTCTGGTCCCGTGAGTCAACTGTTTATGAAAATGTCTGCCATTAATCGACTCCAATATGGAGCGTTGTATTAGACTGGCCCATATGCCGCGTGCGAAACGCAATCACAAAGACGAGATTTTGGTGTCGAAAGTTATGTAAATGACCTACCCACAAACCCGTTTATCTATCCTACGCGAATATTAAAAAGGAATGAGCCACTGTCATTATTGAGAAAACGGGTTATCCACATCACAATGCACCGACAAAGCTTCAGAATGCAGTTTCGTATACAACGTCAACAGAAAATGTTAAAGTTTGACATGTTGGTAAACTAAAACTTATAATGCACCCAAATCTTGACATGAATTGAAGCAGACGTAAAGTCAAGGTTTCATTTGCAAAAAATACCTTTTCTTGTGGAGGTAAAGCGTAAACGTTGCTTCAGAAGTGACACAATGTTCACCACATATATCTTCGAAAATTACAATTCTAGAAGAATGTATAACAAAGGCTTACTTTTTAACTTACCTTCTTCAACGTTATGTCACATCGGACAATGAATGAAATGATGTTCAAATGAGCACAGGGTACACAGAGCTTAGAATTACCATTCATCTTTCATGATAAGGGAAATCGTCAAACGTCATATCGGATGATAAATGAAATGATGTTCAAATTTGTTCAGGGTCTATACAGCATACTTACCAGATATTCATTTTACAGGATACGGGAAAACCTCCAACGTTGTCGTGTCGGTCGATGAATGAAATAATGTTCAAATGAGTACAGGGTACATAGAGCTTAGAGTTACCAGACATTCATCTTTCAGTATAAGGGAAAACCTCCAACGTTAAGTCATATCGGACGATGAATGAAATGATGTTCAAATGAGTACAGGATCTAAAGAGCTTAAAGCTACCAGATATTTGTCTATCAGAATAAGGGAAAACCTCCAACGTTCGGACGATGAATGAAATGATGTTCAAATGAGCACAGGGTACACAGAGCTTAGAGTTACCAGACATTAATCTTTTAGGATAAAGGAAAACCTCCAACGTTCGGACGATGAATGAAATGATGTTCAAATGAGCACAGGGTACACAGAGCTTAGTTATCAGACATTCATCTTTCAGGGTAAGGGTTAAGTCATATCGGACGATGAATGGAATGATGTTCAAACGAGTCCAAGGCCCATAGAGCTTAGTTACCGGATATTCGTCTTTCAGGATAAGGGAAAGCCCCGGTGAAAACCTTATCCAGAGGCAGGCTAAATTTGAGGTATGCAAATTTTCAGTCGTTTCAAGCTTTCCAATGCTGGAATTCTCAAGTATTTACTGCTGTAATCCTCTCAACCCGGGACCTTTAACATACCGGACAACTTGATCAAATTGATTCTCATTTGGGTACACTTCACCTCTTTGCCAAGGTTATTACCTTCATTTAAAAATAATACGAAGTAGGCGTCAATTTGATGTCTGAACTGGCATGGCGCCAGACTTACCTATATCAATATCATGGCTGTGCATTGCTTCGACCTTGGTCGATTCCACAATCCAGCAATGGAGAATATATATCCTCGAACTGCTGGGAAAGTGCTCTATTGTTGATAAAATGACATGACTTATAACTTCCAGAATACGCAACTTCGTAGGGAATGATAATAAAATAAAATTTAATTATTTTTTCCGCGCCACTTATTACATCACCGAGGGTTGCCGATGTAGCTGTTGAAAATCCCCCCCAAAAAAAAAAAAATTACAACACAAATTCTCCTTACATTGCCAGCTGTTTCAAAACCAAACAATGGGTCTACCGTAAATCATGTAACCAATAATTCACTTCCCGCTTCTTTGCAAAAGGAGGAAACTATTTCAAATTGTAATAATTTTACAATTAATATTTGTTTTCTTAAAACATGAGTAAGTTTGTAAAAATTGGTAATTATTTCTGTTATGTTATTTTCATCGTTTTATTTCCACTGCCTCCCTTATGTTGAATGTTGTGGTTTTCGAAAAGGCATGTCGTCAACACTGACGCTACGCAAGACAAATGAAGACCGCAATCCAATGAATGTCATGTCCATGAGAAAGGAAAAACGACCTAAAATAGTGTACGATGCAGGGGTTAAAAGGATTTTATTTTGATCGTAGTCTCTGCCTGCAAATCACACCTATTCAGGGTGAAACCTTGTATCATAAATAACTATTGTCGTTCTGCTTGGGTTTAGTAGCGTTTACCAACAATCTCGACAGCTGTAGCACTGCAGCAATGCGTACACAAAAACCCTCGACAAACCCCAGAGCGCGCCATTACTGAATTCCTAGCACTCGAGTGCCAGGAACAAGTGAAGTGCTAAGAGCGCACGTTTACCGTCAAGTGTTTCATCTGGCTCCACAAACACAAGACGCTGGTTGATTAACTTCTTCATTAATGCAAAGCGCCCGCTCGTATTTACACAGCACTTCTGCAAGAGGACCTCGTTTTGTCGTTTTACAGCACAATGCAATGTCCTTATACGGCCAGGCCAACCAGCGCATCTCCCTCGAGGAAACCTGCTTTATTTGTACCTAAACGTAATGACCAACTATCTAAGAAGTTAACATTTATCACTGCAAATTGTTTATTTCGCAAAACATTTAAGGCTGAAATGGTTTTCCTGGAGTTTTTGGGCTTTGTCGTTTTCAGCTTATTTTAAAAAAAGCACATTCCCATATACGTACCAAATTCCTACCCCCAGACTGGCACAGAACCTGGAAAACCTCCAGGCGAGAAGTCAGCTATCCACTGGGCCAGTCTATTTGAAATACTTAATACAAACGTTTACATTTTAAACTTGAATTCGGTTTGATATTACAATTTTGCCCTTCAACTAGTAAATAAGTAATATAAAATGTGATGTGTTCCATTTACGTGCCTTGTACAAATTATTCTTACACACGATATACACCAGGTCAAACAACAAACAAAAGACAAACAAAACAAGTGTTTTGACCGCAGCGCTCCTTTTTCAAGATTTGCTTGACGCTTTCACCTTTTAAATAATCCCTACGATAATGCAATACGTACCACTATGGTTTCAAAACTCAGTTCAGGTCTTCTGAAGCACAAACTATTTCATACTAAGTATAGTTCAGTTATAAAACTGTACACTAAGTGAATTTTTAACTAGTCTAACATACGGCGTAATTGGGAGAAGGTACAACACGAAAAATACAAAACAGTATGCATCAATATGGCGGATCGAGCGACTGTTAAATGTAAGTTAGGAAATGGTGAAAAAAGAAACAACTACAATATTGAATTGTTTAGCAAGTTCTGCGAGAAATAACCGGACCTTTCTATCGATAAAGTATGTATTTAATATCCAGAGTTTTCCGGTGTGTTAGATCCAAGTATTTGCAGCGCATGCGAAGAAAAATCCAGTTAGTGAGATTAGAACGCCCGACAAGATGCCAATTTCCAGCTTAGATTAGAGGAACAGAAATGACGTATATAGCAGTTAATTTCTGTGATTAGTGTGCTGCTTATTAAAGGTAACGAAAACTATGTCCTGTCATTGCGAATGAGTGATAAAAACCGGTGATTTGTTCGTTTGTATTTATTTTATTCACGTGCTGAACAATATAAAAATGTTAATAGACAAAAATGGGAATAACGCCTTCCCAATTGGACCATTCAAAATAAATAACAAGGAATGTGTTGGAACTTGAGAGACAAACCAAAAGGTGTTCTTGGTATACAAACCTGAGTCATGAATCACAAGTATGAAAGAGGGCTGTAAACTCTTACTAATGAGTTTCATGTGAACATAACAGTTCAATCTTGCTGACCTCTTGAAGACGTTAATGGCTCGTGCATACAAGACAGACCGCCTACGTCTCATTTCATAGCATACGTGACCCCAAACCACTTTAATTTATTGCAACAGTTCTGTGTGCACGCAACAATTCTCTAGTACAGACCACACACTTGTTCTGCACGTCTTCATTTCTCATGTCATTTACTCGTAAACAGGGTATCCCGAGCAATAATGCCTTCCTTATTTCTGCTAACCTTGGCCCGGTGACATTCTTCCGCGTTGTTTTGGCTTCAGGTTATGTCAATAACTGTCAGCAAAATATTTAAGTCCTTGTCAATATTTCAGGAATTGAATCGTTTTTACAGCGTTCTGATCAACCGAAATAGAGGTTACGTTAAATTACTGAAAGTTAAGCAACATTTTGAAATGTTAGTAACACCTGCAAAGCCCATCATTCACAATAAAGATTAACCTGACTTTGCAGAATATTTAGCAATATGCCTTGGTCACTAATTAAAGATTTTTATTTAAACTGCCCTCGACTTATATTTCAAAGCTATGACAATGCAGTCTAGTGGAAGAAAAATAAGCTTACACCTCGAAACAAAAGTGTTCGATGCCCGCATGCCATGGAAGTTTACCGCGTTGCCTATAAGGAAAGGCGTTTATTCACGATACATGACGTTGCAAATGTGTTTAATACAGTTTCAGACCAAGGCAACCCTGTTGTAAACATCTGGGAGGGGAGAAAGAGATATTACTAGCATATTTTACTTTTTTATCGTACAATAACCACCTGTGTAAGCAGCTATGGACAAAGAAATGCCGAACAGACAGAAGCCTACAACAAAATAAAATCCTTTTAACCCGTCCATCGTACACTATTTTAAAAGTCCTGAATATTTATAGATATATTATAGATTATACATCTATAAATAAATATATGGTATTGGTTCAATTAATAATTGTTCTTTCATGGTCGTGATATTCATCGGGTTGCGATGTTCATTTGCATTGTGTAGCATCAGTGTTGACAACATGACTTTTAGAAAACCACAACACATAAGGGAGGCAGTGGAAATAATAAAACGATAAAAATAACATAAAAATTTAATTAAGAGCTTACAATTTTGTCCTAATTTACTCATCTTTTAAGAAAACTGAAATATTGATCGTACAATTATTCAATTTGAAATGGTTATTCATTGTGCGGAGAAAATGGGAATTGATTCCTTACACGATTTACGATAGGCCCATTGTTAGGTTTTGAAATAACTGACAATGTAGAGAGAATTTGTGCTACAATCTTCTATTTTTGTTCTCAATGGAATTTTCTTTATAGCTCGCAGCAAACGATTTCCAACCACCATTACGTTTAATTTTAACTGAGATTCACGACCTTCTTGATCGATAGCATTGTCACACTCCAAAGCAGAAACCAAGAAACCAAAGTTGGCATAACCGACGTGTTAAAAGCTTTAGAGCACTGAAAGAATATTTAGCTGTGAACTACTAAAAGGCCACTTTTACTATCAACTGCTTAAAAATTTACGTACAGAATAAAAGTTCATTTTAAGTTATTATGCCTTTTCAAAAGGTTCAGTTTGTCAAAACGGCACCTGAAAAATATGAACAATTTATAGATACGTCTTTTCTAATTCTGTCACATGCTGAAAATCACTTGACAATTTCTATTGTAAACTCCTGAAAAGTTTGTCCATGAACAGGAAGTTTTAATGATCGCTTATTATTTAAAACGTTGTATTATCATAATCTGAACCTTCAACGTTTCCGTTTGGATCATCAAGCTTTTGATACCACGTATACAGTCTCGTGTTTATTGCCAAAGTGAATTTTCAACGGGTGTTTCTTCCTTTTGTTAAAGATGATTTGCAGGCTTCAGTGGGAGAATGTTGGCGCTGGCGGTAGATGGTTTCTACGAAGCAAAGAATGCATTAACCTCTCTCATTATAAACAGTCACCCGTGCAGAAACTACTTCATGCCTTTATACACGTTAATGAAAAGGAAGTTTTAACTCCTGTCAGTGAACAAATACCCCAGTCCTTGGCTCAATGTAGAGGTTATAGCGGTAAGCAAATATTGCAAGAGAATCCGTGCAATCCGCTTTTTGGCCTTGCTCGTATCACATCGAAAGGAAGATGCATTAACTGCTGTTATACGCCAGTAAGTCTATAAATTTGGAGCAACATTTGTGGAAAAAACAATATGAATGGCAGAAATATGTATAAATAAAGGTTCTGGAAAGAGACAAGAAAAAAAGCAGAGCTGTTTAAAAAACAAGGAAGTTTTCAGGGAAAACGTCATTCATGGATTATAAATGTTCCAAACAGGTACGGAGAAAAGAAAAATACAAAACTATACAACAAATACAGCAGAGTGGAGTATACATATTATTTATGATACTGGCGGTTAATAGGGTCATATCAGCGCCGCCGATGTACCGGAATTTTGTCCCGCATTTCTTTTACAAGCCAGTAAATCAAATGAAAATGGTGCCGTCACTTTTAAGCATAGTTCACCACATTGCGCAAATTATACTCTTTTAAAGATAAGTAATTGGCTATAGTAAATTATTTCCCCTTTGTAGGGAAAATCAGAATCAAACTAAAATTCAGTACCAGCCTGTTAGAGCAACTGGGCGTAAACTGGAAAATCCATGGTACAAATCCCTGTTATGGCAATGCATTTTTTTCTGTTTAATTCTGCCTTTTCAACTTGTCCAACACATGGCTTGCATAAAATGACAATTATAAATTAAAGTATCTTTTGTTGTAGATGGTAGCGTGTCTGCCTCACGTTCAAGAGGTCCCGAGTTCGAATATCGGTTAGGGCGATTTACCTGGATAAGGTTTTTTTTTCCGAGGTTTTTCCTTATCCTGATAGACGAATGTCTGGTAACTCCAAGCTCTATGGACACCGGATTCATTTGAGCATTTCACCCATTTCATTTATCGTCCGATGACAGCGTTGGAGGACGTAAAATGCAAGGTAAAAAAGAAAAAAAAACTGCAATGTGAATATGGTTGCCCTGACAACATAGAGCGCATTTGTCAACATTTAGTGTGTGTGGTGTGTGTGTGTGTGGTGTGTGGTGTGTGTGTGTGGTGTGGTGTGGTGTGTGTGGTGTGGTGTGGTGTGTGTGTGGTGTGGTGTGGTGTGGTGTGGTGTGGTGTGGTGTGGGGGGTGTGGTGTGTGGTGTGTGGTGTGTGTGTGTGTGTGTGTGTGTGTGTGTGTGTGTGTGTGTGTAGCCTAAAAAAAGTTTTCCCCCTTCCGTGTCATTGGCAACAGTAAGATACACTTTACCAAAAATACGTTTTGAGGGCCTCAAAACTCTTCGCAAAACAAAGATTAAAAAAATGTCGGAGCACACAGGTGAATAGCAGCAAATCTGAATGTGGAAGTTCGAGAAATATCAGACTTTGTATTTTAGATCAAAAGGATATTTAAAGAAAATCTATACCCCAAACTACATAAAAATGTTAGGTTTCTTCTCAAAACGTATGTCATTTTTTTAGTAAAATACCGCATTTTTAAGACTTTTGCATGAGAAAATCTATTATCATGAAATTTGTCCCCTTATTTAGAATGCATTTGATTTTGCATAACTAGGAAACAGTCAGAAAAGCACTCGGTATAAAAAAAAAGTTAAAATTTTCGTTAATATTCACAATATATTAATAATTATGATGCAAGAGTTAAAAGGAAAATTTTACTTTTCAAGTAGGTGTGACTCCGAAACGAGGCCCCAGGCCGAGATCTACGAACAAAAGAAAATCCTTTGAACACTATTTTTAAACAGTTCGTAATATATTTTATAGTCTTGTTTTACCTTTCTCGTGGTAAGGAAACTACAAAATTATACTTAAGGGAAGCAGTGGAAATAAGTAAACGATGAAAATAACTTAACAAAAATTTAATTAATAGATTGCAACTTTTTCCAAACTTACTCTTCATCTTTTGAGAAAGCTGAAATGTTGATCCGCCATTTTATACAAGTATTATTAAACTCAGATTCGTGGCCTTCTTGAATGAGACGATTGCCACATTTCACAGCAAACCAAAGTTGGCATTACCGGCGTCTTAAAAGCTTATGAGCACTTAAGAAAAGAATTTTCTACTTTTAACACATTCCTGAACTACTAAAACGCCCACTTTTACTATCAACTGTCTAAAAAATTAATTTAAGTTGCATTAACCACTTTCTAGATATTCGTTGACACTCCTATCAAATACGTCAAAGTGGTAAGTCACCAATGCTTTGTTTACATTGTGATCAGCAGAGTTTCTACATAGGTAATTTCAGAACCGCCTTCGTCAAGAGTACATAATGAAACTGTTACAACAAATGTTTATCTAACCTAAGATAATAGAAAGAAGAATAAGTTTAGTAAGAATAGTTTGTGAATCAATGGATAGATAGATGAATCAGACTTAATGCCGTTAACAAATGACTACGTGCCGAAGTTCCGCGGATGTAACTATACAGGAAGCAGGTGTCGCTGCTCACCTGCTGTTACCAACTTCCTCCACTTCGCAGATCGACTGCGATATCTCGCAGAAGTGCTGTTATCTGATATTATTTCTGTGTAACATTATACCAGCTTGTATTGCAGCGCAGGCCTTCTATCACTTTTCCAAACTTGCGACACTCTGGTGACTCACGAATTATTTAGCAGGTATTGCATATATAAAGCTGTAACATTACCTAGATTTCTGTGAGGTCTTATTAGTCCAGGGTTCAAACTTTGGGTTTCTGCTGGAAACAAATGCCGTCTGATCTAAATGTATACAGCGGCGTATGGTTTGAACTACGATCTTGTGATGTTACAGTCCAATATGAGGGTCTAGCCCTGATCTGGCTTGAGACCTAAGATCTGACATTCAGATCTTCAATGTCCAGTCGTGATGGTGATGATGGTGTGTGCCCAATATGGGCCAACGGAGTATCACATTCACCTGTGTGACGAATGAGTGAAGTTATGGGAATGTCGTCGGTGCAGAAAGGTCAGAGGAAGCGGGATATACATGACAAAGCGAGAAGGCGTATCGGAAAAATATCGCAACACCGAAATGTTTACATGAGCTTATCGCACATACACGGCGAGTCCTGTGCATGTATACTCTCTTCAGATATAATCATGTCTTCTGGACAGCAATGTGTCATACATCGGCAGGAGCGAGAAAACAGACACACGCAGCTTTCAATCGCTCTATTTATGTTTCGTAACTTACTGTACATCAACTTACTAATATTTCACTCTTCTAATCGACCAGATAAGACCCGATAAGAGACGATCACCTGAAGGTCAACATGCCTCAATCCTCTGTCGAGTGATAGTAACAGTATACAGTGTGACCATCAAAACATCAACATAGCGTACGTAACACGCTGTATATTTTTGTGTTTGTACAATCGATATCCCCATGACTTACTCTCGAGAGTATTAGAAGAGTATGACCTAAAATATTCAGTAAAGAAAACGAAAGTGATGGAATTTTCCGAAAAACCAGTGAAAGTTCAAATAATCAAGCAGGTGCAATATTGTAACTGTCTTGGATGTGATGTAATTTATAATTGTGTTAATGACTTACACAAGTACCAACATATGTGGAACCATTGCAAGAACAATTTCTATTAGAAAAAGAACTTAAATGTTATAAAGTTATGGCCGTCTCAGTAATATATGAGAATGAAATTTGGGTTTTGAGACAGAAAGTTAAGCCATATTGAAACAGCTGAGATGACATTTTTGAGGACAGTTAATTTTTTTATTATTTTGTAATTTACGTCCTCCAACGTTGTCATATCGTATTGGAGTTCTAACTTAATGTAGTTAGAAGGCGGCATGTTAGCCTACCCCTGAGTGTTATTGTTCTTCAATTGTTCTCTAACCTTTTCACTCTGATCTGTAAAGCATTGTACTGCTGATCGATTAATTAAAAAAATATCGGACGATGGATGAAATGGGTGAAGTGATGCTTGAATGAGTCCGGGGTCCATAGAGCTTAGAGTTACCCGGCATTCGTCCATCAGAGGGGAAAACCCCGGAAAAAAATTATCCAAGTAGCTCACCCTAACCCAGATTCGAACTCGGGACCTTTTGAACGTGAGGCAGACACGCTATCGAGGTGGGCGAGAGCAGTTGAGATAGATTAACTAATGAAGAAATAAGAGAAGATCAAGATTAGTGCTATAGGATACACCATAGAGATAGAATGAGCATCTCAGTAGAATAGATTCAAACAGGCTACCAAAAAGGATCACAGAATACAAACCTAAAGAAGATGGATAGGATAACCAAGGTGAAGGCGAGACCGGAACAGGCCAAGGAACGGAGCAAGAACTTTTTCATGCCAGTAAATCTACTGCCGCTTTTAAGACACTTAAAAATCCATCGGTTTGTTCTGGGTTTGAACCCGCGATCTTGTCAGCAAAGCCACAAAGACTGGCATGTTTTGTAGGGTGGATTGTTAAAAAAATTTAAAGAATAGTGCTGTAGTCTTAACGATCTCGGCTATCCCTGCTGACAATATTTCACTGCGTCAGGGGAGAAGAATTTGTTGATTCAGCCAACCAGATATTTTAAAAGCTTGTGCAATACCAAGATGTTCAGTTGTTTACCAAGGAAACACTACGGAAGACTGAGCAGGAAATGTCAAATGATAAACCCTATATCTTCGTCCGTTGATTAATTATGACTTTCCAAGAGTGCAGGACATGTTTGCCATCACTCATCGCTGCTACCCTAGACATTTCAGCAGCCACCAGGGGTGGAGGTTTACTCTACAACCCCTCTGGGTGTGTCTGAGGGGTCGCCATCACCCACACAGCTGCTTGAACACAAACTTGTATCACAACAGGCCTCATATTGTGAATTTTATATTACATGTTGAAATGAAAACTACATCCCAAAATGGTCTTGGCCAATTGAGCTTTCCTCCCAAAGTAGGAATGTTTGTAATTCACTGCCATTGCCAGTGACAAAGATTTAGAAGTCATCGTTAAATTTTACAGCAATGTCACGATCGTATGAAGCAAGTTTCCTTTTATGTGGACGCGGCTCACAGAAAGGCACGGGCCAGCTTCGCTAACCTCCCCTCAATATACCAAATCTCACCTACTTTGACGTTATATAACAATGCCTGGAAAGGGATTCTTTGGTGAGTGGGAGATAACCTACCAATATCCATGTGTTTATTATATATTTACTCGCATGTATAATGGGAATTGGGCAATACAGTAGCTCAAGGAGGGTCAAATCTTTTAAGAGTTGCTTCCTCCGTGATGGATTTAAAATACTCTTTGTATGGTCAAAGAAACAAGATAATAAATATCAATCTTGGAAATTAATAAGTTTTAATCAGATGATTAGCTGTCTCTTAAGGCTTTTTCTTCCTGGAGTTCTTCGCTTTTACCTTTCCGTACCTTTACTGTTTTCGTTTTGTTTTTTTACAGATATATACATCCTTTTATGGCATTTATGCTCACACAAAATTGAAACACTACTGTTCTGAAACTTAAATATTTTATTCGTATACGTAAAATCAAATAAAAATGGAAATTAACTTAGTATCAGGTGTGTAAATTCTCTGCTTCTATTACTGCGCCCATTCTGCGGGGCACGGATGGGAACAAATGCCTAGCGAAATTTTAACGAGAGGATACTTCGCATTATATGCCAACACCACTCATAACAAATGAATGAGCCCGACTGTTTACACAACCAATATTAAGGCAATTTTCTAACATTTTATTAATTTTGAAAAGGAGTAGGATATCTTATTTGCGTTTTTATAAATGAATGTGTTCAAAATATTTATCTTCCGCAAGAAAAACATATGGCATTGCTATTAAAGTAACAATAATAAAAATACACATGCACATCAAGGATTCGAACTCATGTTGGTCCACTTATGAGACGAGCAATTTACAGATCGGCTAACACGCATACGGCCAAGCCGCAAAGATATCTATCGCAAAGCTTTGAAATGAAGCCAAAGCGGTGTTAAAGATTATACTATGAACGCAGCGTCACCGAATGATTCCGATGTTTACCGAATCGAACTCTTTGTTTCTGGTAACTCCTTTATTTAATCTAAAGATGTGCAATACGCAAACACCCATGACCGAGTCGGGACTCGAACCTGCAACACACTACGCGACGGACCGCCGGACATGAACTCTAACAACCACGGCTAAGAGGGTAGCCTCGGTTTGCCACTCATGCAACAGTAATAGAGAAAATGGAGAGGACTTCAGAGTTACTCCCAGAATATTCAATAAACAATTTAATTTGTCATAAAATATATTTAACCAATGTAATTTAAAGAAAACGTTCTCGAAAAATAATCAGAGTATAAGATTTTACTGGAAAAAAAAAAAAAAAAAAAAAAAAAAAAAAAAAAAAAAAAAAAAAAAAAAAAAAAACTTCGCATAGTACTCTTGGGACGATTCTGAACTTAAAATACCATTTTCGTTTTTAATTTACCGTTTCAGGCAGACACACAGAGTACAACTTTTCCTGAAAATGGCTATTTGAATTCAGTGAGCAGAAAAACGTGCGTTTACGATGCCTGGAATTATAACAACTTTTCTGTTGATTAATGCTGCCAAAACAAATGAGTCGCACATTTCCAGAAAACAACGGTGAAACGCTTTCAGCCACCCATGTTTCTAACCATCGGTAAACTCCATTATACAGAATTCGACCACAAAATCCACACCACATTTAATGTGCTTATGCTCACAGAACAGTTTTACCAAGTTGAACTACTGAATAGGAAAAGCAGGTTTCTATTATTTTTAGTGGAACACAATGTGTGTTCATCACCTCAGGAGACGTTTGTTGTCCATGACCAGGGGTACGACCGACGTCTGGACCACAGCTGTTGGAGCAAGAGATGCAACTTTCCCGTCACGAAGCATCCAACCTCGCCACGCCTTAAAGAATGACGTCATCCCGTCCTTGAGTTAATCCGTAACCGATGGGGACCCAAGCCACATAAATTGTGGCACGTAGCGATGCGACAGGGGTACAATATGAACAAACCAGGCTCTCAACTGGATTCCTTAGAGCAGCGAAAGTTATTTTTAGAAACGCCAAAAACATTCGGCATGTCTGCTGCAAAAACTATTAATTATCCACTTACAAAATCATCTACGTGTGAGAACAGACTTTACAACACCTCGGTTTCTATAATCATTTGTATCTTACGTAATTGTAATTTCGGTGGACTGTGACTTTTAAAAACAAGTGCAGTGTTACAACTCCCTTTGCTGTAATTTCAATACAAACGGTTTATTCCTGAGAAGTAATTTCACTAGCGAAATGTATCTAGAGATTTGTGCCAATAGAGACACTAAAATTCTCTCCTTACAAACAGGGATCACAGCTCTGTTTATGAAACAAAATGAGCACCGTTATCACACCCAACACTTCAATTTAAAGGTTCATAATGAGACGTTTTACGTGACCGGTAATAAACTTGAAGCTTCAGATTCGATATAAATTGAGAGAAGTAAATATAATACAATTTAAACTGGTGTAATAAAATACTAAACTAGCTTGAGGACGTATTTTCCAATTTCATTATCCCAAAACGTGGACTAGATGACCTTAGAGTGTTATGTTCAGCTGTTCTCTTGTTTCCACTTGTGCCAACTATGCAATGTTCACTGAACTCTGGGGACGAGAGAAACAAATGAACGTAAGGAATAAAGCAGGAGCCATGATTGATTTATAAAGGAAGTTTCGTGTTATTTTATTAGACAAAGATCTTTGAAAACTAATGTTCACAATTTCTGAGGCTTTTGAAAAGGTACAATACACCTTTAATTAGACTGAAGTGGTAAAACTTGCGATCCTTCCACAATTCTTCTCCTTACTCATGTAGAGATGCCCATAATGGAAATAAGATTTTACAAATTGTTGCAAACCTTGAATCCATTATATTATCCATTTACCTTATTAATGACGGCTTTTATTACTCAAGTTAACAGCATTAAGTCCAACTATTATCAACATTTAAACGTTTTATCCTTTAAAATTAAACGATCAGACACAAACTTCGCAAAACAATTGTGTTGATAACCTCGAAAATAATATATCTTGCTTTACCCCTTGATAATGTACTATAATATCAAATTGCAACTGAAGTTGTGCTTTTATAAAAAATTACTACCATCCAACATTTGGAACCTAACAAAAATTCAATGTTTCATAAAAACAATATTTTGTGATAGCTAATATTTCGAAACTATTTTTAGGTAACACTTTTATTTAATTATCCTTACGGCAAAGTTTTCAAGGTCACAAGATTATATTTACGCTTTCATAACGGTAGTTATAACAAAATTGTTTACTGTTTTATCGAAATATTAACAAGCAGAGTAATTCAACACAGATTTGACAATTTTGTTTACAAGTAAACAATATTATGAATTTAAATAACAATGGCAATTTGTACGGAGAACTGAGAAATATTCTGGGTAATCCTATTGTTGGGAGCAACAGTTCAATTAGGCTACAATGTGTCAGCCAGCAGTCCTTTGTTGCAAGTTCACAAAATGGAGGTTCCCGCCTCGTAAACAGTCATGAGTTATAAAAAATAACTAATTTTGTGTAGACAATTACTAACCTGAGAGAAACATATGTTGATGTCGGGACGTGTTGGTTGAATTTCACTTCACGTTATTGGCAACTCAGATTTATTTCAAAACAGTTGCATCAGGTTTTCGTAATATACAATATGGAAACTTCATGTAGAATAGATTGCTGTTAGTTTAGTTTGAAATTATGTGAAGAAAGATTTTAAACTGAAAAGAAATTCTATCGGGAGATTATACATTAATTTTTATGAGGTAATTAATTTTGCGTAAGAACTTTAGCACATTCTTTCCTTTATTGTATTTGATAGCAGTAAGAATAAGGGGAACAGTCCGAAAGTCGTGGGTGTAGGTAATAATTTTGGCTAATGAAAGTGTCACGTAAAATAATTGCTTTTCTAATAGTTGAAGGGACAACATTCAGTGTTGCGTGAACAGGGTCACGACCTCGACAAAATGTCTGGTGTCGGGCGCCATGAAGCAGGTGGTACTTTGTAGGTTAAACAAAGCATTCTCTCTCTCTCCTTATCCATAGTTTTACGTCGCTAACACAAGAAATCCTACATAACATTCTAGTGTATTTAAGAAACGAAACATGGTCCATCTATAAACATAGCATCTTTTCCCTCCAGCACGGCCGACGAACTTCAATCCCTCCCAAATATTTAGAAGGGGACTAAGTTTCAGTTGTTTTGGCTACAGTCGGGAGCATTAATTTAGCACGGAAGCTATATGTAAGCTCGCAACTGACAAAGTATTTAATATACCAATAACAGAACTTAAATTTTAATATTTTGGTGCTTCATTATTTTCGAAAAGCTCAAAATATTTTTGAATTATTCTATGCGATATATTACCTATATCGTACTTTGGCAGATGGTGGCGATAATTTTGTAATTTCAAGTCTCAATTACGTCACCCTACCACAATATTCGTTCTGGGGCTTCTGAGTAGCAGGTAATGTTTTTCTATCCTTCTGGCGTATTTAGAATGTACTTCAAACATCAATATTGTGCTTAATAAAGACTTCTTACCTCAAAAGTGTATACTAAATACAAATTTAACAGATGAAAGCCAACTTTGGTGCACCCTATCAACTGTAGACAGAATCGATTTCAGTACGTCGTGGGCATAGGTCAGGGGAGGAAAGGAAGTTAGACTGTGACGTCATCATTCGAGCGTGCGCCAACTAAAAGTGAGAGTGAAATTCATATAGTACAACCTCCAGCAAGTGAAAATGCGCAACGAATACTACATATTTCCTAAATGGTTAAGTCATTGTTTATTATGCATGCAATTAAAAGAACTATCTTACTTGAAATAACTTACTAAGCCAATATTTGGCAAAATATTTCTCAGCTAAGAATAACTTCGAGGTGTTCGAAAAATGTTAACTACTGCAGTCATTTCGTAAGTTTTGATTAATACGTAAAGGCGTTTTTACTCTCAATTTTTAGGTTAGATTACCGTAGGTTTTTCAACACACGCCCTTGAACACTCACATCCACATTTCTAGACTATGGAGGGTAGGAAATGATTCCAATTTAAACATTCCGAACTTCTGATAGGGGCTAGAACTAGGCACCTTCGGGTGATTTTTATAACCTTTCTCTGCTTTTTCAGGTTAAATCCCTCTTCGAAGAAGAAACAGCTCGGTTGACTTATAAATACATTTCAGGTTATTTGAAAGGTTACAGGTGATAGGAATTCGGTCACGGCCGTCTTGAGATGCAGCACGAAACAAAAGAATTGCGAATCGCAGACGTTCTTCTTTTTGAATGCGAAATTAAATTCGTTTCGAAAAGCGAGGAAATGAAATGCACTAATTTAAAAAACTTGTGTAGCACTCGTGCATTCCTTTTATTTCATGTTAAAATACATCGTATTTTTGCATGTCCAAGCTGGAAAAAAATAGGAATATGTCGGAAATAGTTTTAACTAAAAATGAAAATTTGACAAACTATGCTCCAACGAGATTTATATGTCTTTTACGTAAGACGATTTTATCTGATCTCTTACGGTCTGTGTTATTAGTCATTCAGATGACTGACTTCTTCGGCTATGCCCAGAATGTATTTTATTTTATATGAATATAGCTTAAATATATAAAAATACCTGGTGAGTCTGGGCGGTTTAAGGGCCTGTCGATAGCTACGTTATTTGGCCCCAAAAATCTGAATATGTATTTTAATAAAAATCATTAAGATATATTTTTGAGAAAATTAAAATTTTCAAAAAATGTTAATGTAAAAATAGTCTGTGGTGAGGGTATTTACTTGAAATTTTTTTTGTCGCATCTTTAAAAGATAATTTAAATATCACATTTTAATACATTGAGAACTGTTTACAAGTATGTTCCTTTGTAGAAAAAAGTAAATAAAACGCATACAAAGAACTCGTTAGTTTACGTGTAACAATAGGCCAATCTGGTGCAATATAAGAGTTTCTCTTAAATTCCTGCATACACATCCTCCATATGTCAAATCCAAACAGTGTTTGTGCCCTGGCCCTGTTTGACTGCCTAATTAAGTGTGGAACATTACTGAACTTGGAAACCCGGCATCTAGACCGCATGGGCGTGCTGGTCATGTATCATTCATCCTTTTTTCTTTCTTTCCTTGACGTCACACTGCTCAAGACCACCCGCAAAGGAATGACAAGAGACTCAATATACTATAATCTGTCTCAAAATTTAAGAGTAAACGTATGGGAGGCGAGAAAGAGAGGTACTAACGGGACGCCTTTAAAACTGTTGAGTGGTGGAGAAAAATTCATTAGATGTTTGAGGCGGTTCCCGGCACATTATATTGGATTGGGTTCCCCATATCCCCTGAAACAGCAGAAAAGTAGCCAAGGGACCTTTTAGGACAAAATTGTTAATTTAAGTTTCTGTATCATGCAGTAAAATGTTACGTGGTTTCTCTATTTTTCCAGAACTGCAAAAAATATCTGAATGTCGCGGTGAAACATCTGACGAACGTGCTAAAAATTATTTCAAAGATTACTGAGAACAAACGGTAGTTTAATATTTATTTTAGTGAATACTATCCGCATTACAACTGCAAGACTAGCTGGAAATGATTTGGAACAGCATAAGAAGGCTCCTTACAAATTCAAATTTTCCAAAATACCAGTAATAACTTCTAGCAATGTTCACATTACTTCCGCCATATAGTGGAAATTAAGGTTATGCGTACAATTAAGGTTCTGCATATTTACTTAAAAATTATGTTATCTTGTAATTTTGTTTAAATTATCCTAAATAATGAATAATTCTCTCAAAAGTATCATCTCAAGTTTTCAGTAAAATGTATTTTAAGTAGTTTTAAAGATTTCATTAAGTATTTAATTCAGAGACATTAAGACAAATGAATGTCGGTTCCTTTGTTTCTCGCAAGCTCATGTTTCAACACGTCATATCGATTTGTTTTAACCATCGACTGTCACCACTATCGAAATCGCTAAGAGAAAAATGCCAACATGGTATCTTTCACCCCCAACTAACAAAACTGGTAATCCCATGTCAAAAGCGACTAAACCGGTAATGATAACTCAACATTCCTATTAACTTTCTAACTCCATCCCTCTGTATCGCACATTTAGCTTTGTGTTCAAAATAATGAGCAGACGCAGGCAATATTTCCACCAAATCGCATCCCTTGGGGTTACCTTCCCTTGTGTGAAGCCCGCAAGGCGAGTGAAAGCGAAATGATCGATAAAAAGGCAAATAGGGGTGCAGATGTTCACAATTACAACACCGGAGACTTCATTTTGAAATCCGGTTTTTCGCAACTGGGCTCCTACAGCCATATACGGATTATACCAAGATTTCTCCCAAGATACATTCTATCCACAACTTTCAAAACTTACAACTTTCCACACTTTTAGATCATAAATATTATAATGCTATATGTAAAAGCAGATATGCTAATCACTACTTGCTTACAATCTGAACTGCTGCATTTAAAATATTCTGATCAAATATTGCATTTAGAAATCTTTTCAACAGGATTAAAATAAAAAAAAAATCTGAAATTCAGAAATTCAAAGACAGTAGTAATGTCTCCTTCGTAAAGAAGAAAACAAAAACCACGCCCAAGAACAGCAATGGTGGGCACAAGAAAACTAACGCTATGATCTATTAGTTTGTTTTATTGTACAGTAAGTTACTCATTTTAGACTAAAGATGAGGTTAGGTGTTGTCCTCTGCACTTACCTGTTAGTAAACAAAATCTAGAAGACAATTACTGTTGCCGGCAAAGTGGAAACGTGGCTGTTTCACGTGCAAAGCCGAGAAGAACGCTGTACCTCCCTCTATAATGCACTGACACTCGCAGACTGACTGGAGAAAAGCGCTGTTGCCTATCCGGCCGCCCGCCGACCGACCCTCTGGTGAATCATCACTCCTGGAGTGGGGGAAAGGGCTGGGTTTTGGGGAGGGAGGGAGAAACGATTTTCCATTCATTCTCTACTATTTCAGGAAATATATTTATAGAATGCTGGATACAGCTTAATTATCAGTCTACTTCCTTTTTTATACGAAATGCCTGAATGCCTACTTTTTTCCATGACTATTTTCAGTAAAGAAACATGTGTTAGTAGACTTCTGTATTTGCTGAAACAGAATCTGATGTGTTTCACTCACATGACTTTCTCTACTCTTGTACAAATTTAATATTTATAAATCTTATTCCTCAAGCGTTAATCGCGATAAACAGTTGCAGAAATTATCTTGCTTCTAATTTTCCTGTAGGTGAAAAGAGAATATGGGAGTACAATAGGCTTTAAGCTATAGTCAAATCTTCTAAGAGCGGGTCGATATGTGAAAGCTTGAAAATTAGGATTTAAACTGTAACGAAGTTTGTTTCTATACATATTCAAAATTGGAACCATTTCTTTTCAGTCCTTAGAAGTTTTTAAAGTGGAGATGAATAGTTTATTAAATCACGATATATCCTTGTTTCGTAAATGAATCTTACAAACTCTGCAGACCTTTCTTACTATTTTCTTCTTCTTCTTCTTCTTCTTCTTCTTCTTCTTCTTCTTCTTCTTCTTCTTCTTCTTCTTCTTCTTCTTCTTCTTCTTCTTCTTCTTCTTCTTCTTCTTCTTCACTTCATGGCATGGGCAATCAAGTGCCTGTTCCGCCTTCGAAGTCTTCCAGCCATCGTTTTCTGAGTCTGCCCACCGATCTCCTACCTTTAGGATGATACTGTAATATTTGTTTTGTAAGTCTATTATCTGGCATTCTTTCACCATGTTTCTTCCATTTTTGTTTGAGATCTTTTAACCTGTCACTCATACTAAAAATGTCCAGCTCTTCTCTTATATTTTCATTTCTTATTAAGTCCCTCTTCGTGCATCCTTTCACACTTCTCAAGAATTTCATTTCTGAAGCCTGTATTTTACTCTGTTGCTTTTTAGTTAACGTCCAAGTCTCACTTCCGTATGTCAGTATAGGTACAGCCATAACTTTGTAGAACTTTAATTTTGTTTCTTTACGTATTTTGTTTCTAAATGTTCTATTTATTGTTCCACACACTCTTTGAAATTTGCATATTTTATTGTAGACATCATATTCCTTACTATTTTAAAAACTATTTTTACTATCATTTACCTAAACTAAAGTAACAACACTGTGGGCGCTTTTTGGTCAGGAACGTGCATTTGAAATCATGAAACCGCTCAGAGGCATTACGTTTCATGGAGAGTAATAACAGAGTACGTTGCTTCGATCCCCCGAAGTTTTCGGCGATACGCTTCGTGATCACAGAGTTCGTTCAACCTGGAATGTTATCCTAACCTATCGCAACCTTGCAGGCTCATTCATTAGTTTCCAATACTGAGTTGAAGCTACATCCATTCATTTTAGACTGGTTTTTACCTGACAGTGATGTCAGAACAAGTGCATTTGTATGATCTTCACAGCATGTATGGCTCTCCTGTGAAATACACCATCTCTTGTAAAGAAGTCCTTGATTAAGAACGTCATAGAATAGAAAAGAATTACTGCCTACTCAAAAAGAAAATGCATATAAAACAAAACACTGCTACAGATATTTCATTTGAAGCAATATATAGGCTTATAGTTGGCCACCATTCAGCAACTAAGAAAAAGCAAAACAAAAAACGATGGAATCATTTTGTAAGACACCCATAAATACTTTGTGAATGACGCTGTCAATTGTCAACAGGACTGAGAGCCGCCTGTGTGCCAGTAATCTACCAGTAGATCATCAGACCAGTGCAAAGCCACTGTGACCAATGTCTACATATGTATTTGAACCCAACTACAAGTTTAGCTTTTTTCCTTTGCGTGTTATAAACAAGATCATTAAATATTAAATTTTTGTATAAAGAGTGTCCCCAAACATTAGAAATCAGTCAACTCGGGACATTATTCTTGGCGATGGCTGCAGACCTATATTTTGCTGTAAGTGTTAAGCGTTTCTGCATCATGTGTAATATATATATATATATATATATATATATATATATATATATATATATATATATATATATATGTGTGTGTGTGTGTGTGTGTATATATATAGCCTTTCATGTTATTTAGTAAATATATGATGGAGCAGAATCCAAAAAAAAAAAGTGTGAAATTTAACCTACAGGAATTATTTACAAATTACTCGAGCATTTCGATCCAAGATTCTTTCCCCTCCGAGGAGTAACATTTATGCCCGATTTGATCAACAGATGTTAAAATCGACGTAACAATTGTCACAGCGCTAACAAAGCTGTTAAATTTCTTGCATTTCACCAACCCGTTTTCTGAAAATGTTAACAAACACGTGTTAACGCAAAGGGTATTGTAAATATTACAGTTATTAAAGGCTATGGATGAGTCCTATTATTTTCTGACCGTACTGCGATGCGCTTTTGTTTTCATTTTCGTCTGCACACAGCTGAAGGAATGGTGGGTAAACAAAATCGTAAACAAAAGCCGTGAGACAAATTTCTCATCGATGGAGAAAGAATTGTTAATGGTATCGGTGAAAATAAGAGGACGGATGCGGTGAATATCCATGGGAAAATATTGGAAACGAATTTAATTCAAATGCATGTGTCACTATTACAAGCACCAAACAACTTCGTCAGTATTACGTAAATTTAAAACGAGGTGCGAAGAAAGACAAGTGAAGAGTGACTTGAACGTTTCAAGACGGGAGGTGATCAGTGTATTATCCACATAATTCAGTGAATTATAAAATCGCAAAGTTATTAATACTTGAAGCAAAGGCGAGATCGGCATATTCCTTTTGATGCATATTCTAACTCAGTATTACGTAAATTTAAAACGGGGAGCGAAGAAGGACAAGTGGCGAGTGACTTGAACATTTCAAGACAGGAGGTGGACAGTGTATTATCCACATAATTCAGTGAAATAAAAAATCGCAAAGTTATAACATTGAAGCAAAGGCGAGATCGGCATATTCCTTTCGGTGTATGTTCTAACTCAGTATTACGTAAATTTAAAATGAGGTGCGAAGAAGGACAAGTGACTTGAACGTTTCAAGACGGGAGGTGCACAGTGTATTATCCACATAATTCAGTGAATTATAAAATCGCAAGGTTATTAATACTTGAAGCTAAGGCGAGATCGGCATATTCCTTTCGATGCACGTTTTAACTCAGTATTACGTAAATTTAAAACGAGGAGAGAAGAAGGGCAAGTGACGAGTGACTTGAGCGTTTCAAGACGGGAGGTGAAAGTGTATTATCCACACAATTCAGTGAATTATAAAATCACAAAGTTATTAATACTTGAAGCAAAGGCGAGATTGCCATATTCCTTTCGATGTATGTTCTAACCTCTCTTGTACTTCCGCAGTAGCTTTCATAGCAATTTGTTTCGACAGTCTATACCTCTGCAGAACATTTTCTTCTGATAGATCCTTAAAATCATTTCTCCTCAAAGGCCGTACTCTATTACGAATGCCATTTAGACCGTCTTAAATACAGCAAATCGACATCAACAGTGTAGTACAGGCTCGGCATCTTGACTAACTACAATTGTTAAGGACTTAACAACAGAAAGTTGTCTTGTTAGTTTAACAAGATATTTAACACAAGTGTTAAGCTAACACTAGTTGGTGAAATGCAACTTTTGTTATAGCTATTGGTAAACTCGTGTTAAGTATTAACATCTATTGGGAAATCAAACATTAGACTATCAGTGGAAATACGGAAGTCAGATTGATACTGTCACCCAAACATCGGAAAGCACAACCAACGACAGCTGAGTAAGGGACCAGAGGCCGCGCCACACCCACCCATTAATCTCAGTCACCAACTGAGGGGATGATTAGGGAAGTTTCACTTGTCGCTGGCCGCCTCTTCCCCCTTCCTCTGCCGTCTGGAACCTTCGCGGTGATTCACTGAAAACGAGAGACGTCTAGAAAACAGTGATATTCCTATGAGTGAGTTGAGTCAGTGCTTGGCAAGCAGCTAAGGAGTGCCGTGTTAGTGAACGGACGAGAAGACTGTGTACGTGTATCGGAGGAGTGTACGTAATTGCGAGAGCAAAAAGGGAAGTGTAACGGACGAACTGGTGAATCGTAATTGTGTGCATTACGTAATTCTGTGTAATTGGCAAGTGTTCAACTGCAAGTCGGTGGAAATAAAGAACATTTTTGAGTGGTGTAATTGGACTTTTCATTTCACGAACCCACAAAGTCACAATCCAGTGCCCGCCTCGGTAGCGTAGATGGTAGCATGTCTGCCTCACGTTCAAGAGGTCCTGAGTTCAAATCTCGGTCAGGATGAGTTACCTGGATAATGTTTTTCCGGGGTTTTCCCTTATCCTTAAAGACGAATGTCCGGTAACTGTAAGCTCCATGGACCCTGGACTCATTTGAGCATCATTTCACCCAATTCATTCACCGTCCGATATGACTTACCGTTGGAGGACGTAAATTACAAAAAAAAATGATACTGTAATTATTGGAGTGGTAAGATTTTATCCGTAAAGAAACCATAGGGAGGTGGTTAAATAATTGCAATAAATAATTAATTTACATGTGATAATATGAATGTATAGTGTATGCCTAATTTAAAACTTTTTTTTCTAGAAAATTGGTGAGGTCACCAGCAACTTCCGTATGGAGGAAAAGGCACATATGCAAATATACAATCATAGATACACACGTGTGCACGCCTATTTTTTAAAACGTCTTTTTATTGCTACCAGATCAGTAAAGGTAATAAGACGACATTGCAGAAACTCGAATTCGTCATTTATTGATTGGAATTTGCTTCAGAGATTTCGTGATAAAGCTGGATGAACCTATTAGAAAAATCGTATCTTATTATATCTGAACACTTCAGTGCTCCCTATAAAGTATATTTTACACCACGTACGTGTTATTTCAGCTGGTGATGTCACGGCTTTATCTTACAGTTCCTGATAATCTCGTTAGCATCCATTAGTCAGTGGAAAACAAGTTGCATTTACCAACACTGATTCAAAACAAGTCAAACGCATCGCGACTGTCCTTTGTTTAACGACGTGTTACAAAATTTAAGATACGATGTGTCCTTTGGAATGAGTCCAGTTTCCAGCAATCGCCGATAAATAAACAGAAGATGTTAAATGTATTAACCCTCTGACTAATTAGCACCACATCTATAGTTTGTTTAAAACTAACGACATTTCTTCGATTTTATTCAGAGCCTAGATTTATATGACGTCATCTTTTCCCCTTATGTTAAGTTGACCAGACGTATACCTACTGATTTTGAGATCACATGCGGAGAAAACAAATATGTCCTTTTTTTTAATTTACGTCCGCCCCAACATTAAGTTATATCGGGTTTTTAGTAATGTTCTGTGAAATATTCTACTTTAATTATAAGTTTTAAATCACTAGTTCTACACCGCTCGCAAAAGTTTAAGGTAAAGTCTGTTTAGTTAACTCGTGTGCACGTCGGCCGCTGCCTTTGAGGAACCCTTATAATCGTTTTACAAACCCCGACCCTCCTTCACCCAGACCGTTCTGCAAGGTTGCCACCTTTCTCGATACGTCATGGGTGTCGTACGAGGTTTCGTCTAAATAAATTATCTTATGTACATTACTGCGAAACTTCCTTAGTTTTGACATATATATCGCCAAGCTACAATTCTACTGGATTCCATAATAACCCTTATCTTATTCAAAGTGCGGTATTTGAAACCCAGCTCCTTTAGGAGACCGCGCAAAGTGAAGCGCCCATAAATCACAAATTTCTTGCAAATGTGCAACCAATTCGTCTAAGGTGGGCGCTCTCCTTTTTGCATAGAATCTATAAATTTCTCGACGAATTAACTCGCGTGTGAAATTATCTACTTTAGAGAAACGTTTCCTTTTGTTTTCACACTAGATCGGCGTCTTTGGTATTCCTTTCGTCCCAATATTTCTTACTGTATTTCTGTGAATACCCAGAATTTATCATGAGGTTCATTGAATGACCTCTTACCAAGATTATTTGTCAGCACATATTTATATGTGTTCAAAACAAGCGCTTGAATTTGCTTAGAAACAGTTCCCGTTATAACTTTGTCTTTTGAGGCTTTTCCAGTAATATAACTCGTCCCGGTTATTCAGACTGTCTTCACTTTGATTATTTTCACTTGACTGAAAGTTATCTACTACTTCATTTACATTTACCACTGCATTTCCCTCCCACGGTCTCCACATCGTGACATACAAAGAATTTCTGCACGTAATGAAACAGATTAACTGGAAGTTGGAACTTTGGCAACTGAGACTCCACGTGGAGTAGACATGCGACTGTCACTTAGAGAAAATCAGGGTTGCTATTGGTCCTCAATGACAGTGTTCCATTTCTGAAGTGAGGAGATAGATTTATGACGGTCATTAGTGGGCGGGAGGGTCAGGTTCCTTTGACTCCGAACTGCACATGCGTTGACTAAACAGACTTTACATTGACACACGTCACAGCAGTGGAACAGCAAGCACGACCAGTAACTCACTTTCCGACTTCATGGATCTTTCCCGGAAATTGAAACAGGCACGCTCCCTTTTTGTAAGGATGAAGCTGCATCACTACAAATTCGTGGCACTGTGTGTACACTACCTATACCACAAGGTTACAGAGTTAATTGCTGGGATTCTGAAAAATCGACACTTGTCCTATATCCTAGATTGGAGAGCTTTCGTAAAAACTTGTTCATATTAAATATAATTTTTCTGTCCTGAGAATGAATCACTTCACGTTTGTTGATCCAAAAATCACTTGTCCCAGCTTCGAGGGACATGTTCACGCACTCGGATCACAAACACTGGAAAAAAAAACATATGTGTATAATAATAATTTAATGTAATATTAACAATATTTCAGCTCAAGTTCAACACAAGACTTAACAATGCCATTCACTTTAACAAAACAACATCTCTACTCCGAAAACGAACTGAAAATTAAATCTTGTTTCAAACTGCGTGACTTCTGTTTTAGGTGCATTATTTATTTATGCTTGAGAAAAATGTTATGAACAAAGAATTGTGTTGTTTTTCAGGTTTATCTGTGTTGATGGATGGATGTTGGGTGTAACCACAACCATGTGAAGATAAAACGTGCATCGCTCATGTTCTAAGTATCGTAGAGACAGCATTTTTGTACGGTTATGATCAGAAAATAAAATTATTTCTTATTATAAGATTGGCATCTGTCATTTTTCAAACATTTATCCGAACGTAATAAATTAAGATAATGTTCACAGTTCAAGCGTGAGATGCTGCACCACATTCGGCAGCACTGCTAGGCGGAGCAAGTTTAGGATTGGCTGGAGTCTGCAGTACGGCCTGCTTCCATGCTTTTGCGTAGATTATACCGTTTTCATTTATGATATAATTTTATTGGCATGCAATAATCAAGTTTAACTTGCCATTGTTTACGACAACGTGGCATCGGCTACATTTGTATTCGGGTTGTCTGCTCCTGTTTCTTCAACTACAGGTATCTTTTTTCTTGTTCCATTTATACCCCGCCTTTAACCCCCGTCATATCGGCAGCCGTTGTCCTTTGGAACATATCGAATGAATTCATCATGTGTTACAACATGGCACCACTAATTTTGTTATGAATCAGTTTTCTTGGTTTAAATTTCATGTGCTGTAACACGTCCTAATAAATTTAAATTACGATTCAAAAATCCTGTACGACCCATGACCTGAGGACCCCCAAAATAGTGTAAAAAGGGAAAAAAAATGTTGCCATTAAAAAAGGTCACACTCTATTCTCAATCATAGTAATATGTAAACATGTAGATATCTTACATCTTTTCTAAAAAAATATCACTTCACAAAACTATAACGAAGTTACAAGCATTGTTCCATAATTTTTACTCACCCCGTATATCCTGGTGATACTAAATATTGGCGAGCAAAGGGTTCTACGTTGGCGACAGTTTGAAGCATATAGTGTTTAGCTCAGGGTAAAGCAATGAGGTTTCTCTCAGGGTATGCGTGGATATGTATGAGAAGGATAGTTTCAATGACACTGGAATGCCCGTTTCAAACTGGTTTAATGACTGCTTCTTTTATCAGAACATCAAACTCGAAGTTGCCGACCAAGGGTTACCAATATAACTGTTTAGGGTTACTGTGTATGAAATGCTTATTAATCGATAAAACTTTATTCATTCTTCACGTATATATGAACCGACAAATATCTTCTCTCATCGCTTCTGGTCTGCCCTCGACCAACACAGAAGAAGAGCACTGCCCTAATCGGCTCTAAGCCACCAACTGAATGTCCACAGCTGCGCGCGTGTGTGTGTAACTTTAACTTTCTCGAAGCCCTTTATTCAACCAAGGATTCCCTTTGTGACTATCTTTGTCCATTGTGACTATTAGGGGTCCGAAGAATACCTATTCAAACAAAGTCAAGTGCTACCCTTTAGAACTCTGCTAAGGACACTGTTTCTTACGTTTCTTTTGTTAAAACAACTATTCACCCCAAACTGCTATTTGACTCAACTGCCCCTGCACGTGTTGTAACAACATTCCTTTGAAATCCATAATGATTCTTTACTTATTTCGGTATCACTGGACATAAACTTGAATCTCTGGTTATAAAATATGTTTTATGGGGCATTTTTTTTTTTTTGTTAATATTCTCTGTTATTGAAGCTTTGGGTCATTTGTTTTCATTTTTGTATTTTACAAATCTTTCGAACCGCCTTTCTTTCTTTTTTTGCAAGACATTAAAGTTATTTAACATTTATTTTCAAACTAACGAAATGAATGGATATTTAATCAGTGAATCAACAATATAGATTGATGTCGGTAGTCGGTTTGTTACCTATACCTACATATTGTCGCGAATCTATTATTGCGGAGGCGCGGCCGAGGCGCACAAAGAGATAGTGCAACGCGGAGATTAAGAGCTTGCCGAAACAGATAAAGTTAGATAACTGGAAGCTTCTAGTGCCGTATTATTCATTATAGAAATATCAGTAGAGGTATATAAAAGAAGCCGTGGCTAATTTATAAGGATATTTGAATTGGAACTTGAGATTCGTGTGCGTACAGCTGTGTTTTGAAAGTGAACTCTTTTTTTGTAGGTGTGGCAGAGGACCTTGAAGGCTGTATTTGTGTATGTGACGAATCTACAAAGTCACAATATTGTTGTAGGAATAAACAATTCTTCTATTTCTAATATGTTAAAAGAAAGACAGCCACTTGACAATGCCCAACTCGAAAGGCAAACGTCAGATGCATTATGATAATTTAGTTAAAGATTTTCTGAAAATAAACTTTTAGTTTCTCTGCAGTGCGAAATGCTCAGAAAGACATCTTGGTGCATTATTTTTTAACGAGAATAACTGTAATTTTGTTTCTAACAAAGCAATTATAAGAGAAGTTTTCTTCTGTTTCTCCTAAGGTGATCCCAAACTCTTGGACGGGAAATGGCTGTGAGCTACAAATGCACGAGAATTACTTTTCTATTTCTCATAGTTTATAACAATGGTAGGGTGGTGTTAAGAAATAGCCCCTGGCACTCCTGCAAAGCCGAGATATTAATCAGAATCTTCGCGTGAAGTTTTTCCTCTCTTTTTTAAACTTTTCATTTCTTTTCGTTTTAAACACATCTTAATTTGTCGCAGCCCATTCTTCACCCCTTTGTTCTTATTGTACTGTTCTTTCAAATTACAAGAATGACATATGACGCTATCCACCGGAACGTTTCCAAAGTACGTATTTATACGAATATCATAAAGGGAGATTAATCTAAAACTCACCCATCAAATTTTCATAATTTTTTCATCCTACAACGAAAATGGGACTAAATTAATAGCATGTTTGTGATAAAACCGATGCTTAGAAGGCGTTAATTTAGGTTAGGAAAGCATAGAATACAAAAATGATTGTTGTTTCATGGAGTATAAAAGTAAAACAGCAAAATGCAGAAAGTATAAACGGCTACTCCGAATATGACGTTGAAGCCTCGATCACCAAAGCTAGGAAAGGGAAACTTGTAATACAGCAAGCGTCAGATAAGCCTACCGCTACACCCTGCATCCCGTTTACTGGCAATCTATCCGGCAGAATCAGCAGCCTCGATCACCAAAGCTAGGAAAGGGAAACCTGTAATACAGCAAGCGTCAGATAAGCCTACCACTACAGCCTGCATCCCGTTTACCAGCAACCTATCCGGCAGAATCAGTAGCCTCGATCACCAAAGCTAGGAAAGGGAAACCTGTAATACAGCAAACGTCAGACAAGCCTACCGCTACAGCCTGCATCCCGTTTACCAGCAACCTATCCGGCAGAATCAGTAGCCTCGATCACCAAAGCTAGGAAAGGGAAACCTGTAATACAGCAAGCGTCAGATAAGCCTAACGCTACAGCCTGCATCCCGTTTACCGACAATCTATCCGGCAGAATCAGTAGCCTCGATCACCAAAGCTAGGAAAGGGAAACCTGTAATACAGCAAGCGTCAGATAAGCCTACCGCTACAGCCTGCATCCCGTTTACCGGCAATCTATCCGGCAGAATCAGCAGCCTCGATCACCAAAGCTAGGAAAGGGAAACCTGTAATACAGCAAGCGTCAGATAAGTCTACCGGTACAGCCTGCATCCCGTTTACCGGCAATCTATCCGGCAGAATCAGCAGCCTCGATCACCAAAGCTAGGAAAGGGAAACCTGCAATACAGCAAGCGTCAGATAAGCCTACCGCTACAGCCTGCATCCCGTTTACCGGCAATCTATCCGGCAGAATCAGCAGCCTCGATCACCAAAGCTAGGAAAGGGAAACCTGTAATACAGCAAGCGTCAGATAAGCTAACCGCTACAGCCTGCATCTCGTTTACCGGCAATCTATCCGGCAGAATCAGCAGCCTCGATCACCAACGCTAGGAAAGGGATACCTGTAAAACAGCAAGTGTCGGATAAGACTACCGCTACAGCCTACATCCCTTTTACCGGCAATCTATCCGGCAGAATCAGTAGACTCGATCACCAGAGCTAGGAAAGGGAAACCTGTAATACAGCAAGCGTCAGATAAGCCTACCGCTACAGCCTGCATCCCGTTTACCGGCAATCTATCCGGCAGAATCAGTAGCCTCGATCACCAGAGCTAGGAAAGGGAAACCTGTAATACAGCAAGCGCCAGATAAGCCTACCGCTACAGCCTGCATCCCATTTACCGGCAATATATCCGGCAGAATCAGCAGCCTCGATCACCAAAGCTAGGAAAGGGAAACCTGTAATACAGCAAGTGTCAGATAAGACTACCGCTACAGTCTGCATCCCGTTTACCAGCAATCTATCTGGCAGAATCAGTAGCCTCGATCTCCAAAGCTAGGAAAGGGAAACCTGTAATACAGCAAGCGTCACATAAGTCTACCGCTACAGCCTGCATCCCGTTTACCGGCAATATATCCGGCAGAATCAGCAGCCTCAATCACCAAAGCTAGGAAAGGGAAACCTGTAATACAGCAAGCGTCAGATAAGTCTACCGCTACAGCCTGCATCCCGTTTACCAGCAATCTATTTGGCAGAATCAGTAGCCTCGATCACCAAAGCTAGGAAAGGGAAACCTGTAATACAGCAAGCGTCACATAAGTCTACCGCTACAGCCTGTATCTCGTTTACCGGCAATCTATCCGGCAGAATCAGCAGCCTCGATCACCAAAGCTAGGAAAGGGAAACCTGCAATACAGCAAGCGTCACATAAGTCTACCGCTACAGCCTGTATCTCGTTTACCGGCAATCTATCCGGCAGAATCAGCAGCCTCGATCACCAAAGCTAGGAAAGGGAAACCTGCAATACAGCAACCGTCAGATAAGCCTACCGCTATAGCCTACATCCCGTTTACCGGAAATCTATCCGGCAGAATCAGTAGCCTCGATCACCAAAGCTAGGAAAGGGAAACCTGTAATACAGCAAGCGTTAGATAAGCCTACCGGTACAGCCTACTTCCCGTTTACCGGCAATCTATCCGGCAGAATCAGTGGCTTCGATCACCAAAGCTAGGAAAGGGAAACCTGTAATACAGCAAGCGTCAGATAAGCCCACCGCTACAGCCTGCATCCCGTTTACCGGCAATCTATCCGGCAGAATCAGTGGCTTCCATCACCAAAGCTAGGAAAGGGAAACCTGTAATACAGCAAGCGTCAGATAAGCCTACCGCTACAGCCTGCATCCCGTTTATCGGCAATCTATCCGACAGAATCAGTAGTCTCGATCACCAAAGCTAGGAAAGGGAAACCTGTAATACAGCAAGTGTCAGATAAGCCTACCGCTACAGCCTGCATCCCGTTTACCAGCAATCTATCCCGCAGAATCAGTGGCTTCGATCACCAAAGCTAGGAAAGGGAAACCTGTAATACAGCAAGTGTCAGATAAGACTACCGCTACAGCCTGCATCCCGTTTACCAGCAATCTATCTGGCAGAATCAGTAGCCTCGATCACCAAAGCTAGGAAAGGGAAACCTGTAATACAGCAAGCGTCACATAAGTCTACCGCTACAGCCTGTATCTCTTTTACCGGCAATCTATCCGGCAGAATCAGTAGCCTCGATCACCAAAGCTAGGAAAGGGAAACCTGTAATACAGCAACCGTCAGATAAGCCTACCGCTATAGCCTACATCCCGTTTACCGGCAATCTATCCGGCAGAATCAGTAGCCTCGATCACCAAAGCTAGGAAAGGTAAACCTGTAATACAGCAACCGTCAGATAAGCCTACCGCTACAGCCTGCATCCCGTTTACCGGCAATCTATCCAGCAGAATCAGTAGTCTCGATCACCAAAGCTAGGAAAGGGAAACCTGTAATACAGCAAGCGTTAGATAAGCCTACCGCTACAGCCTACATCCCGTTTACCGGCAATCTATCCGGCAGACTCAGTGGCTTCGATCACCAAAGCTAGGAAAGGGAAACCTGTAATACAGCAAGCGTCAGATAAACCTACCGCTACAGCCTGCATCCCGTTTACCGGCAATCTATCCGGCAGAATCAGTGGCTTCGATCACCAAAGCTAGGAAAGGGAAACCTGTAATACCGCAAGCGTCAGATAAGCCTACCGCTACAGCCTGCATCCCGTTTATCGGCAATCTATCCGACAGAATCAGTAGTCTGGATTACCAAAGCTAGGAAAGGGAAACCTGTAACAGAGCAAGCGTCAGATAAGCCTACCGCTACAGCCTACATACCGTTTACCGGCAATCTATCTGGCAGAATCAGCAGTCTCGATCACCAAAGCTAGGAAAGGGAAACCTGTAACAGAGCAAGCGTCAGATAAGCCTACCGCTACAGCCTGCATCCCGTTTACCAGCAATCTATCCCGCAGAATCAGTGGCTTCGATCACCAAAGCTAGGAAAGGGAAACCTGTAATACAGCAAGCGTTAGATAAGCCTACCGCTACAGCCTGCATCCCGTTTACCGGCAATCTATCCGGCAGAATCAGTGGCTTCGATCACCAAAGCTAGGAAAGGGAAACCTGTAACAGAGCAAGCGTTAGATAAGCCTACCGCTACAGCCTACATCCCGTTTACCGGCAATCTATCCGGCAGAATCAGTGGCTTCGATCACCAAAGCTAGGAAAGGGAAACCTGTAATACAGCAAGCGTCAGATAAGCCTACCGCTACAGCCTGCATCCCGTTTACCGGCAATCTATCCGGCAGAATCAGTGGCTTCGATCACCAAAGCTAGGAAAGGGAAACCTGTAATACAGCAAGCGTCAGATAAGCCTACCGCTACAGCCTGCATCCCGTTTACCGGCAATCTATCCGGCAGAATCAGTGGCTTCGATCACCAAAGCTAGGAAAGGGAAACCTGTAACAGAGCAAGCGTCAGATAAGCCTACCGCTACAGCCTGCATCCCGTTTACCGGCAATCTATCCGGCAGAATCAGTGGCTTCGATCACCAAAGCTAGGAAAGGGAAACCTGTAACAGAGCAAGCGTCAGATAAGCCTACCGCTACAGCCTACATACCGTTTACCGGCAATCTATCTGGCAGAATCAGCAGTCTCGACCACCAAAGCTAGGAAAGGGAAACCTGTAACAGAGCAAGCGTCAGATAAGCCTACCGCTACAGCCTGCATCCCGTTTACCGGCAATCTATCCGGCAGAATCAGTGGCTTCGATCACCAAAGCTAGGAAAGGGAAACCTGTAACAGAGCAAGCGTCAGATAAGCCTACCGCTACAGCCTGCATCCCGTTTACCGGCAATCTATCCGGCAGAATCAGTAGTCTCGATCACCAAAGCTAGGAAAGGGAAACCTGTAACAGAGCAAGCGTCAGATAAGCCTACCGCTACAGCCTGCATCCCGTTTACCGGCAATCTATCCAGCAGAATCAGTAGCCTCGATCGCCAGAGCTAGGAAAGGGAAACCTGTAATAGAGCTAGCGTCAGATAAGCCTACCGCTACAGCCTGCATCCCGTTTACCGGCAATCTATCCAGCAGAATCAGTAGTCTCGATCACCAAAGCTAGGAAAGGGAAACCTGTAATACAGCAAGCGTTAGATAAGCCTACCGCTACAGCCTACATCCCGTTTACCGGCAATCTATCCGGCAGACTCAGTGGCTTCGATCACCAAAGCTAGGAAAGGGAAACCTGTAATACAGCAAGCGTCAGATAAACCTACCGCTACAGCCTGCATCCCGTTTACCGGCAATCTATCCGGCAGAATCAGTGGCTTCGATCACCAAAGCTAGGAAAGGGAAACCTGTAATACCGCAAGCGTCAGATAAGCCTACCGCTACACCCTGCATCCCGTTTATCGGCAATCTATCTGGCAGAATCAGCAGTCTCGATCACCAAAGCTAGGAAAGGGAAACCTGTAACAGAGCAAGCGTCAGATAAGCCTACCGCTACAGCCTGCATCCCGTTTACCAGCAATCTATCCCGCAGAATCAGTGGCTTCGATCACCAAAGCTAGGAAAGGGAAACCTGTAATACAGCAAGCGTTAGATAAGCCTACCGCTACAGCCTGCATCCCGTTTACCGGCAATCTATCCGGCAGAATCAGTGGCTTCGATCACCAAAGCTAGGAAAGGGAAACCTGTAACAGAGCAAGCGTCAGATAAGCCTACCGCTACAGCCTGCATCCCGTTTACCGGCAATCTATCCGGCAGAATCAGTGGCTTCGATCACCAAAGCTAGGAAAGGGAAACCTGTAACAGAGCAAGCGTCAGATAAGCCTACCGCTACAGCCTGCATCCCGTTTACCGGCAATCTATCCGGCAGAATCAGTGGCTTCGATCGCCAAAGCTAGGAAAGGGAAACCTGTAACAGAGCAAGCGTCAGATAAGCCTACCGCTACAGCCTACATACCGTTTACCGGCAATCTATCTGGCAGAATCAGCAGTCTCGATCACCAAAGCTAGGAAAGGGAAACCTGTAACAGAGCAAGCGTCAGATAAGCCTACCGCTACAGCCTGCATCCCGTTTACCGGCAATCTATCCGGCAGAATCAGTGGCTTCGATCACCAAAGCTAGGAAAGGGAAACCTGTAACAGAGCAAGCGTCAGATAAGCCTACCGCTACAGCCTGCATCCCGTTTACCGGCAATCTATCCGGCAGAATCAGTAGTCTCGATCACCAAAGCTAGGAAAGGGAAACCTGTAACAGAGCAAGCGTCAGATAAGCCTACCGCTACAGCCTGCATCCCGTTTACCGGCAATCTATCCAGCAGAATCAGTAGCCTCGATCGCCAGAGCTAGGAAAGGGAAACCTGTAATAGAGCTAGCGTCAGATAAGCCTACCGCTACAGCCTACATCCCGTTTACCGGCAATCTATCCGGCAAAATCAGTAGCCTCTATCACCAGAGCTAGGAAAGGGAAACCTGTAATACAGCAACCGTCAGATAAGCCTACCGCTACAGCCTACATCCCGGTTACCGGTAATCTATCCGGCAGAATCAGCAGCCTCGATCACCAAAGCTAGGAAATGGAAACCTGTAATACAGCAACCGTCAGATAAGCCTACCGCTACAGCCTACATCCCGTTTACCGGCAATCTATCCGGCAGAATCTGCAGCCTCGATCACCAAAGCTAGGAAATGGAAACCTGTAATACAGCAACCGTCAGATAAGCCTACCGCTACAGCCTACATCCCGTTTACCGGTAATCTATCCGGCAGAATCAGCAGCCTCGATCACCAAAGCTAGGAAAGGGAAACCTGTAATACATGCAAGCATCAGATTAGCCTACCGCTACAGCCTGCATCCCGTTTACCAGCAATCTATCCCGCAGAATCAGTGGTTTCGATCACCAAAGCTAGGAAAGGGAAACCTGTAATACAGCAAGTGTCAGATAAGACTACCGCTACAGCCTGCATCCCGTTTACCAGCAATCTATCTGGCAGAATCAGTAGCCTCGATCACCAAAGCTAGGAAAGGGAAACCTGTAATACAGCAAGCGTCACATAAGTCTACCGCTACAGCCTGTATCTCGTTTACCGGCAATCTATCCGGCAGAATCAGCAGTCTCGATCACCAAAGCTAGGAAAGGGAAACCTGTAACAGAGCAAGCGTCAGATAAGCCTACCGCTACAGCCTGCATCCCGTTTACCGGCAATCTATCCGGCAGAATCAGTGGCTTCGATCACCAAAGCTAGGAAAGGGAAACCTGTAATACAGCAACCGTCAGATAAGCCTACCGCTATAGCCTACATCCCGTTTACCGGCAATCTATCCGGCAGAATCAGTAGCCTCGATCACCAAAGCTAGGAAAGGTAAACCTGTATTACAGCAAGCGTCAGATAAGCCTACCGCTAGAGCCTGCATCCCGTTTACCGGCAATCTATCCAGCAGAATCAGTAGTCTCGATCACCAAAGCTAGGAAAGGGAAACCTGTAATACAGCAAGCGTTAGATAAGCCTACCGCTACAGCCTACATCCCGTTTACCGGCAATCTATCCGGCAGAATCAGTGGCTTCGATCACCAAAGCTAGGAAAGGGAAACCTGTAATACAGCAAGCGTCAGATAAGCCTACCGCTACAGCCTGCATCCCGTTTACCGGCAATCTATCCGGCAGAATCAGTGGCTTCGATCACCAAAGCTAGGAAAGGGAAACCTGTAATACAGCAAGCGTCAGATAAGCCTACCGCTACAGCCTGCATCCCGTTTATCGGCAATCTATCCGACAGAATCAGTAGCCTCGATCACCAAAGCTAGGAAATGATAACCTGTAATACAGCAAGCGTCAGATAAGCCTACCGCTACAGCATGCATCCCGTTTACCGGCATTCTATCCGGCAGAATCAGTAGCCTCGATCACCAAAGCTGGGAAAGCGAAACCTGTAATACAGCAAGTGTCAGATAAGCCTACCGCTACAGCCTGCATCCCGTTTACCAGCAATCTATCCCGCAGAATCAGTGGCTTCGATCACCAAAGCTAGGAAAGGGAAACCTGTAATACAGCAAGCGTTAGATAAGCCTACTGCTACAGCCTACATCCCGTTTACCGGCAATCTATCCGGCAGAATCAGTGGCTTCGATCACCAAAGCTAGGAAAGGGAAACCTGTAATACAGCAAGCGTCAGATAAGCCTACCGCTACAGCCTGCATCCCGTTTACCGGCAATCTATCCGGCAGAATCAGTGGCTTCGATCACCAAAGCTAGGAAAGGGAAACCTGTAACAGAGCAAGCGTCAGATAAGCCTACCGCTACAGCCTGCATCCCGTTTACCGGCAATCTATCCGGCAGAATCAGTGGCTTCGATCACCAAAGCTAGGAAAGGGAAACCTGTAACAGAGCAAGCGTCAGATAAGCCTACCGCTACAGCCTACATACCGTTTACCGGCAATCTATCTGGCAGAATCAGCAGTCTCGATCACCAAAGCTAGGAAAGGGAAACCTGTAACAGAGCAAGCGTCAGATAAGCCTACCGCTACAGCCTGCATCCCGTTTACCGGCAATCTATCCGGCAGAATCAGTGGCTTCGATCACCAAAGCTAGGAAAGGGAAACCTGTAACAGAGCAAGCGTCAGATAAGCCTACCGCTACAGCCTGCATCCCGTTTACCGGCAATCTATCCGGCAGAATCAGTAGTCTCGATCACCAAAGCTAGGAAAGGGAAACCTGTAACAGAGCAAGCGTCAGATAAGCCTACCGCTACAGCCTGCATCCCGTTTACCGGCAATCTATCCGGCAGAATCAGTAGCCTCGATCGCCAGAGCTAGGAAAGGGAAACCTGTAATAGAGCTAGCGTCAGATAAGCCTACCGCTACAGCCTACATCCCGTTTACCGGCAATCTATCCGGCAAAATCAGTAGCCTCTATCACCAGAGCTAGGAAAGGGAAACCTGTAATACAGCAAGCGTCAGATAAGCCTACCGCTACAACCTACATCCCGTTTACGGGCAATCTATCCGGCAGAATCAGCAGCCTCGATCACCAAAGCTAGGAAATGGAAACCTGTAAGACAGCAACCGTCAGATAAGCCTACCGCTACAGCCTACATCCCGTTTACCGGTAATCTATCCGGCAGAATCAGCAGCCTCGATCACCAAAGCTAGGAAATGGAAACCTGTAATACAGCAACCGTCAGATAAGCCTACCGCTACAGCCTACATCCCGTTTACCGGCAATCTATCCGGCAGAATCAGCAGCCTCGATCACCAAAGCTAGGAAATGGAAACCTGTAATACAGCAACCGTCAGATAAGCCTACCGCTACAGCCTACATCCCGTTTACCGGTAATCTATCCGGCAGAATCAGCAGCCTCGATCACCAAAGCTAGGAAAGGGAAACCTGTAATACAGCAAGCGTCAGATAAGCCTACCGCTACAGCCTGCATCCCGTTTACCGACAATCTATCCGGCAGAATGAGTAACCTCGATCACCAGAGCTAGGAAAGGGAAACCTGTAATACAGCAAGCGTCAGATAAGCCTACCGCTACAGCCTACATCCCGTTTACCGACAATCTATCCGGCAGAATCAGCAGAATTCTCGCCAAATGCAACATCAGGAGCATCCACAAGCCACCTTCGAAGATTAAACATCTGGTGACACCAGTGAAAGACAAACTGGACTTCCAAGTTCCGGGAGTGCACCGCATTCCCTGTGAATGTGGGACACCGTATATAGGACAAACCGGAAGGACCATCGCTACTAGAATAATCGAACATGAACGGAGTGTTCGTTTAATGCAATCTGAGAAGTCTGGACTGGCAGAGCATTGTTTTGATAACGACCATAGAGCCAATTTTCGGGAGACAACCATCTTGGCAAAATGCAACAGTTACTGGGAGCGGAGAATTAAGAAGGCTTTGGCGATTTCCTCTGAAAGGAGTACGCTTAATCGTGATGCTGGATTTCAGTTCAGCTCCTCTTGGAAACCGGCCTTAAAATGGAAATCCGTCGAATTAAGAAGCAAAGATCAATACAGCTTGATAATCAAGTTAAGTAGTTACGTTTCTTTGACACAATTTTCTATACTCACGCCATCTCTTGACCTGGCATTTAATTTACTGAAAACAGTCTTTTGTTCAGTAGTGATAGTGTTTTGTCTTTGTTTATAGTTATGTTATATCTAGTATTTCATTTGTGGTTATAACATTTAATAAATATCCTGATGATGGGAGAGATGCACACTCCCGAAATGTCAATATCTTATCGTCTTTTCACCTGGCTGGTTGCCCGAGGATAAAGTGACCATTAAATTTGTTGATTTTATTTAAAATATCACTATTTTTAAATAAGAGATATTGCAACCAAGATAATTAAAACAGTTGACTTGTTCAACGGGTTTTCCTTCTAATAATACTTCGGTAAATTAATTCGTGATTATTTATTTATCAGACAGGATCCTCATTGTAACAAAAGACTGACATTCATTATAACCGAACGAGGCGCCACTCAGACTTCAGAGGTCTCGAGTTCGAATCTCGGTTAGGGTGAGTTACCTGGATAAGGTTTTAAGACGAATGACAGATAACTCTAAGCTCTATAGACCTCGGACTCATTTGAGCATCATTTCACCCCTTTTATTCATCGCCCGACATGACTTAACGCTGGAGACGTAAATTAAAAAAAAAAAAAAAAACCTCAGACTTCAGGATCAACAACCAAACTCCTGCATAATTTCAGCATGAAGCTACTACTACTAATTTAAGTTGCATCTGTTGCCAAGAATAGGATTTCCATCAATCTATCATTCAGTTCCCATCAAACCAAATAAGCTTTACTGCTCTCCTCCTTCGACATTGTAATATTCCCTTTCCCACTGCTCACACTTCAGAAATTACGGTTAGCAGTGCATTAGTACAAGTTTAAAAGTTAAGTGAAAACGACACCTTTTAATTCCTGGAGATATTATTGCTGCGGCAGACGACTTTCTTTGCAACAGTAATACAAGCCGTATCAAGGCCGCACCGAACTTCAAAGATTTACTTCATGACAGTTGAACAACGAGTTGTTGAGCGGCATATTTTTATATCAGGAAGCGCTCATTGCTGATAAGTCACGTTCTCATTTTTCGCAGACCTTTATGGCTTTAGAAACCTGATACCGAAGTCTTACACAAACAACGCAGTAAAAGAGAAATTTTCTCGTATCCTTCTCTACTTCTTTAAGTATTGGGATGAAATATTTGCACGAATCATTACTGAAAAAGTAAAATAGATGCATAAATATGCATTAATTCCTTAAATATGTATTTATATGCACTATAAAACGTCCATAATAAACTCCTTACAATGTGCAATATATTTATTACCGGCATATGTTTATCTATCACGGAATAAATCCTGCAAACATCTGAGCTCTACTCATTACATTTTATCAAATCGTTAATCTAACATTATTCAATTGGCAAACAAGTCTTGCTGGGCGCTGTATTCAAATAATTCTTTCAAAATCGTAGGGGCATTTTTAAGAAAACAAATCTTTTTTTTTTTTTCAAGTAACCTTTAGTTTAGGGTGGGCAATTTTGTTGAAAATCTGCGTAATATAGTGCGACCCATAAAACCTGAACCATTTCAATAGGTCATAACTTAAGAAATAATAATAGCACACATGTACAACCTTGGGAGAATATAATACACAACTGGGAGATTACGTCACACTATTTACATCTCAGAGAAAATGTTGGAAGTGTCCTCCACCAGCATCTATACATGTTTGTAGTCACCTCACCACATTCTCTGAAGTTTTATGGAGAGTATCCTCGCCAATGTTACTTATTTCGGTTCGAATGGATATCTTGAGAACATCAATTGTCCGTGGCCTATTCCTGTACATTCTATTTTTAGATACCCCAAAGAAAAAATCCGGTGAGGTTAGGTCAGGGGATCTGGGAGGCCACAGACCTTTTGGATTATTCGATTATCAATGAAACTGGTTACAAGTTCCATGGCGTCTTTAGGTGTATGGCACGTTGCTCCATCTTGATGGAAATAACCTTCTCTCAATTCGATATCTTCTCCATAAAACTTCAGAGAATGTGGTGAGACGAGTACAAACATGTATAGATGATGGTGGAGGACACTTCCTACATTTTCTCTGAGATGTAAATAGTGTAATGTAATCTCCCAATTGTGTATTATATTCTCTCACAGTTGTACATGTGTCATATAACGCTGGGCAACAAAAAACTAATTTTTGAATGTTTCGAGCACTTCATGAGGTAATTCCTACTAATTTGGGGTTGAGAAAACAAATATGACAATGAAAAATTTTTATTAGCTCTAGTTTCTATGATATACACAAGGTGGAAGTATTACATATTAACGAATTGAGACAAAAGGATACATTTTAATTACATACATGCTAACAACAATGAAAGTGCATTTGATTTTTAACTGCTAATTACAAAGAGTTCTAAACTGCTAGAAAAATACTTGGCAGATAGTCGTGTCTGAAGAGAATCATGTGGTGGCCTATTGACTTCTTCGTCTTTTAGCTTGTCTCTTGTGATGGAGTTCCGCAGAATCCCTATACAAAGAGCAACAGTAATCCGCAAGCATTACTTCATTCCAACAGCCCTGGTATCTTTGTTTCATAACAGAAATGTCCCTTTTTTAAATTTTTTTATTGATCGATCAGCAGTACAATGCTTTACAGATCAGAGTGAAAAGAAGGTAACAGTACAATAAGAACAATAACACTCAGGGGTAGGCTAACAGGCCGCCCCCTTACTACATTAAGTTAGAACTCCAATAATAAATACTCTCTGAGAAATTATGTCAATATTGGAGATGTAAGATATATATCAATCACTAGAATCACTCGAATCAGATGTGTCACTTAGAAGCAGGTCTTGTGGTAGTCTCCACTTCAAGCGTGAGGGCTGGCGCGTGCGGACGCCGATGTTATAATGTACAGCTCCTGGAACTTCTTGCAGCGTGGAAAAGAAACGACGAGCGATCCTGCGAATGTAGTCGTGAAGAGGTAACAGTCCTAGTTCGTGATGGAGCTGCTGATTACGGATGAACCATGGAGCGTTGGTAGCGATGCGCATGTAGCGATTCTGTATGATCTGAAGACGACGCAGATGACACGTGTGTGCGGCCCCCCACACTTGGCAGGAATATGTAATAAGCGGACGAACGAGTGATTTGTAGAGTAACAATGAAGACTGTAGGCCGAGGATGGAACGGCGATGCAACAGAGGTGAGAGTAGAAATGTCCTGGTGGAATCTCTCCCCATGTTCATCACTAACAGCTCCACAACTAGGAGGGAAAAAGTCTAGGTGGGAGTGGAGAAAATAGATCTTAAGGGACATGTTGCATCCAAGGTTACGGTATTTTTGCAAGAGCACTGTCACCAAATGCTTGTAGTTTTCATCTCTTTTGTTGCCTAAAAACTCATGAACAACACCCTTGAAGGATTCCCAAGCTTCCTTTTCTTTCCCCTCCAAAATTTGGTCAAATGCAGAATCCTTTACAAGTTCTCTTATTTGTGGTCCGACAAAAATACCTTCCTTAACTTTTTTATCACCTAATTTCCAAAATTTCTCTCTGTTTGTGTTTTGTTATTTGACAGGTGTGCCAACTCCCACAAAAATTCCCCCAAATTTAAGATCTTCACTCTAAAAAATGAAATGTCACTTTATCTTCAAAACAAGAGCTAATCTATCATTTTATGGTGATTTTTTAATTCAGCAGATGGAAATACATGTGAATTCACTACTTTTGAGCCCGAAACATTTTCATTGTTGCCCAGTGTTATAGGTTCAAAAGTATTGAAATGGTTCAGCTTTATATGGATCACATTGTACATTCTTGAAAAACGCTGATTCTAAATACCAGTTTGGGTTTGATGAGTCATTTTGTTCTCGTAGATCCTTTTTTTTTTTAAATATTTTCTTTTTGTGCTCAATAATTGTCTCAAAACATATATATTTTTTTTCTATGAAATCTCTAGATCAAATTTTTGGGTGGAATGCAATACTTACACAGTAATATAACTGAGGGAAGTTATGCTGGCATTTATGATCGGCCACCATTGCCATTAAACTGAAGCAGCCGTTATATTTCACGGCCTCTTTGAATAATGTTTTCCCATGGCCTCCCGTTAAAGGTGAACTCTGAGGCTAATGCACGTAATTTAACTTAATCGTTGCGGGTTATTGTGAACCAGCTTCTAATGCCCACAATATATCCTGTGATTTATACTCAGCCCTAAATAATACTCCACACAATTTGAAGGCCTGCGTTTACTATTTTACAATGTTGTATTCCATATTTTAATTAAAATACCATATTTATTTTTATAAAAGGTTCAGCGTGAATTAAAAATGAAACCTGGTTAAATACCACAAATGCAGTATTTTCTAAGAATAAAACACGAAAATCTTAAATAAAACCCCGCCATCACAAACTATTCTTTATGTCGGATATTTTAGTTTTCTCAAAAACGAGTCTTAAACAATTTTAATTAAAATGTCATACCCTTAAAATATTTTCATGGCAAATGAAATGTATATTTTGTGATTTTTGTGGATATCTTCAGAAGTCATCTTCATTTTGGATGACTTTTGTATACCTCGGAAACTGAAAGAAATACGCAAAAAATGCAGACCTCGTTAAAATACACAATTCATTTCTGATAAATTGTTTCGTAGAGTGAAACATTTCAGAAATGTTCTTATTTGTCTGAATTTTTCAATACTTATACTTTTCTCAGATGGGAAGTAGTTATTAATTTTTTATCTCTCGACCATACAAAGAGAATGACATTTCGAAGCCGTCACATAGCAACCAGGTTTAAAACATTTGACTATCCGTTAAAGTCTACTGCATTTCCATATTTCCTTTGAACCTACAATGAAATTAAAAATAATGTTTATCTTGATTATTAGGGTTATGTTATGGAGGGGATTCGGCACTGCGACCAATTTGCAATAAAGAAGACTAATATTAAAACAGACTGAAAGAGATAGTAATAAATATTAAGTTCTATTTATCAACCATGTTCCGTCATTGAAAGATGTCTCACTACCACGTTAATGTTACCCACGTTCTTATATCCATGACACAGCTCCCCCAACAGTAAAGAACCCTGTGAAAGAATTATATGACCAGACAACTATGTGGTATATAGTTCAAGTAACATTTGCTGGTACAAGATGAACACACAAGCTGCTTGGTATATTATGAAATGATGTGTTGTCTACATTCTTAACCTGGCCGTATTCATTTTGTCATTAGTATCAAATGCTCTTTAGGATAAAGCAAAGTTTCATCACATAGCTTAGGGATTCGAACTGTTATCTCCACATAAGTACCTACGCCCTACAGAGCTGGCTGGCTAACCTCGAAACGAGTTCTGATCAAGCCTTGAAAGGTGCCGTCCGTATACGGACCCCATTCCCTCAGTTCACTTTTATAGCATTTACCACATGGACATTTCTGTTTACGGAAACACTCTTTATTTTTAAATGCGAATAACATACTTTCAAATGAATAAGATCAATTCTTTTAGGAATGTATGCTTCTGATCGTTCAAGTCATCTGTTTCATTTCAGACTCTTCCAATTCTGATATACAATGACTGAAAACTAACCTGCAGTGGAGACGCATGACTATCAAAGCGAGGAAAGCTCTAAGTAATAATTTTCATTAAAAAGAGAGAATAATGAATGTTATATATGCACAGCCATCTAAAACAGCAAGCATGGCAAACAAAACAATTTTCGCGATGTCTAATACCCACATAACCATGGGATTTTCTTTTCTTTCTTCTTTCTTTCTTTCTTTCTTTCTTTCTTTCTTTCTTTCTTTCTTTCTTTCTTTCTTTCTTTCTTTCTTTCTTTCTTTCTTTCTTTCTTTCTTTCTTTCTTTCTTTCTTTCTTTCTTTCTTTCTTTCTTTCTTTCTTTCTTTCTTTCTTTCTTTCTTTCTTTCTTTCTTTCTTTCTTTCTTTCTTTCTTTCTTTCTTTCTTTCTTTCTTTCTTTCTTTCTTTCTTTCTTTCTTTCTTTCTTTCTTTCTTTCTTTCTTTCTTTCTTTCTTCTTTCTTTCTTTCTTTCTTTCTTTCTTTCTTTCTTTCTTTCTTTCTTTCTTTCTTTCTTTCTTTCTTTCTTTCTTTCTTTCTTTCTTTCTTTCTTTCTTTCTTTCTTTCTTTCTTTCTTCTTTCTTTCTTTCTTTCTTTCTTTCTTTCTTCTTTCTTTCTTTCTTTCTTTCTTTCTTTCTTTCTTTCTTTCTTTCTTTCTTTCTTTCTTTCTTTCTTTCTTTCTTTCTTTCTTTCTTCTTTCTTTCTTTCTTTCTTTCTTTCTTTCTTTCTTTCTTTCTTTTCTTTCTTTCTTTCTTTCTTTCTTTCTTTCTTTCTTTCTTTCTTTCTTTCTTTCTTTCTTTCTTTCTTTCTTTCTTTCTTTCTTTCTTTCTTTCTTTCTTTCTTTCTTTCTTTCTTTCTTTCTTTCTTTCTTTCTTTCTTTCTTTCTTTCTTTCTTTCTTTCTTTCTTTCTTTCTTTCTTTCTTTCTTTCTTTCTTTCTTTCTTTCTTTCTTGTAATTTATGACGATGAATGGAATGGGTGAAATGATACTCAAATGAGTCCAGGGTGCATAGAGCTTAGAGTTACCCGACATTCGTCCTTCAGGATAACGGAAAACACCGGAAAAAAACCTTATACAGATAACTCGCCCAGGCCGAGATTCGAACTCGAGACCTCTTGAACGTGAGGCACATACGCTGACACCACGCTACCGAGGCGGGCAGCATGGAATTGTATCATACATATGTTCATTAAAGTGACACATAAATGTTTTAACAAATTTGTTTGCATGACGATATCATTTTATCGGATTTTAGGGTTTTATCTTACAGAGTCCGGTAACTGTAAGATTATGTGCCCTGTACTCAATTGAACATCATTTCATTCATCGTCCGATATAACTTAACGTTGGAGGTTTTCCCTTATCCTGAAAGATGAATAATTGATAACTCTAAGCTCTATGTACCCTGTACTCATTTGAACACCATTTCATTCATCGTCCGATATGACTTAACGTTGGAGGTCTTCCCTTATCCTGAAAGATGAATAATTGATAACTCTAATCTCTATGTACCCTGTACTCATTTGAACATCATTACATTCATCGTCTGATATGACTTAACGTTGGAGGTCTTTCCTTATCCTAAAAGATGAATGTCTGGTAACTCTAAGCTTTATGTACCCTGTACTCATTTGAACATCATTACATTCATCGTCCGATATGACTTAATGTTGGAGGTCTTCCCTTATCCTGAAAGATGAATAATTGATAACTCTAAGCTCTATGTACCCTGTACTCATTTCAACATCATTACATTCATCGTCCGATATGACTTAACTTTGGAGGTTTTCTCTTATCCTAAAACATGAATGTCTGGTAACTCTAAGCTCTATGTGCCCTGTACTCATTTGAACATAATTTCATTCATCGTCCGATATGACTTAACGTTGGAGGTTTTCCCTTATCCTGAAAGATGAATGTCTGGTAACTCTATGCTCTATGCACCCTGTACTTACTTAAACATAATTTCATTCATCGTCCGATATGACTTAACGTTGAAGGTTTTCCCTTATCCTGAAAAATGAATGTCTGGTAACCTTAAGCTCTATGTGCCCTGTACTCATTTGAACATCATTTCATTCATCGTCCGATATGACTTAACGTTGGAGGTTTTCCCCTTATTTTGAAGATGAATGACTAAGCTGTATGGACCCTGGACTCTAGTTAGCATAATTGTATTCACTGTCCAATAGAATTAACGGTGGAGGCCGTTAAATTAAAAAGTCCCTTGAGTAACCAGTTTACTATGTTTGAGTCCAAGAATGTGACACAAAGGCTCCATATGATGTTTCTGAAATTACCACACGATTAAAATTTTTTCATGAAAGGTGAATGGTACATTTTAGATCTACGAACAGCCTCTACAGTCCACTTTTTTTTTTCTTGAATTGTATGCAGAAACCTTAAAAGCTGGAGTAAAATCTGCTTCGCGTAAATGTATAGAATTTGCATTAAGATTTTTGTCGTAGCATAGGATGTTTCTTAAATATTCTCTGGTATACCAAATTTTCTCCAAAGAAATGTGAAAAATGAGCTCGTGTGTATGAGAAAAACTACCTGATGATATACAGAGTTGCTTGAAATAATTTCTAGGCTGTAATTTATTATAATTAATTTAGAATATGTACATGAATGAATTAAATAAGCAGTGTTTTATGCCTATTATTACTGCTTATGGCACCACAGGCGGTGGACTTGATGACAAATAAAATGAAATGATATTTGGTAAGGGAATTTTGGGAAGAAGATGTGGCAGTTATAAAAACCTGGAAGAATCAGAATCAGAGACAACTGGGAGACTCGGCTGTCCCTTTCGGATATGATGATAATGCAGAGAAAATGCCATGTAAGAATTACGCACCTCTTTTTTTTTCTCATATTGAATATAGCTATACGACTTCTATCAGAACCGAATGGGAGACCTGTGGAGGATATTATCGTTCTTAGTTCTCAGGAAAACCGTCTGGTTTTTGTATTGTAAGTGACAGAGCCTGTGTTCGAACCCCCTCGTGGTTCTGAAGTGCCTTTTGTATTCCGTCCTTTTGTTGGTATAGGTCTCGCATGCAGATGTTCTTCACTTGAATGACTTACTCGCAGACGCTTGAGTTAAGAACGGTCTGTGCACGTGATGGAATTTCAAATGGCATATAGGATGTTTGTAAATAATTTAAAACGAAATCCAGAGAATAAGGCACAAGCAGTCTCTATTAACCAAGATATTTGTAAAAACGCAAGCTTCCTCTGTCCTTATGTAGCAGGTAGATAAAACAGATATTGCATTCTCCCACAAAAAAAAAAAAAAAAAAAAAACGATTATATTATAAAAAATTACCAAGCGCGATATTTTTTTCAGGACTGGCACCAAAGAGGAACTCCTGTTTTTTTAAAACACACGTGGACCCTTTATGAATAAGTGACCGAGATGGCAGCACTGCACATTGCATTGAACTCTAGTGGCAGAGACGAGAGTAAGGACTGTTTTTGATTACTTAAAATGGCGACGCTTTCATTGCAAGAACAGCGTGTAATCATTCGTTTTCTCCATTTTTGTGGTGTGGCACCTACTGAAATTCATCTCCGGTTGAGTGAGACATGTGGTGATGGTACCATGGATGTGTGTAATGTACGTTCATGGGTGTGACAGTTCAATGAAGACAGAACATCTTGTGACAACAAACCAAGACAGTTAAGTGAGGCATGTGGTGATGGTACCATGGATGTGTCTAATGTGCGCTCCTGAGTGCGACAGTTCAATGAAGGCAGAACATCGTGTAACAACAAACCAAGACAGTTAAGTGAGGTATGTGGTGATGGTACCATGGGTGTGTCTAATGTACGTTCCTGGGTGTGACAGTTCAATGAAGGCAGAACATCGTGTGACAACAAACCAAGACAGTTAAGTGAGGCATGTAGTGATGGTACCATGGATGTGTCTAATGTACGTTCCTGAGTGCGACAGTTCAATGAAGACAGAACATCGTGTGACAACAAACCAAGACAGTTAAGTGAGGCATGTGGTGATGGTACCATGGATGTGTCTAATGTGCGTTCCTGGGTGTGACAGTTCAATGAAGGAAGAACATCGTGTGACATCAAACCAAGACAGTTAAGTGAGACATGCGGTGATGGTACCATGGATGTCTGTAATGCACGCTCCTGGGTGCGATAGTTCAATGAAAACAGAACATCGTGTGACAACAAACCAGGACAGTTAAGTGAGACATGTGGTGATGGTACCATGGATGTGTTTAATGTGCGTTCCTGGGTGCGACAGTTCAATGAAGACAGAACATCGTGTGACAACAAACCAGGACAGTTAAGTGAGACATGTGGTGATGGTACCATGGATGTGTCTAATGTACGTTCCTGGGTGCGACAGTTCAATGAAGGCAGAACATCGTGTGACAACAAACCAGGACAGTTAAGTGAGACATGTGGTGATGGTACCATGGATGTGTCTAATGTACGTTCCTGGGTGTGACAGTTCAATGAAGACAGAACATCCTGTGACAACAAACCAGGACAGTTAAGTGAGACATGTGGTAATGGTACCATGGATGTGTCTAATGTACGTTCCTGGGTGCGACAGTTCAATGAAAACAGAACATCGTGTGACAACAAACCAAGACAGTCACGGCCTCGCACCAGCCAGTCTGACGACATGATACAGCGAGTGGAGAACTTGTTTTGGAGTATCGCCGATTGAGCGTTTTCAGATCTTTATGCAGGATTGTGTGCATAGATCCGACGGAAATGCCAATTTTGGAGGCGATATCTGCAACAGTCTTAGTTTATTGTCACGCGAAGTTCTGCATTCATTGAACTGTCGCACCCAGGAACCAGCGGGCGCCACGGACCCTTAGCACTCGTGGTACCTCTGACGTTACTAGAGGAACCTCGGGCCGAACTGCCGAGCCCCTCCCGTCGGGTAGTCGTTCGGATTGGGTTGGACTCGAGGGGGCAGTATGTTCCCGACACCCACGGGGAATTGGGTACCTCCAGCCAGGCTACGGCCGCCCGGAGGGGGTAGAGGGTTGCCTAATAAGTCTCGGGTACTAGCCTGCAGAGCTAGTAGGTGTGCTAGATCACCAGGTGGCCCTACTGTGGTTTTCGGTAGTCTTCGCTGCGGGGTTGACGCGCGTAAGTGGCGTATCCACTTCCACCCGTCTTGACGCAGTAGTCGATGGGGTGAGGGGCTTTTTAGACTCAAGGTATTGCCCCATGGAAAGAACCGTGGAGTTTTCCATCGCTCCAAGGCAGAAGGAGGCCCGGGTCCTTGGTCCTGCGGATGGAGGACTGATGGGAGTAGAACCTCTGGTGTTAAAAGGTATTAAAAAGAGGAGAGATGATGTGAACTGATAATGGAGATGAAATGGTGGGACAGGAAATTCGGGGGATGTAATTAACCTACCCGCATTACCCTGGCAACCTAGGACAACCCTAAAACACTCATGGGACAGGTAGGCTGAACAAAGGAATCGAACTCGGACGTCCCGAATGGGGCCACAGAGGAAACCGCCTGAGACATCCTGACGTAAGGAACATCACAGGAATTATTCGTAAAAATGTGCCGGGTTTATATTATAATTTAAAAACCTGCATAGCAACTCAATGAAGGTTTGAGGTTTGGTTGCTGTTTCGTACTTAGGAGCCTAAGTTCCCATTTCTACACCGTCTTTTGTTTCCGTTAATTAACCAGCTCTATAGAAAGACACGGCAGAGTTCAGTAACCTGCTCACGTTACATTAAAAATTCATGAAGTTGAGGGGCGTTAGCATTTCTCGTATAAAATTATACAAAATAACTCATTATAGCAATGTCTCACTCGAACGTATACGACCTTGGCCTTTATTTCTGGAGCACCCGCATTTCTCCCGTGTTCTATGTACTCTTTCTTTGTAAGTTTTCACCAGGGTGTGTTAGTCTAGACTTTATAAAACTGCTGTGTTCGTGCAGACGCAATCGACGTAAGCATCCTCAAGTTTGTGTGTTTCGTAGATTAGCAACACTCACATAATGTTCCCCGGAAGGTAATGCAGTTATAGGAACCTCTAATTACACTAGGGAACACGTTTTCTGTACCCGAAACAAAATAGGCTAATTCTTATGCAAAATGACTCGCTGATTCCAAAAATACCTCTGAAAACGCTGTATCGCGTAACGTTTTTGAGATATTCTTATTCTTTAATATAAGATTACAGAAAGAGGTATGATACCAACTCATATTGACTTAATTTCAAATAATAACCATGTTTTTATTAAATAATATTTTTATACCTGTAAAGAATATTAATACTATTCGAAATAACTAGAACAAATTTTCCATCACGTAAGACTTATCAGTAAAATTAATTTTAGAGTCTACTATAAAAATCGTATTTACATGGTTGTTTTTGTGCTTATGGGACAGTAGGGCAACTGACAAGCATTTTATAGTGAAAGAATGGGGGAAAAGGGAAGACTCTACCTCTGGAGCAAGCAATGTTAAGTATGTGTCTCTAGTAGATACAAACAAAGTTCTTCTCCCCCCACTTCACATAAAGCTCCGGTTAATGAAGAATTTTGTTAAAGGTTTGGACAAAAGTGGAAGTAAATTTGAGTATTTAAGAAGTATATTTCCCAAAATAAATGAATCTAAATTGAAGGAAGGTATATTTGTCGGTCCTCAAATAAGACTACTTCTTAAAGACAGTGTTTTTGAATCAAAGCTTAAACGTGTTGAACTGGCAGCATGGAAATCATTTAAATGAGTGGTGGAAGGCTTCCTGGGCAATAACAAAGAAGAAAATTATGAAACTTTAGTCTCAGAACTATTAAGGAGCTACAAAGAAATGGGTTGCCGTATGTCACTTAAAATCCACTTTTTGCACTCTCACCTTGATAGTTTCCCTACAAACCTAGGAGCTGTAAGTGATGAGCAGGACGTTTCTGAAATGTAAAGGGTCACTGGGATTCAGCCATGTTGGGAGACTATTGTTGGTTCCTCAAACGGGAGAGTAAACGTCAATACAAAAAAAAAAAAAAAAAAAAAAAAAAATCAACAGTGAAACACTTCTGAGATAATTCAGGTATTGGTTTTCATAATTATCTTATGCTTATTTATTTTAATAATAATTAATAATAATTATTATTTTCAATGTTATTTGGCAATAAAATACCTATTATTTTCAATTAATCAAATATGAGTTATCACATCGCAATTCTGTAAGTTTTCATAAAAAATTATGAATACCTAAAAAACGTTACATGATACAACATTTTGAGGGACAGTTTTGGAATCAGCAGATCAGTTTCGGGTATATAAAAATAATTTTTTTTTTTGTTCCCCAGTGTTATCATAGAAAAATATTATTTCAATAACGCATTCCTTTAACGAAGCATTATTTTAGAAAACTTTAAGATAATTATACTTTTGAGAGGCAGTATTTTTCTTTGAAACAAATTAGTAAAATATTGCATCCTCCATAGCATTTGGAATATTAATAAGTGTTGACAAAAAGGTTTATAATAAATCTATGTTTAATTCTGGGGTGTCAGTTAACAAAGTCAGTCTGTTCATTTATAGTTTCAATTAACTGGCAGTTTAAATGCGTCAAGTGGGAAAAACGATATAGTTTCTTAAAGTTTAGAATTAATATTATTATATCACGAAAAATATTTTTATTTAATATTGATTTGTTTACATTAACACGACTAAAATAAGTTTGCCCCCTTTACCATCAATATTAGTTGGCTTACTGGAGATTCATGCATGGGTGGCTTTTTGAATTATTTTAGAAAATCTATATGACTTTTTACTTTCTTTATTTCTTTTCTATATTAAAGGGAAGAGGTGTTGCATTCCAAACACGCATTTGATACGACATTTCACACGTTTTAATTCTCTCTAAAAAAAAAAGAAAGACTTTCTATGCGCTTCTTCCTACGAGCAAAATGAAATGTGTAGTGTTTAACGCCCGCTTTTACTACATACGGCACCGCAGGCGGTGACACTGATGATACATGAGATGAAGATGGAGCACCGGTGGGATGAGATGGCGGGGGAAACCGGAGATCCCGGAGAAAACCCGCCCCAGCGCCGTGTTGTCCACAACAAATCTCACTTTGCGATCGCCTGGGATCGAACCCGGGCCGCTTTGGTGAGAGCCAAGCGGTCTAACCACTGAGCCACGGCGCGGCCATTCCTACGAGCAGACAATGCAAAAAATAAATATAAATAATATTTAAACTCAGACACTCCAACGCAGCAGGATTGCTCTGGCGGCATTCAGGAGATTCGAGTTCGATTCCCATGGTCGAACATGGGCTTTCCCGGCGCTGCATGGCAAGATGACAGGAAGATATGCTCTTGGTAAAACTTTATCCTCCGCTAGGACGGTCTCCGGTCGCCGAGCCCGATGTGGTCTGGTGGGGACGTTTCCGGGCGATGGGGGTTGTACTGCCCTGCCCGGGAGTTTCCACATAGCCAATAGCTCGGACCTGACCTCTGCACTGTTGGAGCTCTTTGGGACGGCCGCCATCTCTCTCCTCTAGCCTCCTTCGTCCTCCCACGGATGTCACACTTGGGGTCATTTGTATGTACCGGCCGCGCCGTGGCTCAGAATTTCTTTTAAAAAGACTTTCGCATTTAAAGCGCATTACTTAGCGATTCCCTCTTTAAAAATCCGACAATCACTACATTATAATGTATCCTTTTTATATCTATGAAGTGTCAAAATGCATAATTATTTACGTTTATCTCTATTAGTTCGAGTTGATAAAAGAAACAACTTTTGTAAGAAAGAGTGTGCAACATTTTTTATGATTTTTATTGATCGATCAGCAGTACAATGCTTTACAGATCAGAGTGAAAAGAAGGTAACAGTACAATAAGAACAATAACACTCAGGGGTAGGCTAGCAGGCCGCCCCCTAACTACATTAAGTTACAACTCCAATAATACTCTCTGAGAAATTATGTCAATATTGAAGATGTAAGACAGACATCAAGCACTAGAATCACTCGAATTAGACGTATCACTTAGAAGCAGGTCCTGTGGTAGTCTCCTCTTCAAGCGTGAGGGCTGGCGCGTGCGGACGCCGATGCTATAATGCACAGCTCCTGGAACTTCTTGCAGCGTGGAAAAGAAACGACGGGCGATCCTGCGATTGTAGTCGTAAAGCGGTAACAGTCCTAGTTCGTAATGGAGCTGCTGATTACGGATGAACCATGGAGCGTTGGTAGCGATGCGCATGAAGCGATTCTGTATGACCTGAAGACGACGCAGATGACATGTGTGTGCGGCCCCCCACACTTGGCAGGCATATGTAATAAGCGGACGAACGAGTGATTTGTAGAGTAACAATGAAGACTGTAGGCCGAGGCTGGAACGGCCATGTAACAGAGGTGAGAGTTTTGAAAGTCGCCCGGAGACCAGTGATATAAGACGATCGATATGTGTACGCCAGGTCAGTCGAGAGTCCAAAAGCACTCCAAGGTATTTAACGGGAGTTGTAGTGGGGAGCCAAGGGACATTGTTCCTGTAGAGACACAACGGAGTAAGCGGAGTATATCGGCGAAGAGTGAAGATTTTAGCCTCGGTTTTCTGAGAGTTCAAAAAGATCCGCCAAGTGCTGAACCAATGAGTTAGGCGATCTAAAGAGAGCTGTACTACTTGTGCGTGCTGGAGATTAACATGAGAATAATATAGTACTGTGTCATCAGCGTAAAGAGCTAAAGAAGTCGGAGCTAAGTCAGGAATATCAGAAATGTATATATTAAATAGAGTCGGGGCCAAGATAGAACCCTGTGAGACACCTGCGGTAATATTACGTGGGGATGAAAGCATTCCACCAATGCGTACTGAAAAGCTGCGGTCGTAGAGGAAACTGTGGATTAGATGTGATAAATAATTAGGAAGACCGATGCGGTAGAGCTTTAGGAGCAAACCATCATGCCAAACCCTGTCGAATGCCTGTGCCACATCAAGGAAAACAGCCGTGTATACTGATGGGCCTCGAAGCCGTGAACAATTGACTGAGTTAATCGTAAAAGCTGATGGGTAGTGGAATGTTTGTGACGAAATCCAAACTGATAAGGCGGAAGAACATGGTTATGATTAAGGTAAGACAGAAGATGGCGATGAATTACTTTTTCAAACAGTTTGGGGAGGGTCAGCAACAGACTTATAGGACGGAGTGTACAACATGAAAGTCATGTTACATCAGAGTTTTGTATCATTTCCTTCCTTTACCCCCTTAAACTATAACCTCACAAAATCGTATAATGCTGATTTATATCAACAATGTTTTATTTTAAATCAGTAAACCGTAATGTTAATAATATTTCATTTTATAATTTTATAACAAAATCCCTGTCTTGCCTATGGAAAGAAGAATGAAATATTGGTTGATGCATTTCTAATCCTAAGAAATCTAAATCCTAATTGTTGTGACATTTATTTTATCCAATACTTACTTGTCAAGTTGTACCTTAATAATATAAAGTAACATACTAAAGTAAGACTTTAGTATTAACGAGGATAAAATTTCTCTTTAACCAGTGTATAAATAATACAATCACTAGGCCTACGATTCTTTCACATTAGGTTAGCGAACGACATACATCCAACCGGCCTTGGTATAAATAACCCTTTATTCCAGAAAATAAAATTACAAATAATTTTACTATTTTATTATAGTTTAATTAAAAAGTATTAAGAATTTTTAGTTATTAGGATAAGTGTTGTATAAAAAGTTGTATGTTACTAGTGGGTCAAGACTTAATAGAGTCACGGCAATTAACAAACCTTCTACTCGTAGATAAATGATTTACTGCCATAAATAACCATTAAACCAGCTAATTAAACTTAATGTGGTAAGAAGGCGTCGGAACTGAAATAATTTGTATGAATAAAACATGAGAGAATGGCCTGAAGGAGGGATTTATATAAGACTAGGTCTTCTAATACTCCTAAATTGCATAACTTACCTTCTCGCTTTCTGGATAATCCATATTAAAGATTAGCAAGCTTATTTGTCAAAATCATCTGTCATGATGGATTACAAAGCTGCTTTAAACCCAGAAATATGCATGGATTCGAAGAAGGCTATTTTGATCAAGTTAGGAAACAGCGAGGACGTGGAAAATCCAGTTAGGCATCTCGATGTCACCTCACAGTTCTAGGAATATGTCCTTCGTGACTGAAAGCCGAGATCATTCTGGATATATTCCCACAACAGTGAAAAATAACACTCATTAGAATAATTTAAAACATTACTTATCTTGTACTTATTTTGTTGTTAGTACCGAATCATACTCTTTAAATCCAGAGGATTTTTTTGATCTTTTAGCAATACGCCAATTAACATCTCTCGTTAATATGAACAAGTCATGTAAACAGACATTCTTCTATAACATTACCAAGGACTTCGTCAAATTCATTTTATCATAACTAGGACATTACGAGTACAGATACCAACTTTGATCTAGAACATTTCCCTAAATCGTTAACGTAATCTTAAAACCTATCACTTACTTTTTCTCTTAATGGAAGACTGCTACCCTGAATTTTGTGCCGGTCTGGATGGCATATGCTAGCAATTGACACTGTCATTAACAAACGAAATATTTGTTTATTATTAGTGTTGTTTACTCCGATCCGAAAACATATCCTTTATTGTATCTCTTTTCATTTATTTTACCTCTTTTACATTCCCAAAAGCTTCCAACTTAATCTTTGCACATTCATTAACATCTTTGACCTAGACACGGTTACTAGCGACTAATATGTCTACTTCCTTATTCTTCATTGCAGGATGTAGTAAAATTGAGCATAAAACATAAAAAAATCAGAAAACGAGTAACATGAATAATAACTTCTATGATTTAAGGTTGAAAGTGAGCAAAAATACTTTTGGAGTAGTAGTTAATTCCTTCGCTCAGTGCTCAAAAACTTTTAAGACGCCGGTATTGCCAACCTTGGTTCCTTGCGGAATGTGACAATCGCCTCATTCAAGAAGGTCGTGAATCTCAGTTAATAATACTTGATAATAAAACTTTTAATCTATTAATTAAATAATTTGTTACGTTATTTTAATCGTTTTATTATTTCCACTGCCTCCCTAATGTAGATGTAATTTTTTTAAAACTCATGTTGTCAACATGCAAGGCAAATGAACATCGCAACTCCATGAATACCACAACCATGAAAAAGGTAAAACAATACAATATATTTATATATAATCTATAATATGTCTATAAATATTCAAGACGGTCTAAAAATACTGTATGTTGCACGGTTAAAAGGATTTTATTTTGTTTGTAGGTCCTGGTCTGCGGCCTCGCTTCGGAATCACACCTACTCACAAAATAAAGCTTCATCATAAATAACCATTATTTTTAACTGTCCGAAGACGAAGCACAACAATATATGTCCATTTGTGTTACTGCAAACCAGAAAACAGCGGGTTTTACTTGTCCTTTTACCTATTTGGCATCTTTTGCTTATTTCTTGCTTTTTAACTCTTTTTAGGCATCGATTAATGTATAAGAATAAGGTTATGTAGTCAACGTTTGTTGAAGAATGTAAACAGAAACTTATATGAATGCAACAAATAATATTTTTAGTATACTGACGGTACTTTTACTAATGCTGCGTGTATCAGAAGAAGGACGGATCTTAGAAACCTGTCTAAGCTGTAAAGATAGTACAGAGATGTAAGCAAAAGATGTGATGGACCATTCCTCCCGTCACGGATCGGCTCAAGGCAGACATGGACATCATCATTTGCCAAACAGAATAGTCCGTAATGATGAGGTACTCGTGCACGGTCCGTTATTGATCTATTCTGGGGAAGTTGGGGAATTAGTCATTCGGTCGGTCGACTCTGCAAGCTGAATCATGCTGCGGACTTTTTGGTTACTGTCTCTCTATACGAGAATCTCTCCCTGAAACAGATCATCCTTGACAAATGACTGTAGACGCTAATGCTATTTTGGTGTTACGCAGGGCTCTGTTTTGGCTCCTTTTTATTCTCTGTTAGGTGCTTATAGAAAGTAAACCAAATATTGTATTCCTTCTAGGGATGGTATTTTTAAAATCACAAAATTTTAAAATCACTCTTTCTACTACACTGGATTACTGGAAAACAAATTCAAAATTGCTACAAAAAGTTAACCGCCAAATATTTGTGTATTTCACGTGCAACAGTTTTCTCTGAAAGGCCATTTAGCACAGCAGGACTCATGTGACAGAAAAAGAGGTAGACTTGGCCACGAAAGAGTGAAAATTCCAGTATTTTTTAACAAAAACTTATAAAAGTGGACTATTTTTGCTTTTAAATCTCCAATGTAGAGTTTCAAAATAAGAAAATTTATGGTTTTAAGTTTTATCTTATTAAATATGCACATCTAGTTCATTTTATTGGCTTTACAGTTCCCCCAACGTTCTACAGTGCGATCCATATAAATCTGAACCATTTCAATAGGCCATAACTTTTAAACCAATAATAGGACACACGTGCAACTTTGGGAGAATATAATACACAATTGGGAGATTACATTACACTATTTACATCTCAGAGAAATGTTGGAAATGTCTTCCACCAGCATCTATACATGTTGGCACTCGTCTCACCATATTCTCTCAAGTTTTACAGAAAGTATCCTCGCCAATGTTACTTATTTCGGTTCGAATAGTTTCCTTGAGAACATCAATTGTCTGTGGCCTATTCTTGTACACTCTATTTTTAGATACACCCCACAAGAAAAATTCCGGTGAGGTTAGGTTAGGGGATCTGGGAGGCCACAGACCTTTTGAGATTATTCGATTATCAAAGAAACTGGTTACAAGTTCCATGGTGTCATTAGACGTGTGACACGTTGCTCCATCTTGCTGGAAATAACCTTCGCTCAATTCGATATCATCCAGCTGCTCCACAAATGTCTTGAAGATACCCTTATAAACTTCAGTGTCTACAGTCGTATCAAAGAAAATGGAACCAACGATCCATAAATGCTGGTGGAGGACACTTCCAACATTTTCTCTGAGATGTAAATAGTGTACTATATGCGCACGATAAGAAGAGCGATCGGGCTCCAAGTCCTCATTCGGTAAGTTTCGTTTAACTCCGTAAACATAGATGACAACTTTGGAATTTGAAATGCTCTATACACTGACATCTAGTGGCTAATACTTTATCATGTCCGCCATATTTCGTTTTAATCAATTTAAAGGTTAATTAGCTAACCAGTTTACAACAATCGTATGTTAGAATTAGAATTTTAGTTCGACCTTGGCAACATATACATGTTATGAGACACGTCAAAATGTATAAATACAGTATATACATAAAGTCAAATTGTTTACATACAATATACACAGTAAGCAGCTTTTCTATTGTTTCATGTGGTATTTGCATAGACTAGTTTACTACAAGAAATATCATAATATAAATATTACAGGTTTGTGAATGTACTATGCTCCCAGTGCCCATTTACATGGTTATAGTTCTAAAAATTCATTAACCGTATAAAAACAGTGTGCGTGCAAAAATTTCTTAACCTTATTCTTGAAGTGTTTTAATGATGCAGTTTGTTTGAATGAATTTGGAAGTTTATTATATAACATTATCACTTTGTAGTTAAAGCTTCCTTCATAAAGTCTCATTTGGTGCGCTCGAATTGCCAGTTTATCCTTGTTACGAGTACATCAGCATTTACTTGAAAATGATTTATATTTGTATGAACATTTGTGGATGTTATGGCTCTCGAAAGGGGACACATCATTATTGAACCATTATTATTGTAATGGTTCAAGTTTATATGGATCGCTTTTTATTTTGTATTTAAACTAGTAGTAGAAATGACGGTATCGGGTATCGAAGCGGGTGTCGTGGAAAATATTGTGTATCTGTATGGAGAATCGAGAAAAACTGGCATCGATCCACGCCTACTAAAAACGCCTGTCTCCATCAGCAATAGATTAAAGGACAACGTTTGTAAGACTAGTTAGTAGAAGTGAGAGAAATTCACTGTTTTGTTCCATTTATACTCTGACTTTAACTGCAATGGTCATATCGGCGGCCTTTCTCCTTTGGAACATATCGAAGGTGTTAACTCGTATTCGTTGCTTTTTTTTAACCATTAGATCAGGCATACATTTGCATTCTTACATCCAGACTCCGGGGAAGATGAGGAATTATCTTGGTCGGAGAAAAATCCCCACCCCCACCGCCGGGAATCGAACCCGGGACCCCTAGCACTGCAGGCTGGTGCACTACCGACCGGGCTACATTGTGAGCCCTATGTTTAGTAATTGTTATCCGTTGTTTTCAAATGAAGGCAGTATGGACATCATATGAAGAACGCGCAGATAACTTTCAGTTGTTTGTAGTAGAATCGACATTACTTTGTTTTGTGTTTCTATGAATTTCTCAGTTTAATAAACATTGCGTGTCTCACCTGAAAGATTGCAACAGATTTAAGTGGGGGGAATAATATTAGATATTAAATGTTAACGATAAAACTGGCTGGATTGGTTCAAATCAACAATATTTCTTTTCCGGTTTAATCACATGATGACCGAGGGAGGGCAAGCTTTACCAAAACCTTTTCCATTTAAATATACTTGACAAAGAACATTTAATATTTACCCTAACAGAATGTTTTGGGTTTAGGATAGCAGGGTTATAAGTGGAGCTACATGTGGCTGGAATGGAGTGTTATGAGAAATAACTTGAAGACGAAGAAGAAGAAGAAGAAGAAGAAGAAGAAGAAGAAGAAGAAGAAGAAGAAGAAGAAGAAGAAGAAGAAGAAGAATAGGTGATAAAAGAAATGCTCTACGAAATATGAAATACCAAGTATTTGATACCCTCGAGTGACGCAGAGCGTTGTGATATATGAGTGTCTTGTCTGTGGAATACAGAATTGCTAATTAAAACGTCACAGAAACATGCTGGTGATTACGAGCAACATCGGTCCGCTGGTTCGAGTCCCTTCGAGCAGAACCAGAAGCTGACGTTCATGCCCAGCGGGTTCCGTTCATGTCGAGCCATCTGGTCGAGCCAGCTTGATGACTAACCGAGGAAATCGTCGTGCTGCACCTGGTCAGTTAAATACTCTATTTTGGGCCCGATTGTAACGGATAATGAATGTACAAACCCAGGCTGCTTGTGGAATACGCTCCTCAAAATGGCAATGCAGCCATGAGCTTCTACTGTGATTATTAGACACACCTGTCAATTATATATATTACCTGTCTGACGAATGAGTACAATTGCTATGGGAGATCCCTGATTTAGAGAGGTTACAGAAGGCGGGAATATAGTACAATACAATCTCACCATCAAAACATCAGCACATGACGTATAGCTTTGTACTTGTGAAATCGATATCCCAGAAGTAAGTTTTATTCACCGCAGGAACATACAATATTCATAGCTTCGTCAAATTTGTACCCATAAGAATAATACAATTCTTTTGAGTAATACAATTATGAATACAATAATACAACAGTTGTTAAATAATACAATAGTAATCAACAGAATAATAATACCAATAGTAATTAAGAATAATGCAACTTAGGTCACACAATTTTTAATGTATTACATTTTTAAGAACTAGTCTGTAAGAGACATTATAACTTTTACCAAAAATATCAATATTTACTTTAAGTATTCTCCAGAATGTGTCCTTCTACCTTCAAAAGAGATCTTTCCTTTAACAATATTCATGAGTTAAACGACTAACTTCAAATAGGCTCACAACACAATTGAATTTTACGAAAACAAAAGTGAAGCGCACGTAGTCACTATGAAATAGATTGGTGAAGTAAAAGATGATTTAAAATTGGCAGGAATCACTCGATATCCTAGACAGGGGCGTCTTTTGAATGAAGGTGCCTAAGTGGCAAGTTGACCAAAAGGAGAAACCGAAGAAAAAGACTGCAACAACATGGATAGACGAGAGAAAAAAAGCCCATAGCCAAAGAGTGAGAAAACTTTGCATTCATAGAAGAGCTAACCGAGCGGGATGGCTCAGGAGGTTTCGTCTGTAGCCCGGGTTCGATTCCCGTGGCTGACCTACCTGACCCATGGGTTTTTTCGGGGGTTTCCCGGGTCGCTAGGCGAATGCTAGGTAGGTTAATTACATCCCCCGAATTTCCTTTCCCTCCATTTCATCTCCAATGTCATTTCACATCATCTCTCACCTGGTGGTATCTTTCAGGGTAGGAGTGTCGGCGGGAGCCTCGGCGGTGCATGGCAGGATGAGATGCTCTGAGGTAAACTACTTCCTTCTGCGGTAAGTCGGTTGCCGGTCTCCGCTCCTCTGCTGGAGCCATTTAGGGACCGCCAGTCAGGGACCTTTGGGGCTCGGATCGCCTGCCTTGGAACTTTAGAGCTCCGCTGCTGGGCTCTTTGCCGTCCCGCAGTAGGGGAGCGTGTTCGTTGTCCTGGCCTGTCGGGGGAAGTCTCTATCCAAGTAAACTGTAGGGACCTTTGGGGCTCGGATCGCCTGCCTTGGAACTTTAGAGCTCCGCTGCTGGGCTCTTTGCCGTCCCGCAGTAGGGGAGCGTGTTCGTTGTCCTGGCCTGTCGGGGGAAGTCTCTATCCAAGTAAACTGTAGGGACCTTTGGGGCTCGGATCGCCTGCCTTGGAACTTTAGAGCTCCGCTGCTGGGCTCTTTGCCGTCCCGCAGTAGGGGAGCGTGTTCGTTGTCCTGGTCTGTCGGGGGAAGTCTCTATCCAAGTAAACTGTAGGGACCTTTGGGGCTCGGATCGCCTGCCTTGGAACTTTAGAGCTCCGCTGCTGGGCTCTTTGCCGTCCCGCAGTAGGGGAGCGTGTTCGTTGTCCTGGTCTGTCGGGGGAAGTCTCTATCCAAGTAAACTGTAGGGACCTTTGGGGCTCGGATCGCCTGCCTTGGAACTTTAGAGCTCCGCTGCTGGGCTCTTTGCCGTCCCGCAGTAGGGGAGCGTGTTCGTTGTCCTGGTCTGTCGGGGGAAGTCTCTATCCAAGTAAACTGTAGGGACCTTTGGGGCTCGGATCGCCTGCCTTGGAACTTTAGAACTCCGCTGCTGGGCTCTTTGCCGTCCCGCAGTAGGGGAGCGTGTTCGTTGTCCTGGTCTGTCGGGGGAAGTCTCTATCCAAGTAAACTGTAGGGACCTTTGGGGCTCGGATCGCCTGCCTTGGAACTTTAGAGCTCCGCTGCTGGGCTCTTTGCCGTCCCGCAGTAGGGGAGCGTGTTCGTTGTCCTGGTCTGTCGGGGGAAGTCTCTATCCAAGTAAACTGTAGGGACCTTTGGGGCTCGGATCGCCTGCCTTGGAACTTTAGAGCTCCGCTGCTGGGCTCTTTGCCGTCCCGCAGTAGGGGAGCGTGTTCGTTGTCCTGGTCTGTCGGGGGAAGTCTCTATCCAAGTAGAGACCTTGCCTTCTGTACTGCTCCTTCGTGGCTTCTTGGGTCGGCCGCCCTCTGTGTCCTTCGCCTCATCCTTCCTCCCAGGGGTGCCCCACTTGAGGGCATAGGAACAATGGGCCCAGTATGGTGGCCTACGTAACGAATCCTCTCTGTAATTAAATCCTAATCCTTCACAGAAGAGCTAAGAAACGCCTCTAAGTTCTTTGCGTAGTCCTAATTCGAAAAAAAAAAAAAAAAAAATCATACAAGGCTTGTACCTGTCTCATTTTTTAAACATTGTTGAAGTCATCTTGCCTTCAGTCTACCAACATTTCTTCTACCCTTTAGGTCGTTTTGTTGAACCAGTTTTGGTATGCGGTCGTCGTCCATTCTTTTTATGTGGAATCATTTCGAGCTTGTTTTATTGTCTGTAAATTTAAATATTTTTAATTCCCTATGATTTATCCTGCAAAAGAACTCAAAAGTCTCATTTGAGCTACATATTTAAGCTATCTAGCAATAAGTTAACCAGGAAACAGATTACGCAACTAAGATCATTTGTGTGGTATAACTTACTCGGATAAACCAATGAAACTGTAATAACCTTGTGTTATGCCAGAATGAGACAGGGGAATAAATAAATAATAAGGAAAACAATACGAAAAGAAAGAAAGAAAGAAAGAAAGGAAGGAAAGAAAGAAAGAAGGAAAGAAAGAAAGAAGGAAAGAAAGAAAGAAGGAAAGAAAGAAAGAAAGAAGGAAGGAAAGAAAGAAGGAAAGAAAGAAGGAAAGAAAGAAAGAAGGAAAGAAAGAAGGAAAGAAAGAAAGAAGGAAGAAAAGAAAGAAAGAAAGAAGGAAAGAAGGAAAGAAAGAAGCAAAGAAGGAAAGAAAGAAAGAAGGAAAGAAAGAAAGAAGGAAGGAAAGAAAGAAGGAAGGAAAGAAAGAAAGAAGGAAGGAAAGAAAGAAAGAAGGAAAGAAAGAAAGAAGGAAAGAAAGAAGGAAAGAAAGAAAGAGAGAAAGAAAGAAAGAAAGAAAGAGAGAGAGAAAGAGAGAGAAAGAAAGAAAGAAAGAAAGAAGGAAAGAAGGAAAGAAAGAAAGAAGGAAAGAAAGAAAGAAGGAAAGAAAGAAAGAAGGAAAGAAGGAAAGAAAGAAGGAAAGAAAGAAGGAAAGAAGGAAAGAAGGAAAGAAAGAAAGAAGGAAAGAAGGAAAGAAAGAAGGAAAGAAGGAAGGAAGGAAAGAAGGAAGGAAGGAAAGAAGGAAGGAAGGAAAGAAGGAAGGAAGGAAAGAAGGAAGGAAGGAAAGAAAGAAAGAAGGAAGGTAAGAAAGAAGGAAGGAAAGAAAGAAAGAAGGAGAGAAAGAAAGAAAGAAGGAGAGAAAGAAAGAGAGAGAGAAAGAAAGAGGGAGAGAAAGAAAGAGAGAGAGAAAGAAAGAAAGAGAGAAAGAAAGAAATAGAGAAAGAAAGAAAGAAAGAAAGAGAGAAAGAAAGAAAGAAAGAAAGAAAGAAAGAAAGAAAGAAAGAAAGAAAGAAAGAAAGAAAGACAGAAAGAAAGAAAGAAAGAAAGAAGGGACGAAGGAAAGAAAGAAAGAAAGAAAGAAAGAAGGAAAGAAAGAAAGAAAGAAAGAAAGAGAGAGAGAAAGAAAGAAAGATAGATAGAAAGAAAGAAAGAAAGAAAGAAAGAAAGAAAGAAAGAAAGAAAGAAAGAAAGAAAGAAAGAAAGAAAGAAAGAAAGAAAGAAAGAAAGAAAGAAAGAAAGAAAGAAAGAAAGAAAGAAAGAAAGAAAGAAAGAAAGAAAGAAAGAAAGAAAGAAAGAAAGAAAGAAAGAAAGAAAGAAAGAAAGAAAGAAAGAAAGAAAGAAAGGAAGAGAATCAAACTGTTTCTGTAAGACTGAACAAAGGAAGGACATCCTTATGAAAGCTAAAACCAGGAAGAAGATATAAAATTGCCGTGCCAGTGGATGAGAAAAAATCGGGAATGGGGAAAAGAATTCAGGCGATTCTTTTTTAATCTACGACGTTAAGTCACTCATATCGGACGATGAATGAAATGGATTAAATGATACTCAAATGAGCCCAGCATCAACAGAGCTGAGAGTTACCAGTCATTCAACTCTCAGCATAAGGGAAAGCCCCGTATAAAAGCCTTATCCAGATAACACGCCCTACGCGAGATGGAACTAGGGACCTCTTGAACGTGAGACCGACAGGCTACCACACACGCCACAAAGGCGGCCAAGAATATTGGTAATGAAGTTCAACCAATCATAAAGGTGGATAACAATCTCTGTCATAGATATGCAAGAACACTCTCGTAAGACCAACGTTACCTTTTAGTTGAAGGAAACATTGCAATTGAAGTTTAATAAATGAAACAGGTTGATTTATAAATCTGCGTCCTTGTTTTAATTGTAAAAGTCTTGTAACACGAGGAATCGTTTATCATTTTCACAGTTGTAAATTCGGAAGACTTATGACTAAGTTGTGGGACCAGATGTTAATCAAGTAACCAACAAGTTTGTGTTGAAACATTATGTTGATTTGGGTCAGTACGTGAGGCGCATGACGCATCCGTCGGAACCTTGGTCAATTCACTTGTTTCAGAGCTGCATTCCTTACCGCACAAGTCATAACACCTCGAGGCGCCACCATCGCCTGAAGTCGACTGCTAATTCTGGAACTCAACATCACATTACTTTGGCCCCACAAAACAAATTCGGTGTACAACACCTTTTAAATTCACATAATACAAAAGAGAAAATAAGAGATAAAAACTCAGGTGTGTACCGGATAAAATGCAAAGGTATAACATTAGCTGAGGATGTTAGGAACGTCCTGGAGCACGGAGTACTGGTTTGACACAAAATGATATTCATTTGTACTTCATGGTATCATAATTGTTACTCATTAAGAAGACCAAGTTTGAAATTAAAGGACTTTATATCTTTCAGTTATACTTTTTACATATGTGGGCTGTTCAATAAAGAATGATCACAATGTTTTTTTGACAAATATCTTTACTCATCCTCATAATTTTGGTCCTTCTCAAAACAGTCTCCCCTGAATCTAATGCAATTGTCCCAGCGTTTCTGCCAGTCTTCAAAGACATGCTGGAAACCATTCCTTGACAGATCCTTCAAAATCACCTCCGCAGCCTTCACCACTGCGTCTGATGATGGATAATGCCTCCCACGAAGCCGTTTCTTCAAGTTAGGGAATAACAAAGAGTCACATGGGGCTAAATCCGGACTATAGGGAGGCTGAGGGATGCGCTTCACGTTGATTTTTGCAAGATATTCAGCAACAACATTGGCAATATGCGGCCGCGCATTATCGTGGTGCAGCATTCAGCCTGCTTCATGGAAATGTAGTCTTTTGTGCCTGATATGGACTTGCAATGTTTTCAGGACATCCTTGTAGTATTGTCCAGTTACTGATGTGTGTGCAGGTACAACATGCTGATAAACCATTCCATGAATATCAAAGAATGAGATGTCCATAACTTTCCCAGCAGAAGCAACCACTTTTGCTTTTTTTTGGGGGGGAGGGGGTTAGTGATGAAGGAGATTTCCACACTGAGCTTTGCTGTTTGCTCTCAGGATCAAAATGATGTAGCCAAGTTTCATCAGCAGTGATTACGTTTGAAAGAAACTCCAGATCTTCCTTTAACATCAACTTTAACTGCATGCAGACCTGCATAAGAATGTCCTTTTGTTTGGGAATCAATAGTCTTGGAACCCATCGCGCACAAACACGTCTCATGTGTAATGTCTCTGTCACCAACGTGTGGGTGGCACCCAATGAAATGTTCAGTATTTCATAAAGTGATCTTAAGGTAATTCATCGATCCTCTTTCACAATGGCAGCAGCAGTGTTGATATTTTCTTCTGGAAGATCAGTAACTGGAGCACTGGGTCCACCTTCCTTTGAAAGTGATTGTCTCCCCACTTTAAACATTTTAAACCACCTTCGAGTTGTGCTGTAGGGAAGAACAGACTCTCCATAGGCCTCCTGTAACATTGTATAGGCCTCAACTGAAGATTTGTTGAGACGAAAGCAGAATTTCAAAGCCGCATATTGTTCCTCGCGTGTTACCTCCATTGCAGCGGTAGGCGATACTGAACATGTGTGAACTTGCCTGGTTCTCACAGGCGGGAACCAGGAGTAGCAACAGTGAAACTACTACAGCGTGTTTGTTTAACATTAAGCTAACAGAATATAATAACTTTGAAAAATTATGACTGTAAACAATTATGATTATTATTTATTGAACAGCCCTCGTACATAGAGTTTTTAATTTGGCTTAAGGCGTATATAAATTTCACAGATTACTCAAAAGCTCCATCATATATTGACTCCCGATTGAGTAAAGAGTCCTGTAACTGTAAATCTGAGAGAATAGTTAATATATCTCCAAAAGTTCGTAAATTAACAAAATTATCTACTGCAATTAAAGATTAGAGGTAAAACAAATTAAAATATTTTATTTTAAATGTTTTTGTTCTATCTAAATTACATATACTCTGAATTAGAAAGAATGGGGTAACTTACTTTCATAAAAGAAGCAAAATAGGAAACATTTGACTTTCGCAGCTGTGCTAATGACATTTGTTTGGAAGTTATGACATCACCTCAGGCCCAAATCATGCGTACTGCCTATTACAGTGTTACCAAATAAAGAAAAGTACAATTACGTTAAAATCTTTCACACTTTCTTCATCGCAAATCCAGAAGGCCATGTCCAATTGAGATGGCCTACTGTATATTATTACATTGTTTAGTAAACATGACATTGGTGGTCACTGCAGTACCAGAGGGGCTTGATTTTCAACCTGTCAAAGACATCAAGTACTCGTAAAACATTTCAGAATTTGCACATTAAAATTCTGAAGTGAACCTCCAATTAATCCGTCTAAACTTTTATAGAAACTAAATAGATGTATATCTACAAACAATAGTATGAATGTATTCTGTATTTTTCATGCAGTATGTCACTGCTCAAACAAAAATACTGCTCTTAAATTAAAGATTGCAGTTGAAAAAGTGCTAAATTCTTTACTACAGATGATACAATCAAATCCTCTGCCTCTCTCGTCTGCTACAATGCTAGCTTTCAAATCCAGAGTATCCAGTTCAATTCTGGACTGGGGCTTAGCTATTAAATTTCCTTCATTCTGAATGAAGTTTCTATAATTGTGTTCAAAAGGTAAATGTAACATCATTCTATACAAATATTTAGAGTTCACCGAAATATGTAATTCATGCCAATTGTTGACTCACACTCAAGAGCTGCCGAGTTCGATACTCGGTCACGGTGAGCCATCTGGATAAGGTTTAAATTCCGATGTTTTCCCTTATCCTGAAAGATGAATGTCTGGTAGCTCTAAGCTCTATGGACCCTAGACTCATTTTAACATCATTTCATTCATCGTCAGATATGACTTAACGTCAAGGTTTTTCCCATATACTGAAAGTTGAATGTATGGTAACTCTAAGCTCTATGTACTGTGTACTCATTTGAACATCATTTCATTCATCGTCCGATATGACTTAACTTTGGAGGTTTTCCCTTATCCTGAAAGATGAATGTCTGGTAACTCTAAGCTCTATGTACTCTGTACTCATTTGTACATCATTTCATTCATCGTCCGAGATGACTTAACTTTGGAGGTTTTCCCTTATCCTGAAAGATGAATGTCTGTTAACTCTAAGCTCTATGTACTCTGTACTCATTTCAACATCATTTCATTCATCGTCCGATATGCCTTAATGCTGGAGGTTTTCCCTTATCCTGAAAGATGAATGTCTGGTAACTCTAAGCTCTATGTACACTGTACTCATTTCAACATCATTTCATTCATCGTCCGATATAACTTAACGTTGGAGGTTTTCTCTTATCCTGAAAGATGAATGTCTGGTAACTCTAAGCTCTATGTACGCTGTACTCATTTCAACATCATTTCATTCATCGTCCGATATGACTTAACGTTGGAGGTTTTCCCTTATCCTGAAAGATGAATGTCTGGTAACTCTAAGCTCTATGTACCCTGTACTCATTTGAACATCATTTCATTCATCATCCGATATGACTTAACGCTGGAGGTTTTCCCTTATCCTGAAAGATGAATGTCTGGTAACTCTAAGCTCTATGTACCCTGTACTCATTTCAACATCATTTCATTCATCGTCCGATATAACTTAACGTTGGAGGTTTTCCCTTATCCTGAAAGATGAATGTCTGGTAACTCTAAGCTCTATGTACCCTGTACTCTTTTGAACATCATTTCATTCATCGTCCGATATAACTTAACGTTGGAGGTTTTCTCTTATCCTGAAAGATGAATGTCTGGTAACTCTAAGCTCTATGTACCCTGTACTCTTTTGAACATCATTTCATTCATCGTCCGATATAACTTAACGTTGGAGGTTTTCTCTTATCCTGAAAGATGAATGTCTGGTAACTCTAAGCTCTATGTACCCTGTACTCTTTTGAACATCATTTCATTCATCGTCCGATATAACTTAACGTTGGAGGTTTTCTCTTATCCTGAAAGATGAATGTCTGGTAACTCTAAGCTCTATGTACCATGTACTCATTTGAACATCATTTCATTCATCGTACGATATGACAATGTTGGAGGTTGTAAATTATTAAACAATTCTGGCACAACACACCAACCGCCGTGATTGGTCTCACCATGATAGAGCAGCAGAGATGAATTAGATGAAAGAAAATGATAACAACAAGAAATTAAGAAAAATCAGAACAAAAAACTTAGAATGACTGGTCTTAAGGGAAACGAACACGGGACTTCCAGAATGCAAACCTCAGACGTTACTCGCTGATGACCGCTGTAGTTGAGCGTCCTTATACACATCATCAGACGTTACTAAGGATCATCTCATTCACTTGTTCTTGCTTTAAAAAACAATAACGCTGGCATTCGTCCAGAGGTTTCTATTTCGATGCCAATCTCTGTTAAGAACTCTTTGAACAACAAAGTAAAAAGTGAATTAAGATTTCCGAACACAGACTCCTAAGGAGGAAATGTTTTCACTTTACGAACTCAGGAAATTCCATCATGCCTCATTAATTCACATCCTTCACCGCTCACTCGATTTCTGGTAATAACTTCATCATTAAACGGTTCAAATAGACGTAATACAAGCTTCATTTTGCTTTAGACGTAACCTTCCTGGGCTCATTTGAGTAGTGATGTCGTTATATTCGTGCACACACCGTGAATGATATAACCTGCCTACTTAAGAGGGGGTGTCGTAGAGTTTTAATTATCACCCTTTAAAAATGTGATAGAGAGTTTGTGTTGATATGCGCTTGTTAGTTCTTCTCTATGTAGTTACCATCCGGATTTACATTTTCCCCAGCGTTTCTTGACCTTCCGAATACCTTGATTGTAGAAGTCTGCAGAATTTACTTTAAACCACTCTTCCACTTCATTAATGACGTCATTTTTGTAGTCAAGTCGGTGACCACGCAACAGATTCTTTATTTCCAGGAACAAGAAAAGTCACTTCGTGCGAGATCAGGCGAATAAGGCGGATGCTGTAAGCTCTCAGAGCTACATTCCCTTGTTTTGTCAACTACAACTTGAGATGAATGAGCTGATGCATTGTCAGACAGAAGACGAACAACTTTGGAGAGCATATCGCGTTGTTTCTTAATCAGAGCTGCTCATAACTTGTCCAGAAGATTGCAGTATTATCTGCCAGTGATGGTTTGACCCTTGGCAAAATAATCTGTAAGGATGACTCTACGACAGTCCCAGAAAACTGAAAGCATGACCTCCCCAGCTGACGTTTGCACCTTTGCCTTTTTGGGAGGGGGGAATCGGCATTTTTGCATTCTATGCTCATGGTTTTTGTCTCTGGAATATCCGGATAGATCCAGGATTCATCCATGGTTATCAGACGAACAAAAAATCATCTTCATCCTGTTCCAACAGCATCAAAATCTACCTTGAATGCTCACACCGTGTTTACTTTTGGAAAGGGGTTAACAAACGTGGAACTCACCGCGCAGACACCTTAGACATGCGCAGTTCGTCCACACACTACCATAACTAAGATGTGTCTCATTCATGATCATTTGGATCGTTGCTCGTCTGTCTTCCAGTATTAAACACTCCACTTTCTTCAATGTGACAGCTGACGGTCTACCAGCTCCTGGCTCATCTGTCAGGGACATGTGGCCAGTTTGAAAATTCCTTTTCCACCTCACAATAGTGTCATACGATGGGCAGTCATTTCCATAAACAGCCGTCATCTCATCATGGATTTCCCGGGCAGTTTTACCCTTCAAATGCAGGAACTTGATCACACTACGAGCCTCAATTTTCTCCATCTTACACCTCAGTCACTTCTGGCACTCACTGTAAAACAACAAAAGAACTTAACCCACTGAAATTACCAACATCATGTTCCGAGAGATGAATAATGACAATGAAAAGATTTTCATCACTCTATTATAAAAACTACCGGGGGATAGTTACCACTTTACCACTCCTCTTCGTAAATCACGAAATGAAGATGCTAAATTGTCGGAATCACACAAATTTTCTCATTTTCAAAGCTATTCTGTAAATGATATGTTCAAAAGCTTTTGTTTAACCAACTTCAAATCAACAAATACGTTTAGACTTAGCCGCAACTTTTAAATAGATCATTCGTGCTTTAAACATAGTTTTAAGACAGTTGGTAGCAAAACTGGGCGTTTAGAAGTTACACTGTAGAAAATTCTTTCGCTCAGATGTTAAAAAAATTTAAAACGCCAGAATGCCATTTTTTGGTGTTTTTATTTATTTTTTATTTATTTATTATTTATTTACTTATTTATTTATTTATTTATTTATTTATTTATTTATTTATTTATTTATTTATTTATTTATTTATTTATTTATTTATTTATTTATTTATTTATTTATTTATTTATTTATTTATTTATTTATTTATTTATTTATTTATTTATTTATTTATTTATTTATTTATTTATTTATTTATTTATTTATTTATTTATTTATTTATTTATTTATTTATTTATTTATTTATTTATTTATTTATTTATTTATTTATTTATTTATTTATTTATTTATTTATTTATTTATTTATTTATTTATTTATTTATTTATTTATTTATTTATTTATTTATTTATTTATTTATTTATTTATTTATTTATTTATTTATTTATTTATTTATTTATTTATTTATTTATTTATTTATTTATTTATTTATTTATTTATTTATTTATTTATTTATTTATTTATTTATTTATTTATTTATTTATTTATTTATTTATTTATTTATTTATTTATTTATTTATTTATTTATTTATTTATTTATTTATTTATTTATTAATTAATTAATTTATTTATTTATTTATTTATTTATTTATTTATTTATTTATTTATTTATTTATTTATTTATTTATTTATTTATTTATTTATTTATTTATTTATTTATTTATTTATTTATTTATTTATTTATTTATTTATTTATTTATTTATTTATTTATTTATTTATTTATTTATTTATTTATTTATTTATTTATTTATTTATTTATTTATTTATTTATTTATTTATTTATTTATTTATTTATTTATTTATTTATTTATTTATTTATTTATTTATTTATTTATTTATTTATTTATTTATTTATTTATTTATTTATTTATTTATTTATTTATTTATTTATTTATTTATTTATTTATTTATTTATTTATTTATTTATTTATTTATTTATTTATTAATTAATTAATTTATTTATTTATTTATTTATTTATTTATTTATTTATTTATTTATTTATTTATTTATTTATTTATTTATTTATTTATTTATTTATTTATTTATTTATTTATTTATTTATTTATTTATTTATTTATTTATTTATTTATTTATTTATTTATTTATTTATTTATTTATTTATCCAATGTGAACACTACAGGTTTCCCCAATTACCATGTTCACTATAAAGTTACAATATGAACAAAATGTATAAACAACAATACAAAATTAATTACAGAACAAATAATAACAAAAGAAAAACAAACAAGTTAACAACATTGATTCACATGTACAGTAAGTCAATCATTCTACTTTTGATAATAAATAATCACAGGATAAAGGAAAGTTTCTAATTTTCATACTAAACATATCAGTGTTTAAGGAATGTAATTTATTGTATAATGAGTGCATTCCAGTAGAGGTGAATTTTTATAGGAATCAGTATTAAACTTCTGAGGAAGAAACATTTACGAAATTTATTAGGTGCAACATCTTGAACGTAGAAACGTATTAATTTTCTTAGGTTAGGGTCATCAATCATATTATGAAGTAATTTGTAAAGGAAAAGCAATAACTGACAATTTCTCTTATGTATTCTAAAATTCAAATAAATGAAGCAATGTATTATATGATATAAACTTAGGAAAATAATGAAAAGTGTTGAAAAACACATACCTTAGAAATTTGTATTAAATAACTTCGATAAGTTTAATAAATTTGGCGGTATGGGGACTCCATACTAGTGAAGCATATTCGAGTCAGGATCTTACAAATGAATTATATAATGTAACAAAAGAGACTAATATCGTTGAAGTTGGATGAGTTACGAATAATGAATCCCAAATTTCTATATGCTACAGTGAGTACTGTGTTTATTAAAAGATAGATCCTTATTAAAAATAACTCCTAAATCAGAGTTGTTGTTTCTAACATTTTTAAATTTACTTCATCTATTTTGTATTCAAAGACAATATTCTTTTAAGCCTAGAGAAGATCATAACTTGGCATTTTGATATATTAAAAGGAAGATTATTGTCTTTTCTCCATTTATTTAATGCATTCAGGTCTTTTTGAAGTTTTGCACAATCAGAGGTAGATTTTACGGAACTAAAGATTTGTAGATCATCCTATTTTAACTTGTAATAACAGATGATATCTCATTCACAAACAAAAGAAATAGTATGTTTTTTTTTGTATTTCTTTTTTGTAATTTACGTCCTCCAACGTTAAGTCATATCGGACGATGAATGGAATGGGTGAAATGATGCTCACATGAGCCCAGGGACCATAGAGCTTAGAGTTACCCGACAATCGTCTTTCAGGATAAGGGAAAACCCCGGAAAAACCTTATCCAGGTAACTCACCCTGACCGAGATTCGAACTCGGGACCTCTTGAACGTGAGGCAGACACGCTACCACCACGCTACCGAGGTGGGCAAAAGAAGAAATAGTAGCGGACCTAAATTAGAACCCTGAGGCACGCCGGAGTAAACTTCAAACCTATAGGATGTACTACTTTTATCTTTAAGAACTACAAATCTCGACTTTAAATAGAAAATCATTAATGATACCATGGAATCAGAAAAACATTACAGCGGCAATTTACTTATTCATTTATCATGATCGACTTTATCGAAGGCTTTTTGAAAATCTGTGTAGATAACATCAACTTGCAATCTATTATCTAATGCACCAGATACATAATGAAAAAAATACATAAATTAGTTACAGTGGATCTGTTAGTCATAAATCCATGCTGAGTGACACTAATGCTGTTTTTAACATGCCAAAAATATGTTTATAAAATATACTCTCAAATGTTTTAGCTGGAGTTGATAAAATAGCACTTTGTCTATAGTTATTGATATTTTCAGAATCTCCACATATAAAACTTGGTTTTATCTTAGTTAATTTACATCTATCAGGCAATTTTTCTTGCGGAATGCGAAAATCGCTTTATTCAATTCATATAACATATTCTATCTCTATCCGCAAGAAATGTTTTCTTAAATTCTTGACATACAGTTTTATTACATCCTACGAGGGCTGTTCAATAAAGAATGATAAATTTTTTTTTGACAACGTGCCTTTACTTATCCTCATAATTTTGATGGTCCTTCTCAAATTAGTCTCTCGTGAATGAAATGCACTTATCCCAACGTTTCTACCAATCTTTAAACACATGCTGGAAACCACATTTTGAGAAATCCTTCAAAATCGCCTCCGCAGCTTTCACCACTGCTTCTGATAATGGATAATGCCTCCCACGAAGGCGTTTCCTGAAGTTAGGGAATAGAAAAACGTCACATGGGGCTAAATCCGGACTATAGGGAGGGTGAGGGATGCACTTCGCTTGGATTTTTGCAGGATATTCAGCAACAACATTGGCAATATACAGCCTCGCTTTATCGTGGTGCAGCATTCAGCCTGCTTCACGGAAATGTAGTCTTTTGCGCCTGATATGGACTTGCAATGTTTCCAGGACATCCCTGTAGTATTGTCCAGTTACTGATGTGTGTGCAGGTACAACATGCTGATAAACCATTCCATGAATATCAAAGAATGAGATGACCATGACTTTATTAGCAGAAGCAACCACTTTTGCTTTTTTGGGGGGTTGGTGATGAAGGAGATTTCCACACTGAGCTTTGCTGTTTGCTGTCAGGATCAAAACGATGTAGCCAAGTTTCATCAGCAGTGATTACGTTTGAAAGAAACTCCGGATCTTCCTCTAACATCAACTTTAACTGCATGCAGACCTGCATGCGAATGTCCTTTTATTCGGGAATCAACAGTCTTGGAACCCATCGCGCACAAACACGTCTCATGTGTAATGTTTCTGTCACCAACGTGTGGGTGGCATCCAATGAAATGTTCAGTATTTCAGAAAGTGATCTTAAGGTAATTCGTGAGTCCTTTCTCACAATTGCAGCAGCAGTGTTGATGTTTTCTTCCGTAATAGCAGTAACTGTAGCACCGGGTCCACCTTTCTTTGAAATTGATTGTCTCCCCTCTTTAAACATTTTAAACCACCTCCGAGCTGTACTGTAGGAAAGAACAGACTCTTCATAGGCCTCCTGTAACATTGTATAGGCCTCAACTGAAGATTTGTTGAGACGAAAGCAGAATTTCTAAGCCACATATTGTTCCTCACGTGTTACCTCCATTGCAGCAGTAGGCGATACTAAACTTGTCTGAATTTGCCTGGTTCTCACAGTCGGTAACCAAGAGTACCAACAATGAAACTACTACGGCGTGTTTGTTTCACATTAATCTAACAGAATATAATAAGATTGAAATGTAGTGCTAAAAATTTATGACCGTAAAAATATTATGACCATTCTTTATCGAACAGCCCTCGTATATTTGGTAGCTAGATAAAGGACGTAATTTTTCTCAGCCCTGCTGCGGACACGATATGGGTATTTGTGGTATCTATCAAAATTCTTAACCAGTGCACTGCTTATTGCTCATTTGCTCAAGAGACATTGGTTCAAAAACGTTTTTTGAATTAGAGAACTGAATTAGTGGATAATTGGACGAAAACATGAAAAGAAAGTTGGTCTTCTGACATTTGCAATTATTTCCCATTTTACGTTATGAATTGCTTCCTCTTCTCTTGGGGAAAAAGCCAGGAAGAACGACTAAGAGTGTACAATGAAGAATCCAATTAAAGACGTTTATGAATGCAGAAAAGACGAGGAAAAAACCAAGCCTTGAAACCCGAACCTCTTATTAAAGAAACCTAAGATTCTTGTCTACAACATAAAAAGAGAAAAATCTTCTTTCATTCGCCATTTTTGTTGATGTTTACTTAAACTCTGCTTGTACTTTCAGTTTGATGAACTTGTTTCATAGAGCAAGTCATGCGATGACGTTTTTGGTGACAGATCTATAAAGTCTCTCTAACGAGGTACGTCATTAAAAGCGATCGGAAAAGTACTTTTAAAAGTCATTTGAAGTTAGACGACGAGATTCGTTAGAAGTTTAGCATCTTGGGACAACTTTCTAATTACAGCGGCGCACTTCGCTGGGCTTGCAACAATCAACTCATACAATACTTAAAATTAAAGGCTGCACAGGGGTTGGGGGGAGGTGCACTGCTGGTTCAGGTTCATTAGGAATCCTTAGGGATTATAATCCACTTGCTTAGGGAAAATGGGGAGCTTCGGAATCCACTTATATGTGTGTTATAACTAGACAGTGGATTTATAGGCACTAAAAACGTGTGAAATAGGCAGGAAAAAAGACACTAAAATGGACAAAATAGGCGCTTATTAGGCACTAAACATTTGCTAAGTAAACACTTAGAAATATACCATTTTAGTAAAATGACTCTTAAAATGCACTATAACAAAATGACAATCATCGCAACATATGCTGCAACAAACTCGCTAAACACATACTATTTTGCAGTTCCCTAGGCGAAACAGTTCTCCATTTATTACAAATTTCATAAATGGCTCCATAGCAAGTTAATTAAAATAACATATATTGCCGTATAATTAAAATACATATAAATCCACTTCACTAATGTGCAGAAAGGTGTGAAGTCAGGGGCGGTTCCTCCATAAGGTTGCAGGTTTGCGCTACACCCACTGATTCTGAATATACAACAGGTGCATTTTGCACATTAAAGCTGTACTTGTTTGCATTGCTTTATATACAAACATGTTTCAATTAAGCTTATCGTCTGTAGCTGCCCATGACCGCAGAAGTCGAAATAAACAGTGATTAGCTGTAGGAGCCGCAGGTTTGCAGTGAAGAGTTAACCTAAGATTTCGCCCAAATATAGGCTCTCAGAGGGGATTGCGGGGAGGTGAAGAGATGGGAGTGGCTTCTTATACATTGCTTAAATGGAGGTTTATAAACCTAGCTCCTCCTACTCTTAGCAACGGCTATAGCGTGACCTTCAGGCTTAGCTTCTGTGTGCTCTGCTTATCAAACACAGGGAGAATTTAATTAAATGCATGGAGGTTATTCAGAAGAGAGCTCTGTTAAACAACAACACCACACTTTTTCAGGCTTCTGGGTTTATGGTCACTTTGAAAGATTATAATTTTGTATTCTGGCTGTCTTTCTTCTACAAGATCATGCCACATGTGGACATTTTGTACAATCAGCTGCAGAAAAGAGACTGCAATGCAACATTTGCCATCGCCCAGCTAAACGCATTTGAAAGGGAAGTGCAAATGGTAAGAAATAGCGTGGATATCGAGGAACACGAAGAAACTGCAATTAAGAGGAGAAGAATAGAAGATCATGATGTGAAAAGAAGAGAAGCTCTTGAAGTATGTGACATTCTTAGAGAAGCAAAGGACAGATTTAGCTTCACGGGGCATCTGGTAGCCTCAACTTTGTTTCATCAAGAAAACTTCTAAGACATTTCCAGAGGATTCCCTTAGAGAAACAATAAGGTTCTTTCCTTTTATCATTGGAAAAAAAATTCGTAGAGAACTGACATTTCGTGGAATGTCCGGCGCTTTGTGCTTGATGGACTTCAATAAGGAAAACAATTTATGTACTACATTCAGCGAATATGTCAAACTCCTCCGAGTACTGTTAACAATGCCAATGTCTACCGCTGAAGCAGAACGCTGTTTCTCAACTTTAAAAAGAATAAAAACTTTCCTTAGGAACACAATGTCACAGGACCGATTGACAGCATTAGCAATGCTTTCAATTGAGAGAGATTTTGTTATGAAGATCAGCGATTTCAACGCAAAAGTTATCGTTAGATTCGTCAGGTCTAAGGAGAGTACAGCAGAGAATCTGTATAAATAGGTGAGTCATTACTACTCTGTATTTTATTTTTCATTTGTGCACCACCAATAATTTAACCCACCAGCCGCCACTGTGTGAAGTAATTAACTATGTAAAAAAACAAAAACATGGGTTTTGTGGGGAGAGGCTGAAATACCTGAAGCTTTTGTTAGATTTGTTTCAAATGTACGAGAGGGCACCCAAAAGAAACCGGATTGTTGTCATAAAAACTTTATTGATAAACGTTTTACAAAATTACTTCAGTCACCTTAAAAATACTCTCCATTACATGCGATGCTCTTGTCAAGTCTCTTTTCCCACCGTTGGAAGCATGTTTGTAACTCTTCAAGTTTGATATCGTCCAGTGCCCTTTGCGAAACTGTTCTTATCGCCTCCACATCGTCACAACGCCCTCGTTTTAGCGTTTTTTTTTTTCATTCGTGGAAATAGGAAAAAGTCGCACGGGGCTAGGTCCGGCGAATACGAAGCGTGGGGAACGACAGACCACCTCTGAGATGCCAAATAGTGGGTCACTCGTAAGGCCGTGTGTGCTGGAGCGTTGTCGTGATGCAGAAACCAGTCACCTGATCCCGGGCGTTTCCTCCTCACATCCTCTCGCAGACGCCTTAAAACATCCAAGTAAACGTTCTGGTTAACAGCCTGGTCAGGTGGTACGAATTGCCGATGCACAATTACACGAACATAAAAAAAATACAATGATCATCATCTTCACATTTGACCGCACTTGTCTTGCTTTTTTGGTCTGGGAGAGTTGGGAGTCCTCCACTGGCTTGACACTTGCTTGGTTTCTGGGTCATACCCGTAACACCAACTCTCATCTCCTTTAATGCCTTTATTCAAGAAGTCTGGATCACGCGCAGTCTCTGTGTTCAAGTCCTGACACACATTCATGCGGATGGTTTTGTGATCCTGTGTGAGAAGGCGCGGAACAAATTGAGCAGCAACACGTCTCATGTGCAAATCCTCCCTGAAAATCCGCTGGCACGAGCTCTAACTGATTGATCACCGAGGTCTACTTCCCATAAGCCCCAGCCCCGTAGGACCGGGAACCCGGGCCTCATCTGTTATTTCCATTAGGACAGTACCTATTTTATAAACTGCCCCCCCGTCTGCCTTACGGCAAACAGGACGGATGTGGATACGCCACATACGCGCCAGTCCTTAATGAACCAGCTACCAAATAACCTTGGTAGGGCCGCCAGTGTCTAGCTCACCAGCTACTAGCTCTGCAGGCTAGTCCCCGGGACTTATAGGACAACCCTCTGCCCCCTCCGGGCGGCCCTGGCGACCTGGCCGGAGGTACCCAATTGCCCGTGGGTGACGGGAACCACTGCCCCCTCGAGACCAACCCAATCCGAACAACTCCCATGCGGGAGGGGCTCGTTATGTTCGGCCCGAGGTTCCTCTAGTAACGTCAGAGGTACCACGAGTGCTAGGGGTCCGTAGCGCCCGCACTTTGGCAGCTAAAAGGGACGGATCCCTTCCCCTACGGGGCTCTAACTGATTCCTGTCGCTGCTGAAATTTGGTCGATCGTTTGATGACGATCCTCGTTGATCTTTTGGCGGACCTTTTCAATGTTCTCCTCATTTCGCGATGTTGAAGGGCGTCCAGAACGAGCTTGGCCTTCAACACACATCTCACCACGTTTAAAGCGCCCAAACCACTCAAAAACCTGTGTGCGGCTCATAGCGTCCTCCTGGAAAGCTCCCTGAAGCATTTGGTGTGTCTCCGTTGCAGTTTTTTAAGCAGGAAACAAAATTTCACACACACTCTTTGTTCTTTTAAAGTTGCCACAACGACTTCGCAGAGGTAACCCGCCAACAGTCAGAGAAACACAATACCACACTTGCACGTTCAGGTCTACACTGACGCCGTCTGCACAGCTGTTTCATGAAGGTCTCTACTAACACCATCTATCGGAGAACCCTGCACTACGTCTACGAGTGGCAGCACCCTCGGAGGCCGGTTTCTTTTGGTTCCCCCCTTGTATACCATTTATTTTTGTGATCGATCAAGAATGGAATAATGCCAAGTTTCAGCTTTCTAGTTACAACAGTTTCTGAGGAATTAACAGTTTATGTCTAAATTACAGGCGATTTTCAAAATGTTCCACATATTGTAATTTTAAAATTTAATGCTTGGGGTATAAGTTTATGTACCCATTTTAACCAAATAATGACCTGTACCTATATGAAATATTTGTCTTCGCCATATCAACGAAGGGAAAAAAATAATCATACCTATTTAACAATTTTTATTTTCCTAAGCGTTTTCAGTAAGAAGTAAGCGTTATAATGCTTTTCAATACAAATAACAAAAACACAACAAATGTAAATGGGTAAACTTAATATTCAGTTACCCTTACAGGAATGTTTAGAATTTCCTACAAATTAATAGAAAACTGCATCCTGTGGAACATTTTGAAGTTAGGAAAATGTGGAAAATATGGAATCTGAGAAATCTGAGGTTAAAATTACGTAATATCAGCTGCGATACAGGCGTAGGGTTATCTAAACAGTCATGCGACTTTTCTGTAGTGACGCTAGAAAAAAACACTTATCATTGAAGTATGTCTATGTTAATTTTAAGACAAAAAAGAGCTAAATTTGGTATTGTTGTAAGTTTTGGGTCAATTTGCACAGATGTGTCTCCTTAATGAACCTCTTTTTGTATATCCAATGTGCAGCAGTAAGAAATTTCTCTTCCCCGAAAACTTCACTCGAAACATACAAATGCAAAAGCTGTTGTCGCAAATTACTAGCAGAAGAAATTGGCTAAAAAGGCAGTTTTAGGCACTAATAAGTAGAATAGGCACAAGGGTATGAAATAGGCATTTATAGGCACTATAAAACTAAGAAATTAGTCTAATAATTGTAGGAAACGTGCTTATAACTTAAAAGCCTACATTTCTGAACAAAGGAATAAAATAGGCAAATAGCGCAAAATCCACCCCGTAGTTATAACGGAGGGGTTGGCTAGTTAGTAGCGCTGTGAGTTACGTACGTGGGTTCAAATTCCGTAGCCTAGGTAAAGTCTGGTTAGTGAACGCGTGTGCAGTTAGCACCCCAAAGGGAACTGACCCTCCCGCCCACTAATGACCGTCATAAATCTATCTCCACACTTCAGAAATGGAACACTGTCGTTGAAGACCAATAGCAACTCTGATTTTCTTGAAATGACAGTTGCATGTCTACTCCACGTGGAGTCTCAGTTGCCAAAGTTCCAACTTCCAGTTGATCTGTTTCATTACGTGCAGAAATTCGTTGTGTGTCACGATGTGGAGACCGTGGGAGGGAAATACAGTGGTAGATGCAAATGAAGTAGTAGATAACTTTGAGTCACGTGAAAATAATCAAAGTGATGACAGTGTGAATAACTGGGCCGAGTTATATTACTGGAAAAGCCTCAAAAAACAAAGTTATAACGGGAACTGTTTCTAAGCAAATTCAAGCGCTTGTTTTGAACACATATAAATATGTGCTGACAAATAATCTTGGTAAGGGGTCGTGCAAGAAACCTGATGATAAATTCTGGATATTCACAGAAATACAGTAAGAAATATTGTGACGAAAGGAATACCAAAGACGTCAATCAAGTGTGAAAACAAAAGGAAACGTTTCTCTAAAGTAGATAATTCCACATGCGAATTAATTCGTCGTGAAATTTATAGATTCTATGCAAAGGGGAGAGCGCCAACTTTAGATGAACTGGTTGCACATTTGCAAGAAATTTGTGATTGTCCTTATGGGCACTGCACTTTGCGCGGTCTCCTAAAGGAGCTGGGTTTCAAACACCGCACTTTGAATTAGTTAAGGGTTATTATGGAATCCAGTAGAATTGTAGCTTGGCTATATATATATGTCAAAACTAAGGAAGGTTTGCAGTAATGGACATAAGATAATTTATTTAGACAAAACCTCGTACGATGCCCATGACGTATCGAGAAAGGTGGCAACCTTGCAGAAAGGACTGGGGGGAGGAGGGTCGGGGGTTGTAAAACGATTATGAGGGTTCGTCAAAGGCAGCGGCCGCAGTGCACACGAATTAACTAAACAGACTTTATCTGGGTTACTAGCCCCCAGGACTGCACTGGACGACTACGATTCGAAGGTCCAAATTTGGTCTATTGTACTTATGACCTCATGTGTGGCGCCTCCTGGAGAAAGGATGAGGCGAGAGGATACGCAGGGCGTCCCATGAAGCCACGACAGCGCAGAGGGTAGGTTGCCTGCACTTTACAAGTTGTAAACTCCCCGGCAGGCCAGTACAACCGCAGTCCCACCCTTTTGTGGCCTCATCGAACCGGATTCGCAGACCGTCCTATCTGAGGAGAAAGTTTACTCAGAGAATTTCATCCTGCTATGCACCGCCGAGACACCCGCCGACACTTCTACCCTGAAACAGACCACCAGATGAGAGATGATGGAAATGATAATGGAGATGAAATGAAGGGACAGGAAATTCGGGGATGTAATTAACCTATCCAGCATTCGTCTGACGACCCGAAAAACCCATGGGTCAGGTAGGTCGGCTACGGGAATCAATCGAACCCGGTCCTTTTTTTTTTTTTTTTTTTTTTTTTTTTTTTTTTTTTTTGCCTTTGCGAAGAACTCATTTGGCCATCGGAGGGGAATCTGTTTTCTCCAGTCACGATACGACACGACACACAGACACAACACATACACACCCATGCCCGAGGCGAGACTCGAACCCGCGACCCTGTACGCGACGGAACGTAGAGACATACGCTTTAACGACCAGGGCTACGAGGGCCGGCTGGTTTAGCTTCTGTATTTTCTGCTCTTCGAAGTACATGTCCCCAGCACTTCAGCTGTCAAAGATCAATTATCTTCTCCAATGAACTTTAACCCGCGCCTACTCTTAGTTTTTATCCTATCCATCCTTGCTTTATTCACAACTTTTCTTAGATATTTCATCTCACTGGCTCGAATTGTTTGCCTATCTTGTAATGGTATACTCCCCTTACTTACATGAGCATGGGCACCAGTATCGATTGATATAATTACATTTTTTGTTTTCTTCTTATTATATTCTGTTAGCTTAATGTGAAACAAACACGCCGTAGTAGTTTCATTGCTGGTACTCCTGGTTCCCGCCTGTGAGAACCAGGCAAGTTCAGACATGTTCAGTATCGCCTACCGCTGCAATGGAGCTAACATACAGTTAAAGTTGATGTTAGAGGAAGATCCGGAGTTTCTTTCAAACGTAATCACTGCTGATGAAACTTGGCTACATCATTTTGATCCTGAGAGCAAACAGCAAAGTTCAGTGTGAAAATCTCCTTCATCACCAACCCCCCAAAAAGCAAAAGTGGTTGCTTCTGCTGGGAAAGTTATGGTCATCTCATTCTTTGATATTCATGGAATGGTTTATCAACGTGTTGTACCTGCACACACATCAGTAACTAGACAATACTACAGGGATGTCCTGGAAACATTGCAAATCCATATCAGGCGCAAAAGACCAAATTTCCGTGAAGCAGGCTGGATGCTGCAGCACGATAATGCGCGGCCGTATATTGCCAATGTTGTTGCTGAATATCTTGCAAAAATCAACGTGAAGTTCATCCCTCACCCTCTCTATAGTCCGGATTTAGCCCCATGTGACTTTTTTCTATTCCCTAACTTGAAGAAACGCCTTCGTGGGAGGCATTATCCATCATCAGAAGCAGTGGTGAGGGCTGCGGAGGCGATTTTGAAGCATCTCTCAAAAATGGTTTCCAGCATGTCTTTGAAGACTGACAGAAACGCTGGGACAAGTGCATCGCATTGAGGGAAGACTTTTTTGAGAATGACCATCAAAATTATGAGGATGATTAAAGGTACGTTGTCAAAAACAAGGAAAAAAAAAAAGATATGTGATCATGCTTTATTGAACAGCCCTCGTATCTCAACCTAGTTTAATCCTGCTGTAAACATCTAGGTGGGAAGACAGACAGAGACAGAGATATTGGGACAGAAAGCGGTTAAGCTGTTGATTGGTTTGGTGAAGTTAATGGGCGTTATCTTTTATTTGCATCCGTACGATAAACTCCTCCTTTAAGTAGTTTTCTGATCACTGCTCTGCGCGAGCTAATTTCGGCGACAGAAAAGTATGCAAATGTTTCGATTCTTATAAACGTAATAGCCCGACATTTTATATTTCTGCTTCATATACCACATAGATGTGTTCTGTATCATATACACAGATTAGACAAAAGACAGGTGAAATTATACACACTATTAACTTATTATGTTAAATTAAGCTGCATTTTATTTAACAATTACTAAAGGACACTGCTATCATATCCTCTACCAGGCAGCTCTCTCACAACGAGGTCTGTATCGAGTTGAATGCTGATTAAGATGTTATTGTTTATAGTGTGGAGTTACTTCTGATATTTAATACTGTATTTCCTGTACATCTCGCGTATCCGGTAGGACGGTTGCAAGTAGCGTCTAAAACGTGGCGAGTTGAGTCAGCTCCACCTTGTTGTTTACAGCAGAATTAAACTAGCGTGAGATAGAGTATATATCTCCTTAGCTACTAATGTGACAGTATGATGAATTACATAGAAAATGTCCCACGAAACTCTTATAAAATTATTTTGTTAAACTACACACGAAAATAAGAATAAATAAGCAATAGCAAGAACCCAGAAAACACAATAACACGGAAACTGTCATATTCTTTCTTTCCTTATACTGAAAATGGAAACTCTACCTTCGTTAATTAATTTGGCTAGTAGAATGTTTTAAATTCGAAAGGATAATCGAATGTAACAGCAAAACTGAAAAAAAAAAACCTTTAAGCCCTATTTCACCAACAGATGTTAAGACTTAACATTTGCGTTAAACCTCTTGTTAAACTAACAAGTCAAATTTCTGTTGTTAAGTCCTTAGCAATTGTAAATATTCAAGATGGCGGGCATGAACTCTGCTGCTGATGTCGATTTGCTATATTTAAGACCGTCTAAATGACATTCGTAATAGAGTACGGCCTATGAGGAGAAATTATTTTGAGGAGCTATCCGAAGAAAATTGTTTTACGGAGGTATAGACTGTCGAAACATGTTGCTATGAAAGTTACTGCGGAAGTACAAGAGAGGTTAGAACATGCATCGAAAGGAATATGCCGATCTCGCCTTTGCTTCAAGTATTAATAACTTTGCGATTATATAATTCACTGAATTATGTGGATAATACACTGTCCACCTCCCATCTTGAAACGTTCAAGTCACTCGTTACTTGTCCTTCTTCGCACCTCGTTTTAAATTTACGTAATATTGAGTTAGAACATGCATTGAAAGGAATATGCCGATCTCGCCTTTGCTTCAAGTATTAATAACCTTGCGATTTTATAATTCACTGAATTATGTGGATAATACACTGTCCACCTCCCGTCTTGAAACGTTCCAGTCACTCGTCAATTTTCCTTATTCGCTCCCCGTTTTAAATTTACGCAATACTGACGAAGTTGTTTCGTGCTTCTAGTAGTAACACATACATTTGAATTAAATTTGTTTACAATTTTTTCCTATGTGACATCTTTCTCTTTTACATTCACTGCATCCGTCCTCTTATTTTCCACGATATCCTTATACCTCGTCACCAATTCAATTAACAATTCTTTCTCCATCGATGAGAAATTTGTCTCACGGCTTTTGTTTACGATTTTGTTCACCCGCCATTTTTTCAGCTGTGTGCAGACGAAAATGAAAACAAAAGCGCATACCAATACGTTCAGAAAAATAACACGATTCATCCATAGCTGTAATATTTACAAGCCTCTTGGCGTTAACACGTGTTTGTTAACATTATTAGAAAAGAGGTTAGTGAACTGGAAGAAATTTAACAGCTTTGTTAGCGCTGTAACAATTGTTACGTTACATTTGTTAACCTCGATTTTAACATCTGTTGGTTAAATCGGGCTTTAAAGTTTTCCAGTAATCCAAGTTTGATAATAATTAATGTGGACAACATTTATTTAACTTTCAAAACTACCATAGAAACAAAAATATTGTGTTCTTTTGGGAATGTTGGTATTAAATATTTATATTTTAAGGTATCAATTTTAAAGATCTTTAAACCAAAAAGTCTGTATTGCCTATATTCAGAAGGTAGTTGGAAAAGAAGATTATATAAGCACAGTATGTAGAAATTATATAAAAATAGACGACGGTGTGAAGAGAAAGTGCTGTGACTGCAAGAGTTAAGTTTAATAATGCTAACGCAATATAACAGATTTGCTTAAACATCTGAACAGCATAATCGAAACCAGAGCGCCAGATTTACTTCTGTTAAACATCTGAACAGCGTCGAAAACACAGCGCCGGAAACAATCTCCATAAACCTAAACTTCTTAAAGTTTCATCCAAAGTTGTGATTTGTTTAAGATCGTTTTTTTGGAGAAGACACAGAGGATTTCAAAGCAATAGTAAAGTGAAACCATTAAGGTGCGTATCCTTCAACCCTGACCGGCTTCGAATGACACTACGATCACGTTTATAACAAAATGGCAGGTCACACTATCGGCTTGTAGTATCTAGGTCAACTTATTTCGCATACAAGCAAGGGGCAGGTTTAACCTGTACTAGTTGTAAACTAGAGGCCTCTTCCCCTTGCACTCCCAGCATTTATATAACACGTACATACATGCATCGGATAGGAAAATATCCGAGGCGAAAGAAAAGTTAGTCATTTATTTCTTGCACGATGAGCGTGAAGCGATAAAAATTATGTTTTCTATCAGAGTAATTAGTAATTTGGTAATTAGTAATTTATTTCTCATCTTTCCTTTTACATCAACAAATGGAAATACAAAATCAAGATTACAATTATAAAATCCATACTGAAATATGCCATATATTCCTAAATCCTGGAAATCCTATCATGTTTCCCACCTTAGGTTTTTGTGTATTGGAGGCCCTCTACTCCTTTTTACACTTTCTGCCATTTCACCTATCCCACTCTACATTTTTCTCTTAATTGTTCTTAGCCATCTCTCTTTGACTTTCCCTAAATAATTCCCTATATTTCTACTGTTCTTTTCTCCTTTTACTGACAACATTTTTCTAATTACTACTTCACCCCCCAAACTGTCCCATTTACGTAGCCAGGCCTGCTCTCTCCATATCTTTGTTTGACTACAATTTAATATACCATGGAAATCTGCATTCTCTTCTCCACACAATGGACATTTATTTAGCTCCCTCTCTTGACCTATACCTTTCAACTTTCTCACTCCTGTTCTCGCCCAAGCAAAACCTTCTCGCCCTAACTTACTACATATATCTATATATCCTTCCCTCCCCCAGGTTGTTTTTATTTCTCTATATAATCTCAGTGAGCTTTTGTCAATTGTATTGGCAAAAATGTCTTGTCTGTCAATATCTTCTAATCTTAGCTTAACTTCTTTCCAGAAGCCTCTATACCCATACTCTGCATTTATCCAAGAATGGCCCATACCTATCTGCTTCAACAAGTCATACATTTTATGTGCCCAAGACCCATCCCAGTTACTTCTCTTTTGAATATGAAAACATTCTTTAATAATATTGCCATCTTCCAAGTTAGTGATTCTGTATAAATATTTCATTACCCTTGACAAGATTTTAATTTTAGTAGAATGCCTGCCTAGTTCTAATTGTGCTGCCCCATTAGGTGATGTTATTGGTAATCCCAATATGTATTTACAAAAGGATCTATACACTCTATCAGTCTCTCTCCAAGCCTCATCTATTCCCCATACCTCTGATCCATGTAACATTCTATTTTCTACTACTGACGTATAAATCCTCTCCAACCATTTGACATTTATATCTGACAGTTTACTGTAGCATGATCTTATCACTCTCATGGCCATTTTACCTTTTGCCACAGACATCTTTTGTTGTTCCTTCCAGCTGCCATCTGAACTCAACCTTGTGCTCAAATAATCAAATCTCCTTACTACCTCTATTTCTCTTCTATTAACCTCTCATCCTTACGCAACCTGTATCCTTTTTTGAAGACCATAATCTTTGTTTTGTCTTCATTCACTTTCAAACACCATTTATTGCAATAAGAATTGGCTGTCTCGATTGCTCTTCTCAGCCCTCCACTTGATATGGACCCAAATACTAGGTCATCTGCAAACAGTAGCCCCGGTATTTCTTTATTATTAATAACTGGTGAATGTACCCTACAACTTGACGTCTCCTCTAACATTCCATCGATATAAAGATTAAAGAAGGACTAAAAGACAATAGGCGACATTGCAGTCAATGAGATACTTGACTTTAATGTATCCTCTTTAACAGAAAATCTGATTAAATAGTTTGTTACTGGGGCACATGCTGTATTGTTAATACAAGGGTCGACTGATTTGTCATATCGGTATTCTAATTTAATTAAGCCAACTCTGTAGTGCGATTTATCATGGTACTCAAAATAGATAGGTATTTATAGCATCAATGACCTCGTTGCTGTGAAATTTTCGTCCTCCAAGAAAGTTTTTGAGGTTCGGCAACAGGTGGTAGTCACTGGGTGCTAGATTATCAATTCTCAACTAGCACCGACATTTTTAAAATCTAATTTTATTAAAACAAAAACAAGGTGAAGGAATTTGAGGAGCATGTCGTGCTTCCTGAGAGGAAACGGGGTTAGGTGAGAGATATTGGAGAACGTTTTAGCAGATCTCGCAAAAAACACTCTGGTTATTGTGGTTCATTTATTAATCAGCATGTATCATGCCGTATTGCGTTCGTGTAAGGCTAGGATGGCAGGCATGGCGGTAAAGGTTCCATTGAAGAGTCAGTATGCCCTTGACGTTTCTGACTAAGAATGCAATGATGTGTGGATCGTTGGTGTCTTTAAGTGGAGCAGAGATTTGAGGAAGGAGGTTGTTTGCAGTGAGAGATCAAATGGTCGAACTATGGTCCGGAATGCAATAGGTATGTCTTCCGTGGTTGATTGGTGAATCTGGTTGATTTTGTCCTCAAGCTGTGTGTACTTCTCCTCCACTTGGGTCAGTTTCCTGGTGATGGGGGCGAAAATTTCACCGTGGCGTGTGTGTTGGGTGAGCTGTTCTAGACGGTCCAGGTGATCTGTAAGAGATGAAGAGTCGGTGGTGTGAAGTTCGGCGTGTCTGTTGAGTTGGTCGAGTACGATGCGGTGATTGCTGGCAACTGACGTTGTGGATGCGTCTTACAAGGATGTGATTCTGGGTGTTATGTTTCGGACCTCGGTGTGGATGGCTTGCAGTTCGTCCCTGGTGTCTGCGGTGGCCGTGGTGATTGTCTCTTCTATGGCGGAGAGGCGGGTAGTGATGTTCTGAGTTTCCTGCTGGAGGGCATTCAAGGTGTCCCTCAGATCCTCTCCAGGGGTGGCGGTTGTTGCGTCAGGTGTAGTTAGGCGATGAATTGCGGCTGGAGGCGGCGTTCCTGTAGTCCGGCGGTGGTCGTCACGAGGGTACAGTGGGCACTGCGCCCGGCCCGTGAAGTGACCATGGCCATTGCAGGAGGCGCAGTACCGGCGAGGCGGCGCAGGTCGTGCTAGTTACACTGCCCAGTAAGTGTTGGTGCGCCGCAGTAGTGACATCTTGGTCGGGCAGTGCAGTTCTCGGTGGAGTGCCTGTAGCAGCAGCATCGCCGACACTGTAGATGGCGTACCGCTCTGCAGGCCTCGACTCGGAGGCACCGCCCTAACAAGGGCAGACCCGTCGCCAAGGCTGCTTCGTAGTCTTCAGCGTCGACGAGCTGAAGCCGGACAAGTTGCGAACCTCCGTGGTGCGTGCCATTACGGGAGGCTCTTAGGGCAGAGGGCCACCGAAGTTGATCCGTGTTAAGGATGAACCAGGTGGGTATATTCCTGGGTGCTCCACGGATGACTGCGCTGAAGGGAGTTGACAGGTCCTGTGGTATTGTGAAGTTAGGCGCACTGTGTTTAAGCCTTGCTGGCCTGGCGACTGCAGGAGACGTAGGCGGATATTGTGGCGCTGCGGAGGAGGCGGCTTCAGCTTAGGTTGGCTGGCTTGTGACATGGCGGCTAGTGGAGTGATTGTGGTTGCGGTTGGAGACCGCCGGCCCGGTGCAACTGCAGGTGCAGGCACCGCTGGCTGTGCAGGCCTGAAGTTGCCGAGAGGAGAGCCAGACCTCCGTGCTGCGTCTGATTCTGCGTGCGTAGTGGCCTCTGTGTGGAGGCACTAGCCCAAAATCTCCCGGCAGGCTCTGCCAGCGTCTTCCTCTCGTCTGCTGATGATGGCAGAGAGGCGGGAAGTGGTGCCCGAGAGCTGGCACGAGAGGGCTGCGCTGGCGGTTGTGCTGCTGCCCTGCTGGGTTACTTCTTCGCGGCGTTCTTCTTCCCCATTGTTGGGGAGCTGTGCTAGTCCTGCGCTGACTTGGGTGTAGCGGCAATGTTGCTCCTACGACGAGTCCGCGAGTCAAATTTCCCCCTCCAGGCAAGTCCGGCTGGCTAGGCGCGGATCTTTTATACCTCCACTCATTGTTCCAGAAACTTTTCGACGCTTCAAGGCCTTTCGTGGTGCAGCGAGAACACAATGGAACTATCTCTGTCTCTTTCTCTCTCTGTTGCTCTCTCGGCAAGCGCTTAGCGCTGCGCTCACGCGCTGACCGCTCTGTCACTTTCGCACGGGTTCGGCACTGGCTTGTCGTGGCGATTCAACAATGGCTCAGCGACATTATAGTACATGACTATATTCTACACCAAATTGTGCAGAAAAGTGTGAACTACTTAACTACGCAAAAAAAAAATTCTTTTTTATTTCAATTTTTGTGTACAGTGTCACTTTAATCCGTCACTACTGTTGTTATATAGCTTTCATATATCTTCCAGTCGTTAGATATTAACCCTATCGAGCATCCTGGAAAAACCTAGAAACAAAAGATAATTTACAACAAAGAAACACTGAAAACGGCTCTTATTGAAGAATGTAACAAAATACTAAAAAGAGGGATTAAAGAATTTGTCCATTCTATACCAAGAAGATTAGAAATACTGACTGCCAGAATTTTTGTAATAATGTGTACCACCTTTGGAGTGTAAGCTTACTCTTTGTGACTCAGAAACGTCCAATTTTGTTTTATTTTTTAAAAAAGCGACCTTTGTTTATAAATTATTTTTGTTTTGTTGTGGAAAATACGAGGGCTGTTCCATAAAGAATGATCACAATTTTTGTTGACAACGTACCTTTACTCATCCTCATAATTTTGATGGTCATTCTCAAAATAGTCATCCCTGAATGCGATGTACTTGTCCCAGCGTTTCTGCCAGTCTTCAAAGACATGGGGGAAACCATTTTTGAGAGATCCTTCAAAATCGCCTCCGCAGCCTTCACCACTGCTTCTGATGATGGATAATGCCTCCCACGAAGGCGTTTCTTCAAGTTAGGGAATAGAAAAAAGTCACATGGGGCTAAATCCGGACTATAGACAGGCTGCGGGATGCACTTCACGTTGATTTTTGTAAGATAATTAGCAACAACATTGGCAATATGTGGCCGCGCATTACTGTGGTGCAGCATCCAGCCTGCTTCACGGAAATGTGGTCTTTTGCACCTGATATGGACTTGCAATGTTTTCAGGACACCGCTGTAGTATTGTTCAGTTACTGATGTGTGTGCAGGTACAACCTGCTGATAAACCATTCCATGAACATCAAAGAATGAGATGACCATAGCTTTCCCAGCAGGAGCAACCACTTTTGCTTTTTTGGGGGTTGGTGATGAAGGAGATTTCCACACTGAGCTTTGCTGTTTGCTCTCAGGATCAAAATGATGTAACCAAGTTTCATTAGCAGTGATTACGTTTGAAATAAACTCCGGATCTTCCTCTAACGTCAACTTTAACTGCATGTTACCTCCATTGTAACGGTAGGCGATACTGAACATGTCTGAACTTCCCTGGATCTCACAGGCGGGAACCAGGAGTACCAACAATGAAACTACTACGGCGTGTTTGTTTCACATTAAGCTAACAGAATAGAATAAGATTGAATTTTACTGCGAGAAATTATGGCCGTAAAAATTATGATAATTGTTTATGGAACAGTCCTCATAAAATGTTATTGAAGCTGTCGTCTGTCTTTCTAATTCACATTGCTTTTTTGTTTAAATATTCTTCAGAATATCAATTTTCTTTAGAGATTTAATGCTGCACGAATACTTTGTGCTCACTGTATACATATATAAGCAAGGTTTCACACGCATGTATTAAGACAAGTTTGTAAAGGCAATGCAACATCTGTTCGTGTTAAGTGAGATGGAATCCATGCATTACACATGAGGCGTCGTACACAGCTGCCGTTTTAGGTTTTTGTTTACGCCGCCATCACCCGATTCTCATTTCGGAAAGAACAGTGTTCCCCCGCTTAATTGAATTACACCGCACAGCTTTGTCTTTTATCTCTCCAGTGCCTCTGAAGTTGCAGTGAACAGTCGATGCGCCATTGTCCACATGAGATATTTTGGCCATTTGGATTTTCTGTATACAAATGCACTAGATTTTAAGAGATGAACATGTTCATCTGTGGCGTATTTTATCAAATCCGTTCCCTACAAATATCGGCTGAAGTGTGAATTCACTACCAGTGCCAGCATCATTTTAGCGGTTTTTAAAAATTATTAACAACTTTTAACAACCGACTAGGGGATATTCAACAATGAATGATATAAATGGTTGAAAGGATGCTAACTCTCTTCGGTCGTTTAATAAGTCTAGTAAAGAGAAAAACAATACATTTTTGGTGAAAATATCATCTTATTCCTCACTTAAACCAGCGATGTTCCAGTTTTTTTCATCCCGTCTGAAAAATAGCTTCCGTCAAGGTCTGCAAAATATTTGTTGACGGTGACTATCACTTCTTCATTTTTTTAAATTTATTATTTGGCTGATCAGTATATTGCTTTACAAGCCGTTGATAAATTACATAAGTATTGCATACAAATTAACAACCGAGGACATATACAATAGGTGATAAATTTATAATATAAACAGAAAACAATTAAGAACACATTTAAATGAAAGATAATACAAGGCAAAGTATATAACAGGATAACTAACACATACAATAACATTAAATAAAATGGATAACAATTGAAAAGAGAGGTTAGATATGCGAGGCTAGATTATGATCAATGGTGTTATGAGAAAAATAGAGGATATACTTTGAATTAGTGAGAAAAGTCGCTATCTTCTGAACCAGTGAGTAGGATGTCTTGAGGCAGTTTTCTTTTCAATCTGATCCTTTCGAAGTTTCGTCGTCCAATGTCATAGGTTACCGCGCCTGGTACTTCGGATAATCTAACGAAGAATGTCTTTGATATCAATTTGAAGTACAGATGTATGGGAAGCATACCAAGCTCCTGATGGAGTTGATTATTTCTAATGAACCATGGAGCCTTTGTAATACTGCGGAGAAATTTGTTTTGTATAACCTGAAGTCGATGAATGTCCACCCCATACAGGAGCAGCGTAAGAAATTATGAGGCGTATAAGAGACTTGTAGATCAATATTGAGCACTCCAGACCAAGCTGTGATTTCTTCTGTAGCAATGGATACAGATTTTTAATTCTAGAAATGGCTATTGTGGAAATGTAAGATATATGAGAATTCCAGGTTAATTTAGTGTCAAGCATTACACCTAAATATTTGACTGGCGTTTCTGGAGGCTTCCATGTTAGTTGTTTTCCCTGCAGATCCAGTGGGGGTGGACTTCTTCATTTGATGAAAATTTCTTACCACCAAGCCAGATTTTCAACTTTGGGAACAGGAAGAAGTCACTTAGGGCTAAGTCTGGTAAATAAGGTGGACGAGGAAGCAATTCAAAGCCCAATTCATGCACTTTCGCCATTGGGATTGCTAATATGCTGAAAGAATGCTTTTTATATTTGTTAATTTTAGAGATTTTAACTTATTAGTCTTTGGATGGTTTTTTATGTACTTTTAATAGTTGAGTGTTTTTATTTTATTTTAACTTTTTAGCTAAATTTGTGTAGCTTTTAGGTTTTAGTGTTGACTTCGGGCCCAAATGACCTTGTTGTCGACGGGCCGTAAAACACCACACACTCACTCACTCACTCACTCACTCACTCACTCACTCACTCACTCACTCAGTCACTCACTCACTCACTCACTCACTCACTCACTCACTCACTCACTCACTCACTCACTCACTCACTCACTCACTCACTCACTCAGTCACTCACTTTTTGGGTTTCAATCTCGGTCTCTTTTCAGTTAATTCATGTTATAAACGATCCAACAATGAAGTATAATAGACTCCAGTTATGGTTCTGTCTTTTTTCCAAGTCGTCTATGAGGATTATTCCTTGACAATCGCAAAAAACAGTGGTCATCACCTTACCAGCTGACAAAATGTTCCTTGCCTTCTTTGGTACACTTTCACCAGTCTTTGTCCATTGTTTTGACTGCTGTTTTCACTCTGGTGTGTAATGATGGATCAAGGTTTCATCTACGGTCACAAAACGGCACAAAAAGCCTTGCAGATTGCAATCAAATATCGCCTAAACTCGCTAGAAGTATTCTTCTGGATGAGCTTTAGGTCAACAGTGAGCAATCGCGGCACCCATCTCGCACATAGCTTCTTGATTGTCAATTTTTCATGCAGGATATTGTGTACTCGCTCAGTTGAGATACCTAGAGCCTCAGCAATCTCACAAATTTTGATTCGGCGGTATTGCATAAACAGATCGTGGGCATTTTCAATGGTGTCCTGTGTGGTGACCTCAATTGTGCGACCACAACGCGATTTATCTTCGGTGCTTCTACGACCACGTTTAAATTCATTGATCCAAAAGTAAATTGTCTTCAATGTTAGTGTAGAGTCCGCATGAACTTCATCTAAATTTAGTTTTTACTTGTGCGGCAATCCAGACCTTCACATGAAAATGTTTAATGACAGCACGAAATTCTGTTTTCTTTTTTCATATTTATTCGCAGCTATCACACTGACCAGTTCAGATGGCTGTCAACAATGAACTATACATTGTAGTACAATCAAATTGTCTGCAAAATCTTTTGAATAACCAAGCTTACCACCCACAAAGTTGCAACAAAAGGTCTTCATCCCTTCATAGAAATTTAAAATGCCGCTTCTGATATATATTATATATAATTTTTTTGTTCCATTTATACCCCGCCTTTAACTGCAGTGGTCATATCAGCGGTCGTTCTCCTTTGGAACATATCGAAGGTGTTAACTCGTATTCGTTGTGTTTAATCATTAGATCACGTACACATTTATACTCCGCCTTTAACTACAATGGTCATATCGGCGGCCGTTCTCCTTTGGAACATATCGAAGGTGTTAACTCGTATTCGTTGGGTTTTAATCATTAGATCACGTACACATTTATACCCCGCCTTTAACTGCAATGGCCATATCGGGGGCCGCTCTCCTTGGGAACATATCGAAGGTGTTAACTCGTATTTGTTGGGTTTTAATCATTAGATCACGTACACATTTATACCCCGCCTTTAACTAGAATGGTCATATCGGCGGCCGTTCTCCTTTGGAACATATCGAAGTTGTTAACTCGTATTCGTTGGGTTTTAATCATTAGATCACGTACACATTTATACCCTGCCTTTAACTGCAATGGTTATATCGGCGGCCGCTCTCCTTTGGAACATATCGAAGGTGTTAACTCGTATTCGTTGTGTTTAATCATTAGATCACGTAGACATCTATACCCCGCCATTAACTCCAGTGGTCATATCGGCGTCCGTTCTCTTTTGGAACATATAGAAGGTGTTAACTCGTATTTGTTGGATTTTAATCATTAGATCACGTATACAGTTATACCTCACCTTTAACTCCAATGGTCATATCGGCGTCCGTTCTCCTTTGGAACATATCGAAGGTGTTAACTCGTATTCGTTGGGTTTGAATCATTAGATCACGCACACAGTCGCACTCAAATTCTTACTTCCAGACTCTGGGGAAGGTGAGGAATTATCTTGGTCGGAGATAAATCCCCACCCCCACCGCCGGGAATCGAAACCGAGACACTTCTGATATTAAGAGTCGGGTGTTCTTCCTGTATTCATGGACGCTATTCAACTGTTGTAATTTTCGGCTCCCCATTCTATATAGGGGGCGTGAAATATGGCTTAATTTTGCACAGAGGCCTCTTTGAGACAGAAAGAAAGAAAGAGAGAAAGATAGATAGAAACAAAGAGAAAAAGAGAGAAAGAATGAGAAAAAGAAATAAAGACAGACAGAAAGATTTTTCCAGATATAGGTGCAAATATCCTAAAAGAATTAAATTTAACAAAATTATGTCATTTTTTTAATAAAATAAACAATTTCAACACTTTTAACACTCACGTCTTTTCAAGATACTAAATAATTTAACAAATGTCTCACTTCCCTCTAGTTAGGTTCATTAAATCAAGTTTAAATTTAAATTCAGAATTAATTTAGTTATATAAATGTTTTTATGAACACTTTAATATTCGAAATAAATGACTATTATGGCTGATAGTGCACAGCTGTAAGTTGTACGTACACGATACGCGACCAGATCGTTTTTCTAAGTTGTAATAGATAAACTCAGCTCTAGAAATATTTTGACCAATCAGATATAAGTATACAGCTGAACTCTCGCGATAGACATGTGGAAGGTAATTACTGGAACATATAAGTATTAGGGTCGGGGAAACTGGTGCAAAACGATTGTAAGATGACATTGTTCCTTTAAGGTGAGTTAAATGAACAGTAATTATAACAATCTTTAAATGTCACGTGGCAGGTGCACATTTACTAGTCAAGAATTTGCGTGGGTACAACAAGGGATACATTAAGAAGGCCTTGCTTGCTAAAGGTTAGTAACGGAACCAGGAATTACGCTTTAATACCAAAGAACTCGAGCCAGTCATCTTTTACGGTTATGCGTAACTGTTCGTGAAAATAACTACCTTTTATTTTGGAACGGTTATTTAACAATGGAACGATCAGTACTGTTACTGAAAAATAAGCATTTCCCCCAAAGCTACGCTCAAATGTTTCCCTCCCCGACTGGCATATGTTTCCTACATAAGGGGGCATGCGTGTTGTATACTTGAAGATTCCTTAACTTCGCTTGGTATCTCCATGCATTTATCTACAAACCGCTGTGAATTATAAATTTATTTGCAGATCATTTTTCATCTATTTTGTATTGTGACTTTGTGAGTTCGTGAAATTAAAAGTCCAGTTGCACAAACTCAAAATGTTCTTTATTTCCACCGAATTACAGTTGGAACACTTGCCAATCACATAGAATTACTTAGCGCACACAATTACAATTCACCAGTTCGTCTGTCACAAGTCCATTGCACGCTCACAATTACGTACAACTCCTCTGATACACGTACACCGTCTTCCAGTCCGTTTGCTCACTCGGCGCTCCTCACGGCTGCTCGCCAAGAACTGAGCTGACATTTTTTTTCGAGTGGAGGAAAAATGCATTTACGCACTAACCCTGGGATTGGCGTGGGGGGTTCGAACCACCAGCCCTACCCACTAAAAAACCTACACCGGTGGGTATTCGGGAGAGGATGTGCAGCAGTACCGCAATTGCACCTGCGGATTCAGGGTGAGGATATAATGGTCAGGCGGTGGCCTGGACCAGGAGAGAAGGCACCAGGACATGAGCATGATCGAGGCCCTGCTCGTGCCCTTGGAATTTCAGGTGTGGGAGTGTCTGGAAATTCGCTGTCTCCAGCCGGAGACTTGCTCCTAAGAAATATGATGTGCTATCGCAGTCCTGAAACAGAGGACGAAGTCATTAGTGCTTGGATTATTTTGTTCAGGGCCGTACGTGCGAGCCCTACGTCATATTTAGTAATTTGCCGTGTAACATTAGCTTGTCTAAGGTATACGTTTGGGGGGACCCTACTTCAGGACCGCCCCGCTAGATAGCAGGGACTTCAAGGGCCACTTGTCAGGTCGATAGAGACCCCTAGTCATGGCTGGATTTTAAGGTGGTACTAAGATGTTTAGGAAGTCTTCTATATCAATCTCTTGTTCCCCAAGGCCAAGTGTTCTGTCAAAAAGTGACAGTGGTCTTCTATGTGTGTCATGTTGCGTGTATGTTGCGTGTTGTCGCCAACTGCAGGCCTTATATAGGGAAGATCGCCGTTTCTGGAAGGTTCGCGGCGCGCATAGTTATCCCGAGGTTTCCAGACGTCTGATGGGAGGGGGAGAGAGACGGTAAAGTCCGTTTACTTAACGCACGTGCAGTTCCGAGTCAAAAGAACCTGAGCCGCCCGCCCACTAATGACCGTCATAAATCTATCTCCACACTTCAGAAATGGAACACTGTCGTTGAGGACCAATAGCAACCCTGATTTTCTCGAAGTGACAGACGCATGTCTAGTCCACGTGGAGTCTCAGTTGCCAAAGTTCCAACTTCCAGTTGATCTGTTTCATTACGTGCAGAAATTCGTTGTGTGTCAGAATGTGGAGACCGTAGGAGGGAAATGCAGTGGTAAATGCAAATGAAGTAGAGATAAATAATCAAAGTGAAGACAGCGTGAATAACTGGGCCGAATTATATTACTGGAAAAGCCTAAAAAATAACAAAGTTATGACGGGAACTGTTTCTAAGCAAATTCAAGCGCTTGTTTTGAACACATATAAATATGTGCTGACAAATAATCTTGGTGAGGGGTCGTGCAATGAACCTGATGATAAATTCTGGATATTCACAGAAATACAGTAAGAAATATTGTGACGAAAGGAATACCAAGACGCCGATCAAGTGTGAAAACAAAAGGAAACGTTTCTCTAAAGTAGATAATTTCACATCCGATTTAATTCGCCGAGAAATTTATATATTCTATGCAAAAGGGAGAGCGCCCACCTTAGACGAATTGGTTGCACATTTGCAAGAAATTTGTGATTTTCCTTATGAGCGCTTCACTTTGCGCGGTCTCCTAAAGGAGCTGGGTTTCAAATACCGCACTTTGAATAAGTTAAGGGTTATTATGGAATCCAGTAGAATTGTAGCTTGGCGATATATATTTGTCAAAACTAAGGAAGTTTTGCAGTAATGGACATAAGATAATTTATTTAGATGAAACCTCGTACGATACTCATGACGTATCGAGAAAGGTGGCAACCTTGCAGAACGGACTAGGAGAAGGAGGGTCGGGGGTTGTAAAACGATTATAAGGGTTCGTCAAAGGCAGAAGCCGACGTGCACATGTTTTAACTAAACAGACTTGACAGGGCTCGTGCCGCTCTCCTAATCATCCCTCCAGTTAGTGACACGAGATAAATGGGTAGGCGTAGGCAGAATGCTTCCCGTCTGGCCCTACTGCCGGCCGGTTCTATCGGGAGTTCCGACGTTCGGGTGACAGGATGGTTTCCTTATTGTATCAAGATCAGTCAGAATGAAGAAAATATACATTTTGATTATCATGTAAGATCTAAAACATGTGTCATTGTAATCAAAATGATAAAGACGAATTTGAGGAAATATCAGGAAATATTTGAGCAAATAAGTAAATATAAAATATAGTTTTCCATGTAAAAGGCTGTTTACTGAGGGGAAATTTGTGAAAAAATTAGCTTTCTATTCTTGAAATGTGTTGAACTTTCGCGTTAATCCGAATTTTCATGTTACAGTTATACAGCCTCACGAGCTCTCTCTCTCTCCCTCCCTCTCCCTCCCTCCCTCCCCCTCTTTCTCTCTCTTAAACACACACGCCGGTAGCATGTCTGCCTCACGTTCAAGAGGTCCCGAGTTCGAATCTCGGTTAGGGCGAGTTACCAGGATAAGGTTTTTTCCGGGGTTTTCCCTTATCCTGATATACGAATGTCAGGTAACTCTAAGCTCCATGGACCCTGGATACATTTGAGCATCATTTCACCCATTCCATTCATCGTCCGATGTGACTTAACGTTGGAGAGCGTAAAATTACAAACAAACAGAAACACACACGCCTATCCCTTTAATTTCTTTGCTATACATCAGTGACGAAGCGTGCAATGAAGCACTGGAAGCCCACCTCGGTAGCGTGGTGGTAGCGTGTCTGCCTCACATTCAAGAGATCCCGGGTTCGAATCTCAGGGTGAGTTACCTGGATAAGGTTTTTCCAGGGGTTTCCCTTATCCTGAAAGAGGAATGTCGGGTAATTCTAAGCTCTATGGACCCTGGCCTCATTTGAGCATCATTTCACCCATTCCATTCATCGTCCGATATGACATTATCTTATGATATATTATCTTATTTTAATATCAAGAAATTATATGAACATTTTTGACCAATGTTTTCTATTTTTATATCGTTGCAGCTATATGTCCCCTTATTCGACAAAGACTCGTGTTAGAGAATGTCCATCTATATTTGTATGCGACTGCTGAAACAAAATTTGGAATGATTAAAAATATTACTTATGAGATTCAAATATCTTCCAAGGATACACAATTCCACCTCCTAAAGTTATCTTTGCTTGAAGGTAATTGTTTCAGATCATATAGTTTGCTCAGTTCCTCTAACAAATAATTTCTTTGAAGTAATACATGATTAATACAATTGCAAGAGATTCAAAATGCATATTTTGAGATTTCTCTCTATTGCCTCTGAAGCCCTCTTCGTTATAAATGATTTGTGGAAGTTTCCGTAACTGCTAAACCATGAGATGTAGGCAGTGGTTGTACATAAAACACAGATTGAGTTAAAACAAGGGAATGTAAACACATGATATGTGTCAAATACTACTTTATGCATATTCATACACATTAGTTTCAATCTTCATTCTTGTTGTTTGGTAGTTTACATCGATAAATTTAGAAGCAGCATATAGCGGTTCTCATTCTATATACTTACTTTACACTTGACAGTATCTCTTATTTAAAAAACGAAATATTCGCGTAGCTATTTCTTAAAATGACAAATAATTATGTCCAGAAAAAAAAGAATCCTTCTTCGAGGAATGAGTTGAGAGAGTAATAAGAACGTAACATTATCTCACGCTAGATACATTACATTCCAATGGTTCTTTCATCAATAGTATTTGAACATGAGGAGAGATGTCTCTGATACACAACTTGCGGTGTAATAGATAAAACCGAGTGTTGTTCATAGATGGCTGTACCTGTAATATTCGATCTTGAAGACTAGGATTATAAATGATTTGCCAGGATATACATCAAATTGCATAACATTGTTTAGATATTACTTATATTTGATTCAGTATTAAGATTTTATGACAAACGGCAGCTACAATTCATATATAAGCAGAATATGGAACGAGCAAATTACTAGTCTGAGAATTGAAGTCTTCAAACGGGAGTATATGTTTACACCATTTTGTATCGTATAACATGGGTACATTCAGCTGGGAAACTTAGGGCTTTAGTAGTTTCATGAAAGTATAATCATCGCAATAACGATTTATTGACTTGTTAGTTCATGAGCTAGGACCTCAAACTAGCCAATATGATACCTTATATAATTCTGCTCCTTTTGAGTAGTCAAATGCGACACCTATTGCGACTTTCCATTTAAGACAATTATGAAATTGTAAATTATAGCAACAAATTGAATGGTTTTAGGGGATCTACATCACTCTTCAAGTCAGGGTTGCTCATTACTTAGATATAATCAGTTCTAATAAAATCATTCAGAATGGGGAGGACTTCTGTGACATATTCCCACTATTAGCAACACAATGGTGCATTAAATCGCTTAATTATTATAATAAAATAATATATCGTCCGATATGATATTCCCAAGAATTTCAGGAGAATGTGAAGATAAAAAAGAAAATTCATGGCAACAATATTTTATTGTTCTGCATGTATTTTCAAAATATATTCACGAACATCCGCGGTGCTGCGGACACTTTGACAGCTGCTTAGGTTGGAGTGACCAGTTCCGCGAGCCCATTCAATGCTGAATATTTCTATATTTCCGCATTCGTAACCTTGAATACCATGCTTCGTAGGTTTCCGGAAGCAATCGCGACTCTTCGGTAGTCAGGAAGCACTGACAGATTTTGTTACGTGAAGTCTCGTAGCGTGTAAAGAAAAGTTTATTTATTTTTTTAAGATTCGCTTTTAAATACAACTGTAAGTATATTTCAATAACATATGCAATAGTGTTTTACGTAGATGGGCATTTATTAGTGAAAAATGCGAATTTCATGTGAAACTTTAAGTTATTAGCAGAAATGTGTGAATTACATACTTTCTCTATTTTAGGCTAAAACTTCACGCGGTGTGGTTCAGCTCTAGGAAAAATTGGAACGTCTGAGTGGAAAGGGGAAGCAGGAATATGTCTGCTTGTAGTGTGAGCAGTCTTGCAATGCAAGAATGACCTACATGAGTAGTCTTAGTTCTTTGAGTCATTATTCTCTCTTATTTTAATGAAAATTATAATTTAGAGCTTCCATCGTTTTGAAAGTCACACCTCGACACTGGACCTACGTGTGACTGTACAATAGAAAGAGTACTGAAGAGTAGCCTTAGTCCTTTGAGTCATTATTCTCTCTTATTTTAATGTAAATTATTATTTAGAGGTTCCCTCGCTTTGAAAGTCACGCCTCGCTACTGGACCTACGTGTGACTGTACAATAGAAAGAGTACTGAAGAGTAGCCTTAGTTCTTTGAGACATTATTCTCTCTTATTTTAATGAAAATTATTATTTAGAGGTTCCCTCGCTTTGAAAGTCACACCTCGACACTGGACCTACGTGTGACTGTACAATAGAAAGAGTACTGAAGAGTAGTCTTAGTTCTTTGAGTCATTATTCTCTCTTATTTTAATGAAAATTATTATTTGGAGCCTCCGTCGCTTTGAAAGTCACGCCTCGACACTGGACCTACATGTGACTGTACAATAGAAAGAGTACTGAAGAGTAGTCTTAGCTCTTGAGTCATTCTCTCTTATTTTAATGAAAATTATTATTTGGAGCCTCCCTCGCTTTGAAAGTCACGCCTCGACACTGGACCTACGTGTGACCTAGAGTACTGAAGAGTAGCTTTAGTTCTCTGAGTCATTATTCTCTCTTATTTTAATGAAAATTATTATTTGGAGCCTCCCTCGCATTGAAAGTCACGCCTCGACACTGGACCTACGTGTGACTGTACAATAAAAAGAGTACCGAAGGGTAGCCTTAGTTCTTTGAGTCATTATTCTCTCTTATTTTAATGAAAATTATTATTTGGAGCCTCCCTTGCTTTGAAAGTCACGCCTCGACACTGGACCTACGTGTGACTGTACAATAGAAAGGGTACTGAAGAATAGTCTTAGTTCTTTGAGTCATTATTCTCTCTTATTTTAATGAAAATTATTATTTAGAGGTTCCCTCGCTTTGAAAGTCACACCTCGACACTGGACCTACGTTTGACTGTACAATGGAATGAGTACTGAAGAGTAGCCTTAGTTCTTTGAGACATTATTCTCTCTTATTTTAATGAAAATTATTATTTAGAGGTTCCCTCGCTTTGAAAGTCACACCTCGACACTGGACCTACGTGTGACTGTACAATAGAAAGAGTACTAAAGAGTGGCCTTAGTTCTTTGAGACATTATTCTCTCTTATTTTAATGAAAATTATTATTTAGAGGTTCCCTCGCTTTGAAAGTCACGCCTCGCTACTGGACCTACGTGTGACTGTACAATAGAAAGAGTACTGAAGAGTAGCCTTAGTTCTTTGAGACATTATTCTCTCTTATTTTAATGAAAATTATTATTTAGAGGTTCCCTCGCTTTGAAAGTCACACCTCGACACTGGACCTACATGTGACTGTACAATAGAAAGAGTACTGAAGAGTAGTCTTAGCTCTTGAGTCATTCTCTCTTATTTTAATGAAAATTATTATTTGGAGCCTCCCTCGCTTTGAAAGTCACGCCTCGACACTGGACCTACATGTGACTGTACAATAGAAAGAGTACTGAAGAGTAGTCTTAGCTCTTGAGTCATTCTCTCTTATTTTAATGAAAATTATTATTTGGAGCTTCCCTCGCTTTGAAAGTCACGCCTCGACACTGGACCTACGTGTGACCTAGAGTACTGAAGAGTAGCTTTAGTTCTCTGAGTCATTATTCTCTCTTATTTTAATGAAAATTATTATTTGGAGCCTCCCTCGCTTTGAAAGTCACGCCTCGACACTGGACCTACGTGTGACTGTACAATAGAAAGGGTACTGAAGAATAGTCTTAGTTCTTTGAGTCATTATTCTCTCTTATTTTAATGAAAATTATTATTTAGAGGTTCCCTCGCTTTGAAAGTCACACCTCGACACTGGACCTACGTTTGACTGTACAATGGAATGAGTACTGAAGAGTAGCCTTAGTTCTTTGAGACATTATTCTCTCTTATTTTACTGAAAATTATTATTTAGAGGTTCCCTCGCTTTGAAAGTCACACCTCGACACTGGACCTACGTGTGACTGTACAATAGAAAGAGTACTAAAGAGTGGCCTTAGTTCTTTGAGACATTATTCTCTCTTATTTTAATGAAAATTATTATTTAGAGCTTCCCTCGCTTTGAAAGTCACACCTCGACACTGGACCTACGTTTGACTGTACAATAGAAAGAGTACTGAAGAGTAGCCTTAGTTCTTTGAGACATTATTCTCTCTTATTTTAATGAAAATTATTATTTAGAGGTTCCCTCGCTTTGAAAGTCACACCTCGACACTGGACCTACGTGTGACTGTACAATAGAAAGAGTACTAAAGAGTGGCCTTAGTTCTTTGAGACATTATTCTCTCTTATTTTAATGAAAATTATTATTTGGAGCTTCCCTCGCTTTGAAAGTCACACCTCGACACTGGACCTACGTTTGACTGTACAATAGAAAGAGTACTGAAGAGTAGCCTTAGTTCTTTGAGACATTATTCTCTCTTATTTTAATGAAAATTATTATTTAGAGGTTTTCCTCGCTTTGAAAGTCACACCTCGACGCTGGACCTACGTGTGACTGTACAATAGAAAGAGTACTAAAGAGTGGCCTTAGTTCTTTGAGACATTATTCTCTCTTATTTTAATGAAAATTATTATTTAGAGCTTCCCTCGCTTTGAAAGTCACACCTCGACACTGGACCTACGTTTGACTGTACAATAGAAAGAGTACTGAAGAGTAGCCTTAGTTCTTTGAGACATTATTCTCTCTTATTTTAATGAAAATTATTATTTAGATTTTCCCTCGCTTTGAAAGTCACACCTCGACACTGGACCTACGTGTGACTGTACAATAGAAAGAGTACTAAAGAGTGGCCTTAGTTCTTTGAGACATTATTCTCTCTTATTTTAATGAAAATTATTATTTAGAGGTTCCCTCGCTTTGAAAGTCACACCTCGACACTGGACCTACGTGTGACTGTACAATAGAAAGAGTACTAAAGAGTGGCCTTAGTTCTTTGAGACATTATTCTCTCTTATTTTAATGAAAATTATTATTTGGAGCTTCCCTCGCTTTGAAAGTCACACCTCGACACTGGACCTACGTTTGACTGTACAATAGAAAGAGTACTGAAGAGTAGCCTTAGTTCTTTGAGACATTATTCTCTCTTATTTTAATGAAAATTATTATTTAGAGGTTTTCCTCGCTTTGAAAGTCACACCTCGACGCTGGACCTACGTGTGACTGTACAATAGAAAGAGTACTAAAGAGTGGCCTTAGTTCTTTGAGACATTATTCTCTCTTATTTTAATGAAAATTATTATTTAGAGGTTCCCTCGCTTTGAAAGTCACACCTCGACGCTGGACCTACGTGTGACTGTACAATAGAAAGAGTACTAAAGGGTAGCCTTAGTTCTTTGAGACATTATTCTCTCTTATTTTAATGAAAATTATTATTTAGAGGTTTTCCTCGCTTTGAAAGTCACACCTCGACGCTGGACCTACGTGTGACTGTACAATAGAAAGAGTACTAAAGAGTGGCCTTAGTTCTTTGAGACATTATTCTCTCTTATTTTAATGAAAATTATTATTTAGAGGTTTTCCTCGCTTTGAAAGTCACACCTCGACGCTGGACCTACGTGTGACTGTACAATAGAAAGAGTACTAAAGGGTAGCCTTAGTTCTTTGAGACATTATTCTCTCTTATTTTAATGAAAATTATTATTTAGAGGTTCCCTCGCTTTGAAAGTCACACCTCGACACTGGACCTACGTGTGACTGTACAATAGAAAGAGTACTGAAGAGTAGCCTTAGTTCTTTGAGACATTATTCTCTCTTATTTTAATGAAAATTATTATTTAGAGGTTCCCTCGCTTTGAAAGTCACACCTCGACACTGGACCTACGTGTGACTGTACAATAGAAAGAGTACTGAAGAGTAGCCTTAGTGCTTTGAGACATTATTCTCTCTTATTTTAATGAAAATTATTATTTAGAGGTTCCCTCGCTTTCAAAGTCACACCTCGACACTGGACCTACGTGTGACTGTACAATAGAAAGAGTACTAAAGAGTGGCCTTAGTTCTTTGAGACATTATTCTCTCTTATTTTAATGAAAATTATTATTTAGAGCTTCCCTCGCTTTGAAAGTCACACCTCGACACTGGACCTACGTGTGACTGTACAATAGAAAGAGTACTGAAGAGTAGCCTTAGTTCTTTGAGACATTATTCTCTCTTATTTTAATGAAAATTATTATTTAGAGGTTCCCTCGCTTTGAAAGTCACACCTCGACGCTGGACCTACGTGTGACTGTACAATAGAAAGAGTACTAAAGGGTAGCCTTAGTTCTTTGAGACATTATTCTCTCTTATTTTAATGAAAATTATTATTTAGAGGTTCCCTCGCTTTGAAAGTCACACCTCGACACTGGACCTACGTGTGACTGTACAACAGAAAGAGTACTAAAGGGTAGCCTTAGTTCTTTGAGACATTATTCTCTCTTATTTTAATGAAAATTATTATTTAGAGGTTCCCTCGCTTTGAAAGTCACACCTCGACGCTGGACCTACGTGTGACTGTACAATAGAAAGAGTACTGAAGAGTAGCCTTAGTTCTTTGAGTCATTATTCTCTCTTATTTTAATGAAAATTATTATTTAGAGGTTCCCTCGCTTTGAAAGTCACACCTCGACACTGGACCTACGTTTGACTGTACAATAGAAAGAGTACTGAAGAGTAGCCTTAGTTCTTTGAGACATTATTCTCTCTTATTTTAATGAAAATTATTATTTAGAGGTTTTCCTCGCTTTGAAAGTCACACCTCGACGCTGGACCTACGTGTGACTGTACAATAGAAAGAGTACTAAAGAGTGGCCTTAGTTCTTTGAGACATTATTCTCTCTTATTTTAATGAAAAATATTATTTAGAGCTTCCCTCGCTTTGAAAGTCACACCTCGACACTGGACCTACATGTGACTGTACAATAGAAAGAGTACTAAAGAGTGGCCTTAGTTCTTTGAGACATTATTCTCTCTTATTTTAATGAAAATTATTATTTAGAGCTTCCCTCGCTTTGAAAGTCACACCTCGACACTGGACCTACGTGTGACTGTACAATAGAAAGAGTACTAAAGAGTGGCCTTAGTTCTTTGAGACATTATTCTCTCTTATTTTAATGACAATTATTATTTAGAGCTTCCCTCGCTTTGAAAGTCACGGCACGCCACTGCTATATAGCAAAGTAATTAAAGAGATAGTTGAGTGTGTAACCTTTACGAGGAACCATTTTACTACAATTTCGATCTTGATTGCAGGATCATTTTTATATATTTTGATAAAGAAAATGCACAAATTTGTAGAGATTATCAACTCTCTTTCATTCTTGACGACTTCTACACAACTACTGAATCGTAAGAGATACACAAAATATAACTACACAAATGTGTGTGTGTGTGTGTGTGTGTGTGTGTGTGTGTGTGTGTGTGTGTGTGTGTGTGTGTGTGTGTGTGTGTGTGTGTGTGTGTGTGTGTGTGTGTGTGTGTGTGTGTGTGTGTGTGTGTGTGTGTGTGTGTGTCTCCACTTCGGTAACGTAGATTGTCTGTCTCAAGTTCAAGAGGTCCCAAGTTCGAATCTCGGTCAGGGTGAGTTATCTGGATAAGGACTTTCCCGCGGTTTTCCCATGTCTTGAAAGATGAATGTCTGGTAGCTCTAAGTTCTATGTATCTTGGGCTCATTTGAACGTCATTTTATTCATCGTCCGATATGACTTAACGTTGGAGGTTATCCCTTATCCTGAAAGATGAATGTCTGGTAACTCTAGGTTCTATGTACCCTGGACTAATTTTAACATCATTTCATTCAGCGTCCGATATGACTTAACGTTGAAGGTTATCCCTTATCCTGAAAGATGAATGTCTGGTAACTCTAGGTTCTATGTACCCTGGACTAATTTTAACATCATTTCATTCATCGTCCGATATGTCTTAACGTTGGAGGTTTTCCCTTATCCTGAAAGATGAATGTCTGGTAACTCTAGGTTCTATGTACCCTGGACTAATTTTAACATCATTTCATTCATCGTCCGATATGACTTAACGTTGGAGGTTTTCCCTTATCCTGAAAGATGAATGTCTGGTAACTCTAAGCTCTATGTAGCCTGTACTCATTTGAACATCATTTCATTCATCGTCCGATATGACTTAACGTTGGAGGTTTTCCCTTATCCTGAAAGATGAATGTCTGGTAACTCTAGGTTCTATGTACCCTGGACTAATTTTAACATCATTTCATTCATCGTCCGATATGACTTAACGTTGGAGGTTTTCCCTTATCCTGAAAGATGAATGTCTGGTAACTCTAAGCTCTATGTAGCCTGTACTCATTTGAACATCATTTCATTCATCGTCCGATATGACTTAACGTTGGAGGTTTTCCCTTATCCTGAAAGATGAATGTCTGGTAACTCTAAGCTCTATGTTCTATGTATCTTGGGCTCATTTGAACGTCATTTTATTCATCGTCCGATATGACTTAACGTTGGAGGTTATCCCTTATCCTGAAAGATGAATGTCTGGCAACTCTAGGTTCTATGTACCCTGGACTAATTTTAACATCATTTCATTCATCGTCCGATATGACTTAACGTTGGAGGTTTTCCCTTATCCTGAAAGATGAATGTCTGGTAACTCTAAGCTCTATGTTCTATGTATCTTGGGCTCATTTTAACATCATTTTATTCATCGTCCGATATGACTTAACGTTGGAGGTTATCCCTTATCCTGAAAGATGAATGTCTGGTAACTCTAGGTTCTATGTACCCTGGACTAATTTTAACATCATTTCATTCATCGTCCGATATGACTTAACGTTGGAGGTTTTCCCTTATCCTGAAAGATGAATGTCTGGTAACTCTAGGTTCTATGTACCCTGGACTAATTTTAACATCATTTCATTCATCGTCCGATATGACTTAACGTTGGAGGTTTTCCCTTATCCTGAAAGATGAATGTCTGGTAACTCTAAGCTCTATGTTCTATGTATCTTGGGCTCATTTGAACGTCATTTTATTCATCGTCCGATATGACTTAACGTTGGAGGTTATCCCTTATCCTGAAAGATGAATGTCTGGTAACTCTAGGTTCTATGTACCCTGGACTAATTTTAACATCATTTCATTCATCGTCCGATATGACTTAACGTTGGAGGTTTTCCCTTATCCTGAAAGATGAATGTCTAGTAACTCTAAGCTCTATGTACCCTGGACTAATTTTAACATCATTTCATTCAGCGTCCGATATGACTTAACGTTGGAGGTTTTCCCTTATCCTGAAAGATGAATGTCTAGTAACTCTAAGCTCTATGTACCCTGGACTAATTTGAACATCATTTCATTCATCGTCCGATATGACTTAACGTTGGAGGTTTTCCCTTATCCTGAAAGATAAATGTCTAGTAACTCTAAGCTCTATGTACCCTGTACTTATTTGAACATCATTTCATTCATCGTCCGATATGACTTAACGTTGGAGGTTTTCCCTTATCCTGAAAGATGAATGTCTAGTAACTCTAAACTCTATGTACCCTGTACTTATTTGAACATCATTTAATTCATCGTCCGATATGACTTAACGTTGGAGGTTTTCCCTCATCCTGAAAGATGAATGTCTAGTAACTCTAAGCTCTATGTACCCTGTACTAATTTGAACATCATTTCATTCATCGTCCGATATGACTTAACGTTGGAGGTTTTCCCTTATCCTGAAAGATGAATGTCTGGTAGCTCTAAGCTCTATGTACCCTGTACTCATTTGAACATCATTTCATTCATCGTCCGATATGACTTAACGTTGGAGATTTTCCCTTATCCTGAAAGATGAATGTCTGGTAACTCTAAGCTCTATGTACCCTGTACTCATTTGAACATCATTTCATTCATCGTCCGATATGACTTAACGTTGGAGATTTTCCCTTATCCTGAAAGATGAATGTCTGGTAGCTCTAAGCTCTATGTACCCTGTACTGATTTGAACATCATTTAATTCATCGTCCGATATGACTTAACGTTGGAGGTTTACCCTCATCCTGAAAGATGAATGTCTCGTAACTCTAAGTCCTATGTACCCTGTACTCATTTGTACATCATTTCATTCATCGTCCGATATGACTTAACGTTGGAGGTTTTCCCTCATCCTGAAAGATGAATGTCTCGTAACTCTAAGTCCTATGTACCCTGTACTCATTTGTACATCATTTAATTCATCGTCCGATATGACTTAACGTTGGAGGTTTTTCCTTTATCCTGAAAGATGAATGTCTGGTAACTCTAGGTTCTATGTACCCTGGACTAATTTTAACATCATTTCATTCATCGTCCGATATGACTTAACGTTGGAGGTTTTCCCTCATCCTGAAAGATGAATGTCTGGTAACTCTAAGCTCTATGTTCTATGTATCTTGGGCTCATTTGAACGTCATTTTATTCATCGTCCGATATGACTTAACGTTGGAGGTTATCCCTTATCCTGAAAGATGAATGTCTGGTAACTCTAAGCTCTATGTTCTATGTATCTTGGGCTCATTTTAACATCATTTTATTCATCGTCCGATATGACTTAACGTTGGAGGTTATCCCTTATCCTGAAAGATGAATGTCTGGTAACTCTAAGCTCTATGTTCTATGTACCCTGGACTAATTTTAACATCATTTCATTCATCGTCCGATATGACTTAACGTTGGAGGTTTTCCCTTATCCTGAAAGATGAATGTCTGGTAACTCTAAGCTCTATGTTCTATGTATCTTGGGCTCATTTTAACATCATTTTATTCATCGTCCGATATGACTTAACGTTGGAGGTTATCCCTTATCCTGAAAGATGAATGTCTGGTAACTCTAGGTTCTATGTACCCTGGACTAATTTTAACATCATTTCATTCATCGTCCGATATGACTTAACGTTGGAGGTTTTCCCTTATCCTGAAAGATGAATGTCTGGTAACTCTAGGTTCTATGTACCCTGGACTAATTTTAACATCATTTCATTCATCGTCCGATATGACTTAACGTTGGAGGTTTTCCCTTATCCTGAAAGATGAATGTCTGGTAACTCTAAGCTCTATGTTCTATGTATCTTGGGCTCATTTGAACGTCATTTTATTCATCGTCCGATATGACTTAACGTTGGAGGTTATCCCTTATCCTGAAAGATGAATGTCTGGTAACTCTAGGTTCTATGTACCCTGGACTAATTTTAACATCATTTCATTCATCGTCCGATATGACTTAACGTTGGAGGTTTTCCCTTATCCTGAAAGATGAATGTCTAGTAACTCTAAGCTCTATGTACCCTGGACTAATTTTAACATCATTTCATTCAGCGTCCGATATGACTTAACGTTGGAGGTTTTCCCTTATCCTGAAAGATGAATGTCTAGTAACTCTAAGCTCTATGTACCCTGGACTAATTTGAACATCATTTCATTCATCGTCCGATATGACTTAACGTTGGAGGTTTTCCCTTATCCTGAAAGATAAATGTCTAGTAACTCTAAGCTCTATGTACCCTGTACTTATTTGAACATCATTTCATTCATCGTCCGATATGACTTAACGTTGGAGGTTTTCCCTTATCCTGAAAGATGAATGTCTAGTAACTCTAAACTCTATGTACCCTGTACTTATTTGAACATCATTTAATTCATCGTCCGATATGACTTAACGTTGGAGGTTTTCCCTCATCCTGAAAGATGAATGTCTAGTAACTCTAAGCTCTATGTACCCTGTACTAATTTGAACATCATTTCATTCATCGTCCGATATGACTTAACGTTGGAGGTTTTCCCTTATCCTGAAAGATGAATGTCTGGTAGCTCTAAGCTCTATGTACCCTGTACTCATTTGAACATCATTTCATTCATCGTCCGATATGACTTAACGTTGGAGATTTTCCCTTATCCTGAAAGATGAATGTCTGGTAACTCTAAGCTCTATGTACCCTGTACTCATTTGAACATCATTTCATTCATCGTCCGATATGACTTAACGTTGGAGATTTTCCCTTATCCTGAAAGATGAATGTCTGGTAGCTCTAAGCTCTATGTACCCTGTACTCATTTGTACATCATTTCATTCATCGTCCGATATGACTTAACGTTGGAGGTTTTCCCTCATCCTGAAAGATGAATGTCTGGTAACTCTAAGTCCTATGTACCCTGTACTCATTTGTACATCATTTCATTCATCGTCCGATATGACTTAACGTTGGAGGTTTTCCCTCATCCTGAAAGATGAATGTCTCGTAACTCTAAGTCCTATGTACCCTGTACTCATTTGTACATCATTTAATTCATCGTCCGATATGACTTAACGTTGGAGGTTTTTCCTTTATCCTGAAAGATGAATGTCTGGTAACTCTAATCTCTATAGATTAAACATCATTTGGTTCATCGTCCGATATGGCTACGTTGTAGGACGTAAATTAAAAAGGAATCTCCCTCTTGCTTCCCAAAATTTTGACGTGTGAGTGTCGAAAGCCGCAAGGAATCCACAATTGTTTAAATGGTCCATGTCCATTTCTTGTTCTTTGGAGCACAATAAACGATTTGGAGATGCCACCAATCCAATTCTGAAAAAGATGTTGAATCAAGCAATCATGTGCTGTGATCATTCGAAATTCAGCAATAGAGAATTGCCTTGGTAAATCTGGAACAACTGATGGATCATCGGAAATTTTCTTCCATTTTTATTTGTTAGTATTATTTGTTGATTATAATTTGAAGGCATGTTTCTTTTAACAATTCTCTTAATTGATTCACTTGATTTTGGATCCTTTCTTTGCTAAAATATCAGATATTTAATTTAAGAAAATACCACAATGTTCAGGCATCAATTACAAGACTATATTTTTAGTATGTTTTGTATGTGTTTAATCATATTATGCATTTTTTTAATCTTCATAAGCTTGGTGGGCAGCTTTTGAATCAAACAGAGTAACTACATTTTTTAATTTATATATCCATGAAAATAGATTTTGTACTGATATTTATTTGGCATTAATTTCACCATCCAAATTGGCTGTATATTTTCCAAGCTTTTTTTAAACGAAAACAATGGATAAGTACTTCAACTCCTTTGTACTCACAAAATTAGATCTCGTAAAATACACAATTTATAAAAAAATTTGTTTCTTGTTTCTTCTTAATTACTTGATTAGTTAATTACTAAGTGATTCTTTTATTTCTTTGCCAAGCACAGAGAATATAATTTCAACATGTAGTGACCAGATTTTTAAAACATTTGAATGTCACTTAAAGTCTACTGCAATCCTTTATTACTCTTTTATCTACAAGAAAAAAAGTAATAACTTATCTTGACCTACGTGAAGTGATAGAGGAATAAGTGATTGAATAGTTTGTACAGTTGTAGAGCAAACCACGTGACTGCAACATATCAATTTTTTTCTGAAAATTATTTTGTGGTTTCAAGTACTTCAAAATGTTATTGTACTTGCCTTCAGATATGCTATCGACTTAGTCTGGGATACTTTTACAAGATTTCCTCTACGTAATGTACGAAGTTGGTAGTTTTGTTATTTAAAAAAGTGTTCCAATTTAAAACTACAGTTACTTGGTCATTATTAATCTTACTGTATTGTAAAGCTATACTCCCGCCCCTTGAGACTATTAACCCTGAAGAAGGGCTGCACATTTTTCGCATGTTTCAGCTGAAGGTGCAATGCCCCGGTACACCAAACGTCATAATCGATACGCTATGACCGCACAGCAATGCAGCTACGGATAAGAACGGTTCTTCAGGCTTCCTATGTGAGAGGCACAGGCGCGACTCCCGCTGGGGACATTTCCCGAGCAGTGTTGCCAACATCATCACCGCCGCAAATCGCAATCGATACTGGTGTTGTCAGAAAATTACCACGATAGGTGTCACTTAAATCACGTGTTTTATGGGAATATGCTTTTTTAAGGGAATTTTACGTTATTTTATAAAGATATGTTACTGATGGAGAACTTTAGGTACAATTTCTTAAAAATATTATATATTAGCTTTTATTATATGAGGTGTTATTAATATGAAGCTTAATTAAATTCAGCGTATTACAAGGATGTTACAGAAAAATCATACACTCCAACCCATCGCTTTCTAAGATTCTTTTTCCTTTTTCAGTAACTGCTGTAAGAATTTTGTTTAAAATACCATACCTTTGAGAGATTAACATCGGAATAAAATTTATATTTTATTCTGTTAATGATCTATAAAGTCACTACTCTGAAATTTGTATAACAATGACAAAAAATTAATTTGGAAACAAACTGGATTTTGTTAAAATAATATGTAGTGCATACCTTGTTTTTATACCCTTAGACCTTTCCAAAAATGTTTCAGATATGCATTTTATTCCTCTTTGGTACTGACTAAACATCTTTTGCCCGATTTCACCAACAGGTGTTAGGACTTAACACAGATGTTTAGCAACAGTTATAGCAAAAATTGCATTACACCAACATGTGTTAGCTTAACACTCGTGTTAAACCTCTTGATAAACTACCAAGTTATATTTTCATTGTTAAGCCCTTAAAAATTGTAGGACTGTCAAAACGGCAGGCGTGAACTCAGCTTTTGATGTGAATTTGCTATATTTAGAACGTCTAAATGGCGTTCATAATAGAGAACGACCTATGAGGAGAAATTATTTTGAGGAGCTATCCGAAGAAAATTTTCTACAGAGGTATAGACTGTCGAAACAAGTTGCTATGAAGGTTACTGCGGAAGTACAAGAGAGGTTAGAACATGCATCGAAAGGAATATACCGATCTCGTCTTTGCTTCAAGTATCAATAACTTTGCGATTTTATAATTCACTGAATTATGTGGATAATACACTGTCCACCTCCCGTCTTGAAACGTTCAAGTCACTCGTCACTTGTCCTTATTCGCACCTCGTTTTAAATTTACGTAATACTGAGTTAGAATATACATCGAAAGGAACATGCCGATCTCACCTTTGCTTCAAGTATTAATAACTTTGCGATTTTATAATTCACTGAATTATGTGGATAATACATTGTTCACCTCCCGTCTTGAAACGTTTAAGGCACTTGTTCTTCGCACCTCGTTTTAAATTTACGTAATACTGAGTTAGAACATGCATCGAAAGGAATATGACTATCTCGCCTTAGTTTCAAGTATTAATAACTTTGCGATTTTATAATTCACTGAATTATGTGGATAATACACTGTCCACCTCCCGTCTTGAAACGTTCAAGTCACTTGTCCTTCTTCGCACCTCGTTTTAAATTTACGTAATAATGAGTTAGAACATGCACCGAAAGGAATATGCCGATCTCGCCTTTGCTTCAAGTATTAATAACTTTGCGATTTTATAATTCACTGAATTATGTGGATAATACACTGTCCACCTGCCGTCTTGAAACGTTCAAGTCACTTGTCCTTCTTCGCACCTCGTTTTAAATTTACGTAATAATGAGTTAGAACATGCACCGAAAGGAATATGCCGATCTCGCCTTTGCTTCAAGTATCAATACCTTTGCGATTTTATAATTCACTGAATTATGTGGATAATACACTGTCCACCTCCCGTCTTGAAACGTTCAAGTCACTCGTCACTTGTGCTTCTTCGCCCCTCGTTTTAAATTTACGTAATACTGATGAAGTTGCTTCGTTCTTCTGGTTGTGACATTTACATTCGAATTAAACTTATTTCCAATTTTTTCTAACGTCACACCTTTCTTTTTCACATTTACAGCATCCTTCATCTTATTTTCGGCAATATCTTTAATAATAATAATAATAATAATAATAATAATAATAATAATAATAATAATAATAATAATAATAATAATAATAATAATAATAATAATAATAATAATAATAATAATAATAATAATAATAATAATAATAATAATAATAATAATAATAATAATAATAATAATAATAATAATAATAATAATAATAATAATAATAATAATAATAATAATAATAATAATAATAATAATAATAATAATAATAATAATAATAATAATAATAATAATAATAATAATAATAATAATAATAATAATAATAATAATAATAATAATAATAATAATAATAATAATAATAATAATAATAATAATAATAATAATAATAATAATAATAATAATAATAATAATAATAATAATAATAATAATAATAATAATAATAATAATAATAATAATAATAATAATAATAATAATAATAATAATAATAATAATAATAATAATAATAATAATAATAATAATAAATATTTTCATAATATTCTTATATTTAGTTACTAATTTAACTAACAATTCAAAAGGTCCCGAGTTCTAATCTCGGTCAGGGTGGGTTACCTGGATAAGATTTTTCCAGGGATTTCTCTTATCCTAAAAGACGAATGTCTGGTAGCCGTCAGCTCCATGGACCCTGGGCTCATTTGAGCATCATTTCACCCATTCCATTCATCGTCTGATGTGAATTAACGTAGGATGAAGTAAATTAAAAAAAAAGCCTAATATTTTTTTTCTAAATTGATGAGAAATTTGTCCCACGGCATCTCTTCTGATTTTTTTCACCCGCCTATTTTTCAGCTGTGTGTAAACGAAAATAAAAACAAAAGCGCATCGCAGTACGTTCCGAAACTATTACGATTTATCCACAGCCTTCTATAACTGTAATAATTACAAGTCTCTCAGCGTTAACACGTGTTTGTTAACACTGTAGCAATTGTTACGTTACATTTGTTAACGTCGATTTTAACTTCTGTTGGTGAAATCGGGTATTAATGTTGTTTCCACTTTAATTAAAAACTTGCAGTTTAATTTAAAGCATTGGGTTATGAGGTAAGATTCCGGGAGGGAGAGGTTTATCGCCCCTACTTATGGGGTTATAGGGTGCCTAACCAACTGAGCACCCCCCCCCACACACACACACACACACACACACACACACACACACAGTTTTTAAACATAATCTTTAATACAAGGAAAAATAAACAGATTGTTCTGTTACCTTTGCAAATGATCTTTAAAATTTATGCAAATTGCCGAAATTAGCACCGTAATGCAAAAAGAGGTATATAAATAATGTAAACTGAAGTGTTCTTTATAGAATTGGGTTATTAGGCGTATTACAGTATTGTTTAATTTGGAAGGAATGTGAAATAAATTGACAAAGTTCGAGTTTTTGTGTCAGGTTGAAAAATTTTGGAAAAATCTGTATATGTATGGAGTGTCACAGTTAAAATTACTTCGGAGAGCTTTTGGAATGTACATCACTTGGGAAATTAAAAAAGGGAACAATTTAGGAACATATCGGAGGTTAGCGTAAGAAGAGAAAGTGCCAGGAGTGAAATTAACATATTTTAGTGTCAGAAGATATTTCTATATATTTTCTGTTTATTATCAAATATCTTACTTTATTGTTTGAAAATCTTGTGATTTGTAATTAAGTACTGTTGTTTATTTTAAAGTAATTTTGTTAATCAATTTAATATTAAATGAGTTAGGAACATATGCGCAACGCTTACTTTTACATCAAGTGAAAGTAACCGTAAATTTACTATCAGGTATGGATACCGGAATCTGCTTACTGTGTCGACGTCTATCGACCACCTGTATGTCGCAAACGATACGCTCAAACTGTGAAAACAGAAGCTTGGATCAGCTGTTAAAGTCATTTGGAAAAAGTTAAAAATTTGATCAGAATAAACTTTTTGTTTGAAAAAACACACACTTGTCTAATTTTGGCCCGTATCTCCATGACAGCAAAAAGATTGTAAGATCAAAACATGGAAATTCTCACCTGAGCGAAGGTTTTGCAATGTTGTTGTTGTTGACTAATGGCACTGGGGACTAGTTGATTTGCATCATTTTCCCCCAGCTTCCCAATATAAAGCCTGTAGGTTCCCACTTTTGAGACCATTACATTTGTCCAAATGGTGTTTGTTCATGATGACATCCTCTTTACAGATAGTACATTTGGGTGTAGGTATGCAGTGTATTTTATAAAGGTGTTCTGCAAGACAATCTTGGCCAGTTTTCATTCTAAATAGGGCCACTGCAGTTTTTCTTGGTAGTTTTTGTATGTCAGTTTTGTCTCCAATGTTCTTATAATCCTTGTCTTTTAGTTTATCTTCTTTATCAAGTCTCTGCTGTCTTTTAAAAGTAGCTTAATGCTGTTTAATTGTTTATTAATTTCAGTTTGTCGGTTTTATATTTTGAATTGCACCTTCATTTGCTAGTTGGTCAGCATGTTCATTACCTAAAAGTCCAACATGGGCTGTAATCCATTGCAGGGTGACATGATTTCTTGATTCGACAGCTTTAATTAAACTTCTTATTTCTTTGATGTTTCTTGTTGTTTTGTTTTTATAATTTACAATCCCATCTATGACTGATTTTGAATCTGTTATGATAACTATGTTTTGCTTTATGTACGGTCTGTACAGGACATTCTGCAGTGCTGCTTTTATGGCTGTTAGTTCTCCATCATAATGGTTTGAAGTTTCGTCTAGTGTTAGATACTGTGCAAAATGTTTGCAGTATACTCCTGCACCAGCATCTTGTTTGTTTATAAAGGATCCATTTGTATATATTCGGAGCCATTCTTTTTCTGGATATCTTTCATTTTATGTGGCTATTGCTATTGCTCTCATTTCATCTGGTAAATTGTTTTGCTTATGTATTGTATATAACAGGTCATTCTTATAATGTATGTCAATACATTCTGTTGGGCTTGTTTCCTCTATTGTTGTTATATTTGTTGTTATTATGTTCTTGTGTTTTGAGTTATTGATGTATGTTCTGAAGTTTGTTTGGTTTTTTAGATTGCTTATATTATCCGCTGTGTGATACCACTTGTGTCTATTTTTGTTAACTAGCAGTTTTTGTGCTAGGGTAATTGCCTTTAGTTCATGTTCCAGTTCTATGGCCATGTTTTTTGTGAAGCTCTGCAGTATGGCAATTGGTGTTGTTTTCACAGCTCCTGTTATTCTTAGTGAATTGTTTTGTGAGGTTTCTATTTCTTCAATGTTTGCTACTGGAAGTTTGCATATTTTCATTTCATAGCTTTTCTGTTAAAATGACTACTTAAAGTTAATAAAAAATGCTCCATTTAAGTATTGTTAGTCTAGGGAAGTTCAAAACGACGAGCTGCATTTCTACAGGGTATTTCATGAATAAAACTAATTGTTAAAAGGAATAAAACAAGTTATTTATTCCCTACTACATTAGCACATGAATGGAACTTAACCTCACAATTCCTGGCATACAAACCTTTCAAACTCACTTCTACAAACTTCAAATACTTCAGAATCGTTACCTTAGAGTAGCAACAGCTGCCGAATGGTACATTCCTAATAACATTCATTCAGACCTATCATTTCCGAAATTAAATGATTATATCCTCACCCTCTCTCGAAAAAATCTATTCCCGTCTTCCCTACAGCTTCAATCAACTTATGCGAGGCCTCGGGGAATATGACATTGACCCCGGGGAAACCTACAAGCGTCCCAGACTCACCTTAGGTTCATCATAACCTCAATAGTCTCCTATAATTAACATATCCTATCATCTTAGAGCTTGTGATACTTCATGAAAAAGGAACCAACATCTACCTACCGTCTATTATTACAAATTCATCATAATGTCAGTAAGGGACAGAATGGCAAAACGTCGAAGGCTCCTTGTCCACGGAGAAGTGTGACTCTTCAACGACCCTCTATGCTGTGTGTGCCATTTTGACAATTGAAAGTCGCGCTAACAGTCGACGATCTGTGAGATGATAGCTTGTTCAAAAACATGCAGAATGTATTGCTATCGTGCCTGAGGGTGCGATAACAAAATCGTTATCGCTGTTGTATATGATGTCATGAATTTGATTGCTCGGCTTTAACATGGTCGATATAGGATGACGTCATATGAGGGAAATAGTCAAGGTGTACCTGGATTGGATTACGTACGGAGGGGTTTCGGCACTTCGGTCTTGATCTATTGTACTTATGCTTCAAGTGGGGCATCCCCGGGAGGAAGGATGAGGTGAGAGGAGACAGAGGACGGCCTTCCCAAGGAGTCGGGCAGGGCCCCTACATTTTAACAGTTGAAAACTCCCCGGAGGGTCAGTAGAGCCGGCATCCCACCTACTGTAGTCCTGAAACGGCCCCACCAGAACGATTTCGGAGACCGGAGACCGTCCTACCGGAGGAGGAAGTTTTACCAAGAACATATCATCCTGCCATGCAGCGCCGAGACACGCCGACACTTATACCCTGAAAGAGAGCCCCAGATGAGATGTGAAGTGATAACTGGGATGAAATGGAGGGACAGGAAATTCGGGGGATGTAATTAATCCAACCAGAATACGCCTGGAAATCCGGAAAAAACCGCGAAAAACCTAAGGGCCAGGAAGGTCAGCCATGGGAATCGAACCCAGGCCTTCCGAATACGGGCCACAGACGAAACCGCCTGAGCCATCCCTATCGGTTTGTTATATTACAAGGGAATATGGAAATACACTAGACTTTAACTGATACTCAAATGCTTTAAAACTGGTTATTTAATGGTTTTGACATTCCGTTTTTTTGCATAGGCAGGACATAAAAAAAAACGAATAAGAGCCTCATTTTTGAGAAAAGTACAAGTATTAGAAAATTAAAAATAAAAAGAAGAAATATTTGGGCAATTGTTAACTATATAAAATAAATGTATTTGACATAAAATGTGTGTTTTAAAGATATCCGATTTGTTGTGTATCCCTTACGGTTTACGAGTTATTCACTATCTTCCAGAATAAGGAACACTTATGAGGACTCTCCCAGGAAATTCAAGATACATGCTTCATTTGTCATAAAATGTGTTAAATATATCGTATTTTAATCAAACCGCTTAGAGCCATAATCAAAGTGTTTGTAAAATGGTCTATATAAAGGGTGGTTCGGGGTGATTAGTGGTGTTTAGTGTTTAGAAGCTTAGTGTTTAACTAACTTTTCATTTTTTATTTATGTTGCTCATGCAGACATGAAACTTTTTATTGAAATGTGTTTTTTGGATATAAAGAGTGACGAAACATGCATTTCCGGTGAAAATTCGATATCGTCTTGAGTAGAATACAATACTTCACTACTTTCTATACCTACTCAGTAGAGAAAGTTAAAATGCTTTGGGGGCTTTAAGAATCAATTTCTTACAATGTTTTACTAATGCATACAAGGATTATCAAACAGAGAGATGTCTGCTCTGTCACTGGTAGAATAGGAGTCTCCGAGACAGGGCAAGTTTGTCTGAGACCAGGGTCAAGATAAAAAGAGAGAAAGAAGGAGAGAAAGAGAGGAAGAAAGAAAGAAAGAGAATCAGTGAACGGCAGAAAGAAAGATAGAAAGAAAGAGAGAGAGAAACAAGTGAAAGAAAGAGAAGGAGGAAGAAAGAAATGTGAAAGAAATAATGAGAGAAAGAGAGGAAAAAGGAAACAGAAAAAGGGAGAAAGAGTGAGAGAGAGGAAGAAAGGAAAGAGAGAAAGAAGGAAAGAGAGAGATGGAGGAAGAAAGAAATGTGAAAGAACGAGAGAGAAAGAAAGAAAAAAACGAGAGAAACAGAGAATGAAATACAAATAGAGCGAAAGAAAGAAAAAACAAAGAGAAAGAAAGAGAAAGAAAGGAAAATTGAAAGAGAAATGGTGAAAGAGAGGAAGAATAAAGCAGAGAAAGAAAGAAAGTAAAAGTTCAAGAAAGAAAAAAAGAATGAGAGAAACAGAGAAAGAAATACAGATAGAGAGAAAGATAGAAGTAAAGAAGGAAAGAAAAAAAGAAAAGAAAAGTGAAAGAGAACAAGAGGAAAGAGTGAAAGAGAGAAAGAAAAAAGAAACTAAGAAACAAAGAGAGAAAAAAGTCAAAGAAAGAAAGAGATGGAGGAAGAAAGAACTGTGAAAGAAAGAAACAGAGAAAGAAAAACAGAAAGAGACAGAAAAAGAAAGATAGAAAGGAAGAGAGAGAGAAGTGAAAGAAAGAGAAGGAGGAAGAAAGAAATATGAAAGAATAAGAGAAAGAAAGGAAACAGAAAAAGGGAGAAAGAGTGAAAGAGAGAGGAAGAAAAAAGAAAGAGAGAAAGAAAGAAGGAAAGAGAGAGGAGGAAGAAAGAAATGTGAATGAAAGAGAAAGAAAGGGAACGAGGGAAACAGAGAATGAAACAGATAAAGAGAAAGAAAAACAAAGAGAAAGAAAGTAAGAAAGGAAGGAAAAATGAAACAGAAAAAGCGGGAAATAGTGAAAGAGAGGAAGAAAAAGGAGAGAAAGAAAGAAAGAAAGAATGAGAGAAACAGAAAGAAATACAGATAGAGAGAAAGATAGAAGTAAAGAAGTAAAGAAAAATATACAGAAAGAAAGAAAAAAGAAAGAAAGGAGAAATGAAAGAGAACAAGGAGAAAGAATGAAAGAGAGGAAGGAAAAAGAAACAGAGAAAGAAAGAGAGAAAAAAGTCAAAGAAAGAAAGAGAAGAACTTGAAAAATGAACGGGAAAGAAAGAAACAGAGAAAGAAAAACAGAAAGAGACAGACAAAAGGAAAGAAAGAAGGAGAAAAAGAATGAGGCTGTAAGAATATAATGTGAAAGGCAGAGCTAGAAAGAAAGAGAAGCAGTGAGGAAGAGTAAAGGGAAAGCAAGACGCCAGAAGACGGTAAGGTTGGAGGGACATTGCCTTCTGGTCAATGGCCACCAGCTACACTACACAGTCTGCTGAACATAAAGAACACGCTACGGCAGTTTAGAGGTTACCTTCAACAAATTAATTGACAGAGACTCCTCATTACTGTCGTGTCCGGGACGATAACATCTCACACACACATACCAACAAAATACAACTTTATCTGTAACAACTCCGTTTCAAACTTTACTTGAAAAATATATTTGAACAGAAATTCAGAGTGGTTTTGAAATATGTAGGACCACATTCACAACCAAAATTATGCGAAGCAAAACGTTGATAGAAGATTTATGTTATATTTTATTCTGCTCTACGTTGTTGCACCATTTCATACAGGATTCCTTCGTTGGGAAGACGCTTGTCTTCCAATTTGCTTATTCAAAATTCTAATTCGGCGAAATTAATGTTGAGTCTATTTAGTAATTTTAAGTTTTCTTATATTAACGCAACACTTGGTTTCCTCCAACTATGACCGGGAGCAGCGCGTGAGGGTTATTCTAAATGAGTTATAACCCAATGACAAAATGTAATTTCTTATGCTTAATCAACCTCCTTTAGTTACCCATCTGCGTTATTTTGTACGGCCAAGATTAGAGGAACGTTAGAATTTACCACGCTGTTACACAGTTTCCTCTGGCACGGTGGACGATGTTTTTCACGCTCTTGCATAGGGGACATGACCTTTCCAGTTTCCGGATTAATTTATGTACTGTCAACTTCGACGGGTGTCCTCGCCTTGCAGACTTTGCCCTGAACTATCGTTGGGTTGGAAGAAAAGATGCTGTCACCCAGTGTCTATAAACAAAAGACAAAAGGGCTGGCCCCATACCTCACTCGGCAGAGATATGTTGCTAAGATAAAACGTCGATATTACCATTGACGTTAAATATAGGGAATACACCATGTTTGCTGTATTTAGTTGTTTCAATTGTTGATAGAATGTTATTGTCAAATATTGATAATGTACTTTTTTATCATCCATCGATCAGCAAGTATGCTTTACAGATGTTTGTTACTGAGAAAGTTTGTAAAAGTATACATAACAATTGAGGTAGTCGTGAGCGACTCCTCTAGGTAAATGTGGCAGGATCACTGTAACACAAATTGAGGGCTTTAAGTTTGATAGTTATCACTCATCTGGGTCGTCTGTACTGGAGAGGTCACTAAGGAGAAGATCTTGTGGTAGTCTCCGCTTGAGGCGAGTTGGTTGGCGAGTGCGAGCACCGAGATTGTAAGTAACAGCTCCAGGGACCTCCTGGAGATGGTAAAAGAAAGGTCGTGCCAGCCGTCGGATGTACTGGAGAGGTCACTCAGGAGAAGATCTTGTGGCAGTCTGCGCTTGAGGCGAGTTGGTTGCGGAGTGCGAGCGCCGAGATTGTAGGTAACAGCTCCAGGGACCTCTTGGAGATGGTAAAAGAAAGGTCGTGCCAGCCGTCGGATGTACTGGAGAGGTCACTCAGGAGAAGATCTTGTGGCAGTCTGCGCTTGAGGCGAGTTGGTTGCGGAGTGCGAGCGCCGAGATTGTAGGTAACAGCTCCAGGGACCTCTTGGAGATGGTAAAAGAAAGGTCGTGCCAGCCGTCGGATGTACTGGAGAGGTCACTCAGGAGAAGATCTTGTGGCAGTCTGCGCTTGAGGCGAGTTGGTTGCGGAGTGCGAGCGCCGAGATTGTAAGTAACAGCTCCAGGGACCTCCTGGAGATGGTAAAAGAAAGGTCGTGCCAGCCGTCGGATGTACTGGAGAGGTCACTCAGGAGAAGATCTTGTGGCAGTCTGCGCTTGAGGCGAGTTGGCTGGCGAGTGCCAGCGCCGAGATTGTAGGTAACAGCTCCAGGGACCTCTTGGAGATGGTAAAAGAAAGGTCGTGCCAGCCGGCGGATGTACTGGAGAGGTCACTAAGGAGAACATCTTGTGGCAGTCTGAGCTAGAGGCGAGTTGGTTGGCGAGTGCCAGCGCCGAGATTGTAGGTAACAGCTCCAGAAACCTCCTGGAGATGGTAAAAGAAAGGTCGTGCCAGCCGGCGGATGTACTGGAGAGGTCACTAAGGAGAACATCGTGGTAGTCTCCGCTTGAGGCGCGTTGGTTGGCGAGTGCGAGCGCCGAGATTGTACGTAACAGCTCCAGGGACCTCCTGGAGATGGTAAAAGAAAGGTGCCAGCCGGCGGATGTACTGTTGAACGGGTAGAAGACCAAACTCATAAAGAAGTTGTTGATTTCTGATGAACCATGGAGCATTTGTAGTTGTACGCAGCACCCTGTTTTGTAATACCTGCAGTCGGCTGAAATTAGTCTTGCTGGTGCCACCCCAGACTGGAGCTGCATGGATGGACTAGAGATGTGTAAAGAAGAAGAGAGGATTCATAACCAAGTGAGGTGCGCCTGTTGACTAAAGGGTACAGTTTCGATAGAGTCTGCTTAGTTAACTCGTGTGCACGTCGGCCGCTGCCTTTGACGAACCTTTATAATCGTTTTACAAGACAGACCCTTCTTCTGCCAGACCGTTGTGCAACGTTGCCACCTTTCTCGATACATCATGGGTATCGTACGAGGTTTCGTCTAAATAAATTATCTTATGTCCATTACTGCAAAACTTTCTTAGTTTTGACGATATATATCGCCAAGCTTCAATTCTATTGGATTCCATAATAACCCTTATCTTATTCGAAGTGCGGTATTTGAAACCCAGCTCCTTTAGGAGACCGCGCAAAGTGCTGTGCCCATAAGGAAAATCACAAATTTCTTGCAAATGTGCAACCAATTCGTCTAAGCTGGGCGCCCTCCCTTTTACGTAGAATCTATAAATTTCTCGACGAATTAAATCGCATGTAAAATCATCTACTTTAGAGAAACGTTTCCTTTTTGTTTTCACACTTGATCGACGTCTTTAGTATTCCTTTCGTCACAATATTTCTTACTGTATTTCTGTGAATACCCAGAATTTATCATCAGGTTCATTGCATGACCCCTTACCAAGATTATTTGTCAGCACATATTTATATGTGTTCAAAACAAGCGCTTGAATTTGCTTAGAAACAGTTCCCGTTATAACTTTGTTTTTTGAGGCTTTTCCAGTAATATAACTCGGCCCAATTATTGACATTATTGTCATCACTTTGATTATTTTCACTTGACTGAAAGTGTCTACTACTTCATTTGCATTTACCACTGCATTTCCCTCCCACGGTCTCCAAATCGTGACACACAACGAATTTCTGCACGTAATGAAACAGATCAACTGTAAGTTGGAACTTTGGCAACTGAGACTCCACGTGGAGTAGACATGTAACTGTCACTTCGAGAAAATCAGAGTTGCTATTGGCCCTCAACGACAGTGTTCCATTTCTGAAGTGTGGATATAGATTTATGACGGTCATTAGTGGGCAGGCGGCTCAGGTTCCTTTGACTCCGAACTGCACACGCGTTAACTAAACAGACTTTAGCCGGGCAGATGCAAGTATAACAGACCGACAGATGTGGGCGTTCCAAGTAAGTCGAGGTTCTAGTAGCACCGCTGGATATTTCATTGGCACCTGGTTGGTAACCATGAAAGTTGTGCCCCGAGCAGCTGTAGTGAAGGAGGATCCCTATAAGGACGTAAACAGAAGTTCTTAACCTCTGTCTTGTTAGTGTTGAGAGAAATGTGCCATTTAGAGAACCAGTGAGCTAGTCGACCCAGGGCAGTTTGTAGTTCATGAATATCATGACAGATATTGGAGTGAGAATAAAAGAGAGCAGTGTCATCAGCATATATAGCTGTGCAAATTGGAGCTAAAGCAGGAAGATCATAAGTGTACATATTAAAGAGGAGTGGTGCTAGTACTGGACCTTGAGGAACACCTGATAATGTACAAAATTTAAAAGTAAATTTGTATTATTTAAATAGTTATTTATGGTACTTGCGAGAAAAGTTGAAGTTTATTGGCAAGTGAAAGAATTTAACGCCTGAGACGTTAGCACGAGCATGATGAACATCAACCTCGCTAGTCCCATACTAATTTTATCCGTTACTTAAGAAAATATCGACTTGAATTATGAATTATAAAAATATTACAAAATTGGTTTACAAATTATTTAGAATCGATGTTTTTACTAGGTGTAAGATTAGTTAATTGGTGCAAATTAATCGTTCCTTCACACTAGCCGTGTATAGGCTAAGATTTTGCATAGGCAAAGTCAAACTGAAAAATTCAATGCCATGGCCGAGAATTGAACCACGGATCTCCTGGTTTCCGTCAAGTCGCTCCAGTTGGATGTTTTAATAGTTTGGCAGAGACTGTACGATCCTCTCGCCCGCAGAGAGACAAGCAAAGTTTATTTTTATGGTATTACAAATTTAGTACCTGTCTTACCAGAATATGTTGCACATATAAGGTGCTTATGTTTTGTAACGTGGATTAAAAAAATATAATTAAAAACTGGTTTTAGGCCTGACAAACTTCGGCATCGAGCGCTTAGAGCATGCAAGCTACCTTCATTAGATGGTTCTTATTTGTAAGGCATACATATCAATTTGCAAGATCAAGTGTAACAATTAATTTCACATCAAATGTTGAATTAACACAGAGAAGCTATCAATGAGAAATTTAATACCACGCCGGTACTATAATATAAACCTTCTTCTACATAACTGTTGTTGTTTTTTTTTTTTTTTTTTTTTTTTTTTTTTTTTTTTAAGTTTACGTCCTCCAAAGTTAAGTCATATCGGACGGTGAATGAATTGGGTGGAATGATCTCGAATGAGTCCGCAGTCCATGAAGCTTAGAGCTACCAGACATTCGTATATGAGGATAAGGGAAACCCCAGAAAAACCTTATTCAGGTAACTGACCCTAACCGAGATTCGAACTCAGGACCTTTTGAGCCTGAGGCAGACACGCTACCGAGGCGGGCTATATACCTGTGATCATATACTCCTTGTTGTACGAGGGCTGTTCAATAAAGAACAATCACAATCTTTTTTGACAACGTATCTTTACTCATCCTCATAATTTTGATGCTCTTTCTCAAAATAGTCTCCCCTGAATGCGATGTACTTGTCCCAGCGTTTCTACCAGTCTTCAAAGACATGCTGGAAACCATTTTTGAGAGATCCTTCAAAATCGCCTCCGCAGCCTTCACCACTGCGTCTGATTATAGATAACACCTCCCACGAAGGCGTTTCTTCAAGTTAGGGAATAGAAAAAACACAAATGGGGCTAAATTCGGACTATAGGGAGGGTGAGGGATGCATTTCACGTAGATTTTTGCTAAATATTTAGCAACAACATTGGCAATATGCGGCCGTGCATTATCGTGGTGTATCATCCAGCCTGCTTCACGGAAATGTGGTCTTTTGCGCCTGATATGAACTTGCAATGTTTTCAGGACATCCCTGTAGTATTGTCCAGTTACTGATGTGTGTGCAGGTACAACATGCTGATAAACCATTCCATGAATATCAAAGAATGAGATAACCATAACTTTCCCAGCAGAAGCAACCCTTTCTGGGGGTTGGTGATGAAGGAGATTTCCACACTGAGCTTTGCTGTTTGCTCTCAGGATCAAAATGATATAGCCAAGTTTCATCAGCAGTGATTATGTTTGAAAGAGACTCCGGATCTTCCTCTAACATCTAATTTAACTTCAAGCAGAGCTGCATTCGAATGTCCTTTTGTTCTGGAATCAACAGTCTTGGAAGCCATCGCGCACAAACACGTCTCATGTGTAATATTTCTGTCACCAACGTGTGGGTGGCACCCAATGAAATGCTCAGTATTTCAGAAAGTGATCTTAGGGAAATTTGTCGATCCTCTCTCACAATGGCAGCAGCAGTGTTGATGTTTCCTTTCGTAAGAGTAGTAACTGGAGCACAGGGTCCACCTTCCTTTTAAATTGACTGTCTCCCCTCTTTAAACATTTTAAACCACCTTCGAGCTGTGTTTTAGGGAAGAACAGGCTCTCCATAAGTCTCCTGTAACATTGTAGAGACCTGAACTGAAGATTTGTTGAGACGAAAGCAGAATTTCAAAGCCGCATATTGTTCCTTGCGTGTTACCTCCATTGTAGAGGTAGGCAATACTGAACATGTGTGAACTTGCCTGGTTCTCACAGGTGGGAACCAGGAGTACCAACGATGAAACTACCACGGCGTATTTGTTTCACATTAAGCTAACAGAATATAATAAGATTGAATTTTAGTGCAATAAATTATGACAGTAAAAAAGTTATGATCATTCGTGGAACAGCCGCCATAATTATGTATACCTCAGTTGTATTTCATTGGAATTTAATAGGTATAACTACGAATTACGTATATATGCATTGTGAATAAATAAGGTTTCTATTAACATATTTCTAAATTACATTTTTTCCTGCAAATATTTATATATAAATACGATATTTTTTGCGTGTAGGCTTATCGACGTATAGAATGACGCAGGTAAGTCAGCTGTGGAGCTCGTCTCCCACAAGACTTGTTGCATGAGAGAAGACATGCAGTGTTTCAATTGTCTGCACATTCATCAAAAGCTGTCTGGTGCCAGAGGGCTGACTCACACATTTCTTTCTCTTGCTACGTCATAACGTGTTTGTAAAAGGGATAAAGCACAGGAAAAAAAAAAGGAAAGCTGCTTGGTGCTTCACAGCCAATAGTGGTCAACTATAACTCACTGTTACAAACTTTCCAAAATAACAGCGATGTTAAAATTGAACAGTTTCTTCTCTTCTCTGCTAGAGACTGTATTTGGGTCCTTTCAGGAGTGTTTTTCCTTCACACAGAGTCATGTGTGTCATTATAGGCAATGATAAACATTGAAGTATGTTCCAAAATATAGATGTACCGAAAGACCCAAAAATGTCCGAACCGGCTGCGCGAAGTTTTGTCTATCCGCGCAGACTTATATGACACAATTAAAAAGTGGTAATTAAATTACGTGAAATCGATATTTTAATATTAATCTAATCCTTGTTTCACATAAGCTCTTAACGGTCACGTGACCTAATCACCTCTCATGGGCTGCTGTTGTAGTACAGACTGTTGTGCGGTAAAAGTTAGTTCGTTATTTAACATGGTGATATATCTTTATATGTTGGAAGATAATTGTCAAATTTATATTTTCGTAGCTGTTTGAATTAAATATATTACGTAACAGAGTTGATTTATCTGAAATGCATGTTAATTCTTAAACGAAGTAAAGAGAAGGTTCATTTGCTCTCAAGCACATGGCACGATAGCATGTGATTTAGCGGTAGTGATGACATATTTGTTTATATGACTTCTATCACTGACCTTGTTTTGAACTGGATTAGTCATATATCGCCATTCGAAGGTGCGTTGTGTCGAGTGCGAGAGCTAAATTATTTTACTGATCGTTTATTGCGCGTGTACGTATTATATATATAGAGTCTAGCACCAGTTTTTCCCTGAAGCAAAGCAAAAGAAAACATTTACAAAGCGGCGAAAAAAGAATTGTGGTGCATATGTTTAATGCACTCACAGAGAAGAATCCGTCTTTGTCAGTGAGAGAAGTCGAACAGCTGTGCTCTGAAATTACAGGTGTGTTAGATGCGTAGGAACATTGCGACAACAGGAAAACTTACCACTCCAGGGGCAATATTGCTGTGTGGCAAAGACGTTATTTAAGGACAATCAGACTGTACCGGGATACAAATCGCAAAATATACTACCTAGACGAGACTTGGGTGAATGAAGGACAAACGACAAGTATGGCGTGACACGACTTTTAAGACTGAAAGACAAGAATTTTTGCAAGGTATGTGTGCTGGTTTAAAAAAATTCCAATGGAAAAGGCCGAAGGCCTTTCATTATAAACTTGTTTCATTTTCATTGCTCATTCATTCAGTTTCAACTTGCTTAGTTTCATTATAAACTTCATTATTTTTGCATGCCTTCATATTCTTATTTGTATGATTTTATCTATCTTCCTGACAATTATTATGACGTTTACTGCAGGTTTAAATGTGACGGGAAGGCACTGCATATGGCCTATGGCGCGAAAGCATTAGCCAATTAGGGTGAGGGAGAAGGTAGTTGCACGCAGAGTAATACATGTCAGGTTATATGCATCAGAGATTAGTATTAATGTAATCTAGAGCAAGTAAAATGTCACTGCCCATAAAATTAAATACTCCTTGATTAATATCTACCATAAAGCACCTATAGTAAAAAACAAAAAGAATTCTTGCATCTTGGTTTACTTCCTTACTAATCTATTCATTATTATTGTCCAATTAAGGTGTAATCTCAATCATTGTTACAAATATTACAACAAAATCGTTCATTAGACTACGAACATCCTACGAGCGATTATTCATTCCCGAGTAGCCAAAATTACATTTCTGTTATGCTGATAAAACCCAACCGAGCTTTCTGTATGTATTTTTATAAGCATTTCTTTCCTTATGCATATTTGCCCATATAAATCTTCAATTAAGATAGTTTCGCAGCTCCGAGAACAAACCTTTACGTAACCTGCATTGCCATTTCTAACGACCGTTCTAAATATGGCACTGTTCATAATCTCTAGTCTAGTAATTGATCTTAGTTGCGCGACATCTTTCTTTTGTTTTTCTTTACCGCTGAGTCACTTCCATTCCTGTTTCTTCGGCACCTATTTGGTTTTCTGTTCAGCTCAACTTGTTAGCTTGCCTTAATAAGACTCCACTTTTCTCATTCATAACTCTTCTGTGTCTTCGGTGCAACGCCCACATGCTTACGGTTTTCTTCATTACGGTGTTCAGAAGCATGAACAGGTACCTACTCACGGTCAAATCTAAACTTAGTAGCACTTAAAAAGGTATTAGAATATAGCTTATTATATTACGATGATATAGGTTATGTTTAATACAGATAATAGTCGCTCATATATTAAAAATATTATAAAATGCACTGAAGATACATATCTTCAAAGTATATATTCGCTTTTTCAAAATTAATATTTGAGCAATATAATGAAGGTTTCAGTATTTATATTAACAGAATCTGGAACTTGAATGCATTCTTGTCTATTGCAAGAAAAAAATTACAAAAATCAGTGATACCTACATATACGGACAAAATGCTCATTGACTTTCAGTTATGAATGTCCAGTCTGGCAGTTTAATTTCCACCAACTGTCAAACAAATGAAGATCGAAATTAAAACTAATGGCTAACAGTTGACAAAAACAGCAGAAAAGCGATAAACAAACGTAGCGCGCCGAGGTATCAGAATGAACATGGTAAAATTGACTGATGCATATTTCAATTCCGTGTCGGCCTTTTCATATGTGAGTGAAACAGGCGTGCAGAGTATTGAAATAAACATCCAGGAAGTTTGTAGCTCTGTTTTTTTCTACAGGTACAAGCCATTTTAACTAATGCTATTTTAAAATAATATTTAAAAATAACACAAAAAACATTTTCCAAGCAATGAGTAACTGGCAGAACCGTTTTACACAATATTTGTAACGCCGTTAATGCGAAAACATTGTCAATAATACACCCGCTTTTTCAAGTGTAGTTTCTTAAATTCCTCCAAACAGTTGCACTCTATATGGTTGTATTCGCGATTTCTTTGCAAAGAGTGTCTCGACGTAAAAGGCACAAAAATTCGTCATCCATACAAGTTTAAAGAATTGTAGGATTTGCAGGTACTTATACTAAGATTTAGAATATATTTGGAAAGAAACTATCGTGCAAAAATTATTAAAGAACTGCAAGTTCGTGAAGTGTTTTAAAGAACTCAAATGGTATGAAACTTGGTAATGGGTTTTACATTTTTAATATTCAGCATCTGTATCTACAAATGGCTATTTTCCTCATGCATTGATGCGAATTTTCAGAACTCCAACCACAGTAGGAGGGAACACTTACGAAACCTAAAATAGGAAGTGAATAGTGTTACTGTTTAATACCGGAAATGCATCTTTCCCCCTTCTTCTGTTGAAAACGTGTCGATCACTGGTCGTCATACATGCGTTGCGCAACTGTCGATATTTGAATGGAGAGCATTGCCAAGGTCGACAAATGTTCTTCCCTCAATAAGTTTTCGATAACACCTACAGATTTTTACTGTCTCCATTGGGTATTTACAGTAAGTAGGGCAAATATTGCATACTACTAAAGAATTGTATACGAGATTTCACTGAAAATAAACGTAAAAACTCGGTTTAATACCAAATTTGGTATTTGTCTATCTTTCAAACATGTAACAGGAGCATTTTCTAGAAAATCTACAACCCTATGAAAGCCTTTACATGGAATATTTTTCCCAAATGTTTCTTTTCTCAAAGATATTTTCATGACGAATAAATTGTGTATCTTTAATTTACTGTAAATATTCCCTGAGTCCTCTACATACTGGATGACTTACGTAAGATTAGAACATACAATTTACATTTTTTATGGACTGAATAATTTCGGAAATATTCCTTGTTATTTATCTGCATTTTAAGTACTTCTATCTTTCGCAAATGGGAAATTATTTCTATCTCTTCGCCATGCAAAGGGAATAGCATTTCAAAGATATTACGTAGCTTTAGACATTTGACTATCACTTATGTTCCCATTTTCTCTTTGCAGCTACAAGAAAATTAAGAATTAGATATTGTTTATCTTGACTAACATAAAGTAGATAGAGGGAAAATTGTTTGTAAGGATAGTTTGTACAAGAGTAGAGAAAGTCATGTGAGTGCTACACATAATGGGGAGTATTATTTGTAGGCCCAACAGATGCTCTCCTTCCATCAGTCATTTTGCATTATCACATATCGATTAACATAACCTCATTACGCCTCTTTTTCAACACAGACTCATTGAAAGATCCAGCGTCGAGTTCTTGTAAATCAGCAATTCTTTCTTTATGTTTTTCATTTGGTGGAGTCAGTTGACTGTTATACACACGCGCGCACGCATGCGCGAAAACATGTGCTTTTTGCAGCACAGTTCAATAGATCAAATTATGTTCTTAATAAATTTGAGGTTATAACACCTTACGTAACGGTTTCTACTTACACCAGGGGCGGTTCCTCCATAAGGTTGCAGGTTTGCGCTACATCCACTGATTCTGAATATACAACAGGTGCATTTTGCACATTAAAGCTGTACTTGTTTGCATTTATTTATATACAAACATGTTTCAATTACGCTTATCGTCTGTAGCTGCCCATGACCGCAGAAGTCGAAATAAACAGTGATTAGCTGTAGGAGCCGCAGGTTTGCAGCGAAGAGTTAACCTAAGATTTCGCCCAAATGTAGGCTCTCTGAGGGGGTTGCGGGAAGGTGAAGAGATGGGAGTGGCTTCTTATACATTGCCGAAATGGAGATTTATAAACCTAGCTCCTCCTACTCTTAGCAACGGCTATAGCGTGTCCTTCAGGCTTAGCTTCTGTGTGCTCTGCTTTTCGAACACAGGGAGAATTTAATTAAATGCATGGAGGTTATTCAGAAGAGAGGTCTGTTAAACAACAACGCCACACTTGTTCAGGCTTCTGGGTTTATGGCCACTTTGAAAGATTATAATTTTGTATTCTGGCTGTCTTTCTTCTACAAGATCATACCCCATGTGGACATTTTGTACAATCAGCTGCAGAAACGAGACTGCAATGCAACGTTTGCCATCGCCCAGCTAAACGCATTTAAAAGGGAAGTGCAAAAGGTAAGAAATAGCGTGGATATCGAGGAACACGAAGAAACTGCAATTAAGAGGAGAAGAATAGAAGATCATGATGTGAAAAGAAGAGAAGCTCTTGAAGTATGTGACATTCTTAGAGAAGCAAAGGACAGATTTAGCTTCACGGGGCATCTGGTAGCCTCAACTTTGTTTCATCAAGAAAATTTCTAAGACATTTCCAGAGGATTCCCTTAGAGAAACAATCAGGTTCTATCCTTTTATCATTGGAACAAAAATTCGTAGAGAACTGACTGTAATTTACAGTAGAGAGGAATTTCGTGGAATGTCCGGCGCTTTGTGCTTGATGGACTTCAATAAGGAAAACAATTTATGTGCTACATTCAGCGAATATGTCAAACTCCTCCGAGTACTGTTAACTATGCCAATGTGTACCGCTGAAGCAGAACGCTGTTTCTCAACCTTAAAAAGAATAAAAACTTTCCTTAGGAACACAATGTCACAGGACCGATTGTCAGCATTAACAATGCTTTCAATTGAGATAGATTTTGTTATGAAGATCAGCGACTACAACGCAAAAGTTGTCGATAGATTCGCCAGGTCTAAGGAGAGTAGAGAAGAGAATCTGTATAAATAAGTGAGTCATTACTACTCTGTATTTTATTTTTCATTTGTGCACCACCAATAATTTAACCCACCAGCCGCCACTGACTTACACTATTGGAACTGAGAAATAATAAAAGTGGAAAGCCTGCTAAAATATTTATCTGAAGATTTTGCTCTAACGGAGGCCTTGAAACCTTCATACCCTGGAGAACACTATCAACACACTCGTGCATTACTAAGAGGGCAGATTTCTCACAAATTCATCGGCTAGTGACAATTCTCTCCACACACTTTCAAGTGTTTATCACAACCACAACCTACGAGGCTCCAGGCGACGAAGAGAGACAAAGTTGGTGATGCGACAGAGATGGAAGTACTTGAGTCACACTTTCTGTGGCGAACCTGCCTCGTTTGAACACGTTTTACTGTACTTTAAAACACGTGTTGGACTCCTACGGCTACATTAAAAATTTTTGCTCGTTCACTCTGTAGAATAGAAACCACAGTGCAGCTATGCACCATTCGGTTTGAGAACTAACCGATTGAAGACCGACAGTATTTCTCCTGATTTTACTTCCGTAATTTACTAATCGGAATACTTTGTGTCATCTAAGCAGTGAATCCAATGAAAGACGGCAGTGAAAGACTTGCTTCTATCGTATTTCAATCTTTTTCCCTCGAATTAAGAGCATTTACTCACTAAGCTTATTTCCGATAATTTAAAAAATGAAAGAGCATTCAAACGGATCATATATCTTCTCCATTTCCTGGGCGGGGAATTTTAGAATACAAAAATAGCACGTAGATAAGATAAGCGATTTTTAATTCATCTAGGGGAATTGAAAATCGTGAGCTACATTTGTTAAGACTAGTAAAATATAATAAATTATATAAAAATATATTATCTTATTAAGTGTAACAATATAACAGGTAGTCTCATTTTCAAACACATAAGCTCTGCTATTTAAAAGTAAAGCAAGACGAGTTTTACAAACAGTGAAGATATGAAAAATGCCCGAAACTAATATCTTACAATAACAAATAAAATTTTGATAAGTTCTTGGGGGCTAAAGGGCGCTAAACAATAAAGCATTTAAGAAACTAAACTATAAGTTTAGCAAGAATCACAAATTAGTCTGAACCTGCAACAGAAACTACCTAACAGTCACCACAAGCAGGTTTTCCACAACTAGCTGACCCGGCAGACGTCGTTCTGTAAAAAGCCATTGCACTGTGGCAGTCCCACAAACGTATTCTTTTAAACACAGCTTTATTGCATTTATTAGAAAAAATAAAATAAAGAAATACAGGGGATAGCCTGTTATATGTTACCTTGAAAGCTGGCATGAAATTATCCCAAACTACTTACATGTGTTGCTCCAAATGAAGTAATTTGGAAGCAGTTGTTATATTTTTGTATATTTGTAAGGAAATGTGTGGAATCTATTCCGGTTCCTGAAACCAATAGTAGTACAATGACTGTTGGCGGAACCAGTAGCACTAATTTCACTTTGCCATTTGTACAACACAATCCAGTAGCTTCTGTTCTGTATTTTAGTGCCTTAAGTATCGGTAAATTGAGTTCATAGATCCAATGCAAGTCATTGCATTGCATTGCATTGGTAGGCACTGTAGCCAACTGAAACATCGTAACTGAAAGCAACTCGTTTCAAACCGCGAGATTATTAGCTGAATCATGTGTTTGTGTTATCCTAGTCCTTTCAATTTCATTGCACTCTTCATGTTGCTAAGCTGTCTGATTAGACCGAAAATTAGCTTGATTTATAGCATTTTGAGTGCTTCGACCTAAATTGTTCCGCCCGCGTCTTATAGGTGGCATGAATCTTGAACTGGGTATAAACATAAAATAAACCAATCTACCAGAGATAAATATAGGAAGTTTGAAATAACACGCACTAATTGAGAGCTCTGAAACAGTTAACTTTATATAGTAGAAAAAGAAACAGTCAAAATTCCGTATGCATTCAAGTAATTTATATCAACTTCAAGGTTACGCTCGTAAATTATAAAGTTAATAACTAAATTTTAACAGTTCTTTCTTCATATTGTGATTTGGCTCTTTTGTTTTCATGATTTGGTTCTCTTTTGTTTTAACCTTCATAATAACCTTCCTCGCACTGCACATCAATTTCGAAAAAGAAAAATGTTGTTTTTCCATTTTTCTACGCAATTTTAGCAATTTTTCTCTTCATAAGAATCTTCCTCACACTTAAACGAACATTTAAAAAAATTAGCCAAATTGGTCCAGCCGTTTCGAAGTTTTGTGGTTAAGATTTACAAATTTATTTTTACTATATATGTAGATAAGGTAAGTGAAATAGCTTTGAAGACTTTGGCAAGGAGTGGAATATCTTTCTACTTTATAATGCTTTTGTTTGTTGAAAATAAAAGAAGGTGCATGTATTCCGTAAGAGTTTGCATGTGTACTTTTATATTTATTTAATAACCCAGTCCATTATCATTTCAGGTCTTTGTTCTCACCTTTTGAACCTTCCGTGGACTTAAAGAAATATTTCAAAACCGAAATTAGGATATGTTTTAAACAAGAGGCGGTTTCTGACCGTTACAGGTTTTCCTGTGGTTTCCATGGCAAACTGCCCTTTACTGTTACTGTTGCCAGTAATGTTTTACTACCTTTTTTATGCAGATTTATTGAACCCTATTTTACACAGTGGTATATTAGGGTTAGAGTTGATACATAAAAATATACAATTTTAACAAAAATATTTTAAGTACTAGAAGGAAGAAATGATGTTTTAATCTGATGCATATTAATTTAAACTATTTCAGACGTTTAAACACTGAGTTTATAAACATCATGAAGTACTTATACTGTTGTGGCTTCATTAGCAAAGATGTGAGCGGAGCAGAAAATTCAGTTCCTAGAGAGTCTAGCTTGAATATTAATTCTTGTCTTTCTGTCCAGAAAATGGTACAACAGAAAGGGAGATGAACCACAGCTTGAAATTCTTCACCACGCGTGCACTCGGGGTTGGATGTTAAGTGAAAGCGTGATAAGTATTCACCAAATTTACCATGTCCACTTAAAAATTGTGTCAAAACAAAATTTGGTACAGGAGTTCCACATTTTCCTCTGTCATATACACTAGGGAAAAATAATGTTTTTGTTAAACTTCCATTTGGAGTTGTTAGCCATTGTTGGTTCCATTCTTCAAAACTATGTTGATGTATTATTCTCCTTACATTAGAAATAGGACATAAATAGTATGTCACAGGAAGATTGGATTCTGCAGCCTTCTAGCCAAGCTTTACTACCTTTCTTTTCCTTCGTCTACAAGCTGAACTTTTGAAAGGACGCAAGTGCTTTAATAATACTAGATTTCTAATACAAGCTGATAACGCTATACTCCTACTTCTCTGCTGTGTGAACTGTCACATGTTACGGCTTGTTTAACAGCTACTACCGTTAACAAACTGCAGTATTTAAGACCGTGACCAGCTGTCGATTGTTTTGGAAACCAGGGTCGGGTTTCCTCCATTTTAGGTTTCTTGTGTGCTTAAAATATATTTTAGGTTTAGCTTCGTGGATCAGTACAGCCAGTAATAATGTTATATTTTTCTTAGGATTATTACGGAGGGGATCTGGTACCAAAACCTGTGGTATTGTACCTATGTCTCAAGTGGGGCATCCCCGGGAGTAAGGATAAGGCGAGAGGAAACAAGAGGGCGGTCGACCCAAGGAGTCACGATAGCGCCGGACACCCGCCGATACTTCTACCCTGAAAGAGACCACCAGATGAAAGATGATGTGAAATGATAATGGAGAATAGGAAATTCGGGGGATGCAATAACTTACCCAGAATTCGCCTAGCGAATACCCCCTAAAACCCATGAGAATCAAACCCTGACCTCCCGAATGCGAGCCAAAGACGAAACCGTCTGAGCCATACCGCTCGGCTTATGTTTTTCTTAGTTTTATTTACGAACTTTTTTCACAAAGGTTTATACTATCAAAGAAATTCATAAAAAATACAGGAAGAATAGATTTTACTACTTCTTTTGTAGGTTAGTTTCTGACATTGCAGTAGATCTGCGACCAAATGTTTTGTGGTAAACGATTTCTTATTATCCGCAACACATTTTTTTTAAAGTTCTTTCAACGGAAATAAAAGAATGGAGCGCACAACACAGATGCTAATGCAGCAGGTTCTAGGCTAATCCTGTATGCTTTTCTCCCTGTAATATTGAATGTATGGCTTTCATATCTTCAAAACAATTGCGTTCAAGAATGTTCTGCAGCTTAAAAGAATATGCAACTACCAGTGATCCAGCTATTTCTTTTTCCTGAATACATTATTGAATGAGCCTTGCATTTTCTAAGAGAATAGTTTCTGGTCTAAAACAAAATGTCTCTATATATGTAAAGGCTAGCAGTAGTAACCTTAACTTACGATTGCTTATAGAAGTACTGTGAGTTTCAATGGAAGAATAACATACTTCATTTGAAGAAGGCAAAGCTGCAATTTAGATTATTTTAGGTGTCTTCCTCACTTAGGTTTCTTTTGGGTGCAATGAAATTCACATATTCTGCTTCAAGAAGCTTGAAACGAACGTATATCTTGAAATGTGTTAATTAGTGAGAGAAAAAAGAAATAAAAAATTCAGGCCTTAATTATAACTTGACAGAATAGAATACATACATACATAGTATTCAGGATGTAAAGCAACAATTTGTATCGAATGCTTGAGGTAAATACAAACATCGTACAATTATTCAAATTGTTTTATGTCATACTTGATACTTGATCGAACAGGGGACTCGTAACTAATATGTAGTAGGTAGTACCTACTACTAATATGATGTATCACACATGAACGTCTTTACTTCCTTACAAACGCCCATTTCTCTATTTACTTCATGTTAATCGAGGTAAATATTACATATTTTATTGCTATTATTTTGTTGTAGCTGCAAGGAGAATGTAGGAATACAGTAGACCTTAAGCGATAGTCATTTTTTAAAGCACACCTGAACGTAGTATCACAGAAGATCTAATATGCTGGCTTTGAAATTCATTTCTCTTTGCATGGCCAAGAAATAAAAAAAAAAAAAAAAAAAAGAACAACTTCCCATTGAGAAGGGTAAATATTTGGAAAATTCAAATAAATAACAAGAAATATCTTGCCTATCTCTTACGGTTTACCAGTTATGCAAAACCTATCCAGAAAGAACAGGACTTCTGAGGACATTCCCAGAAAATGGAAGGTATAAGTACATTCTATGTCATGAAAATAGTGTATTTCCACTAAAATCTCCGTATCGATTTTTTGGCTGGAATGAATATTTTCTCTAATGGCTATGTACCTGATAAAGTAAACATATAATGACATTAAACGCATATTTTATTACTTTTCTTATGAGCTTCCAGCTGTTTCTTTCACCAGTAATTACCTATCCAACTTGTCTCTTACAAGCAGTTGAAGAATGAATGCGATGCGATAAGAGACTCCTTATCGCGGATTCCTGGTTTCCTGCATCAGCTGAATTACAGGCGAGACCGGAAATGTCTGTCGGTTTTCCAAGAGAGATTGCTAAGAACACATTTATATTGCAGGCACTCCTCAATGCGTCAAATCCAATGGGTAGGACTTTACAGAACTGAGTTTCTAAATCGCGTAGAAGCAATTACATTGCTGAAATTGCGAAACATAGGTTTCATTTATCGACGTTCTTTGACTGCTATATTGGGCGTGAAAGTCCACTTAATTTTGTTTTTATCAGGTTTTAGGTTTTTGTACGTGTCGTAAATCAACGACACGTTGCCACCGGCTTTGCCTTTCTTCTGAATGAAATACTAAGGATCTATACGTCCGAACCCGCGACCTTGAGAATTAGGCTAGCATGTTATCTCTAGACCACGGCAGTTGTGGTAGAAATAATATACTTTAAGTTGCTTGTTGACACATTTTATTTCTTAAACTTACATTTTGTTCAAATAATACCTTTAGAGTTAATATTGCTTCCCATTATTATAGCAGCTGTTAGCTCCCATTAAAACTCTTATCTTGATATGGGGGTAGGTTCACATTTAAGAGCTCTCGAGTTTGAATCTCGGTCAGGGTGGTTAATTGGATGTTTTTGCTAGTTTTTTCTCTTATCTTGAGAAGTTGAATGGCAGGCAGTTCTAACCTCTAGGAATCCAGGACCCATTTGAGCATTATAGCAATCTTTTTGTTGACTCACTGTTCGATAAAGAAACATTAACCATTATGTGTTTCAAATGGGAAGTGTTCCTGCATGTAGCGAATCAGATGCGTTAGAGCCTTCACCGTTGCCACCTCGTTATCCCCACTCTTTTTATATTCCCCCCTTTCTCTCTCTCGCATACTTGCGAGTGTTCGTGGTGCTAAACATAAGGGAATGCAAACTGAATTTTCCAAAGTTTTATAATAATGCAGTTGTTGAAATCTAAATTGCAACAGGAATATCCGTATATTATGAAAATGTTTTAAATATTTAGTTTAAAGTTAATTATAACTTATGAATTACTTATTTTTCTAATCCAACCAAAATACCAGCAATGCATCCGTATAGCTGCGAATGTTACTTACGTTAAGAGATAATTCGTCATTGTCATTGTCTTCAACGTCTGAGTACTGCAAATTTATGATGATAGGTTCCAAAATCTTGTTACGTGCTATTACTTTCCAAAAGTCGCCTTCTTGTAGTTTATCTGGTGTCTCACGCAGTTTTCACAGTCTTGTTGTGTTCCTTGTCAATTTCTTTATGAATAAGTCATTCAACATCAGTCAGTTTAAAAATGTTATTTCTGTTTGCAGCATAATTTGAGCCCACATTAACTCCATTGGATTGTTCTAGAGTATTAAGGGGAGGAAGGTCGATCATGTCTCATTGATCCAGCTGATACACTTTTTTATGGAAGAGTAACTGAATAATACTTCTTTGATCTCTAGAGTAAATAGAGATTACGAACCATTCATAAACAAAGATATAATGTGACGAGACACGTTCTGCCAGACTAGCAAGAAGTGTATCGTTTCCTCTCATCGAATTTAACAAACACCTTGGCTTATTAAGGTGCATATTTCTTTTACCACATCATGTCAAATGTTTACGTTTCAGTTCTGAGTAATTTCAAATATACGTTCACGCATACATGCCAACCAATAATATTCATTACAGTGCTTACGTTGCAATGCATTGTTATAATATAATGGCATCTACTTTATTTATTTGTATTAGGAAAACTATTTGAGCTAAAAAATGGGGTTTTTACAGTTATGTTAAATACATTACGCTCTCCTTCCTCATGGATCAGTTTTTGCAAAATCTGAATTTTTGTCTTAGCGCAAATAGTGTTTATTAGAGATTGATTAGTTTGCCACTTGTCACACACCACTTAGGGGGAATGCAATACAACAACGCAGGACTCCGATTGGTTGCTCACCTAGTAGCACTCAAGGACAAACACCTTCCCATTTGAAACACATAATGCAAGTCAAATTCTGCTTTGTTATTTAGCTCTCATATTTGGGCTGTAGGCTGGGTGAGCAAATGTTTCCCAGGTGCATTCAGTGAATTACATCCATATATCTTTTGCTTCTTTTTTTAATTTTAATTTTTATTTATTTATACTAACCTTCTTACAAATAAAAAATACAAGAAATCTGGTTAAGTTTCAGCCCATGTGTTAACTTACAATATTCTTTATACAACTTCTACTAGTTTTGATAATTTCCCTTAAAATCATATCCTGTTCACTTATCTTTTTAATGACCACTCCATTTCTTTTTAACTTTATTTAAAAACTCTGTAGCTTTCATATAGTCTTCACTAAAAATTACTTGCAATCTTTCTATATATTTTGAGCCGTTTCTCATTTATACATTCTTTTCTTCATAATTCTGTCCCTTTATAGCTTAAATCTTCTAATATATCAATAACTGCTCTCTTAGCTTTGAGGAGACTTTCAAACTAATACAAGTACTGTTCCATGGGGTTACTACGTCTTGTTTTAATTTTATCTGTGGAATATCAAGATCGTTCAACTTTTTAGACAGCTCATTTTCTAGGTACGACTATGTTTAAAGTGGTCCACTACTTTTCTGCATATACTAAGGAGGATATCTATAGAAGCACTTTTAATCACCTTATTGAGACTTAATTGTGAAGTATGAGCGGAGCACCTAACATTGTCATATTTTGATTTCTCAATACCAAGTACAATATTCCTAGCATTGCCTGTACAAATTGCAATGACTTTATTTTGCAAGTTCTAATCATTTACAACCTGTTCAAACTCATTAGTACAAGTGATTGTGCTCTGCTTTTCAGTTACGCTTTTCACTTCTAACGTTGCACTGCAGAACTCCCAGTTAGAATCAATCCAGTGGACAGTAACTCCTAAGTAACTTTGATTCGCTACTGAAGTCGAGAATCCCCTGTTAAGCTAACATATTCTGCATACTTTAATATGTACCATAGCTTAGATCTTTCAATATCATATAACTTGTCATTCATCTACTTACAACATCTTTTGATGGAAGAGTATACAAACTATTTTCAACGGCTTCTCTGAAACAATATTGATAAATCAGCTATCCTTTACTATTCATTATACGATTTTATTTGTTAATTCAGCTTCCTTGATGGAAGAAATGGTTTGGCTATGAAATTATTTAGATTGAACTGTGATGTCTGAGGATCAGTTGGAGATGATTCGTTACCTCTCTGAAATGGATGGGTGTGTTTCAAATGATAATTCAAACAATTAACACTACTAGCATTATAACTAAATGATTTGTCACAAATTTTAGAAAAATACTTTCTTTCTGTCAGACACTTTACCAGATTCATTTAGCTTAACACCAAAATGTACACCCAGTTTCCCTCGCAAATTTTTGTATGCCATAATTTTAATTCCACTCAGCACAAAACATTTTTCCTTATTTTAACTTTTTAACACTTTCACTCACTGTCACGAACTCAGAAACGTTACTGGCTTTCTGCAGTTTACAGCAAAGTTACCCCACCACCAGCCGAGAAGTGGGATCAGCTACTGTTTCCATAGCTGTGTAAGTGAAGTGTTCAGTTCAAGGTTGTACAGCTCAGTTTATGCTAGCAAACAATAAATAATCAGTTGTATACGATATGATGTCACACACAAGCTGTAAGGCAGAAATGTCTGCCTTATGTTCAAGGGGTCCCAAGTTTGAATCTCGGTCAGGGTGAATTACCTGGATAAGGTTTATCCGGGGTTTTCCTTATCCAGAAAGACGAATGTCGGGTAACTCTAAGCTCTATGGAACCTGGGGGCTCATTTGAGCATGATTTCACCCATTCCATTCATCGTCCAAAATGACTTAATGTTGGAGGACGTAAATTACAAAAAAAGGAAAGAAACCTGTCTGTCAGCATCTGTATGTAGTTATGTACCTCTTAGAATATTTGACAACCCCTCTCGGGGTTCAGAGTCATTTCCTTTAGGTATCAGGAGTTACATTATCTCAAAGTTCAAAGAACATTACGTGTCTAGTGAAAGCTGGATGCATTGAAAAGGCTGTTTATGTTGGAAGCAATATATCAAAAAGAGGGTCAAATTTGGCTAAAAGAGTTTTGACTAATATTTATTGTAATCAATTAATTTTAATTGACTCGATTATTCAATTAAAATTTTTTAATCTTTAATCTAAAATAAAAAATTAATTTATTGTTTCAGTTAATCAATTAAATCATGCAGCACTAATTTATATGCTTTATATTGCATAGATTTGCAGAAGTTACAGGCTATGTCCTGGAGATTGAGTATGACTGGAGAAAGGAAAGGATGGGTTTATCAATCTTAAAAATGATACATTTTATAAAAGAGCATAACAATCTTTTTACTGTATATATACAGGGAACAATACTGGCAAGTGATAATCGTTCTAAAAGTACAATCAAAATTAACATTCATTAAATACTATAGTAAGAAAACAATAAATGTTTACAAATTAGTAAGAACTATTATGAATTTTACAGTAAAATATAAAACAATAAATGTTTACAAATTAGTAAGAACTATTATGAATTTTACAGTAAAATATAATTATTTGCCACAAACTTCACTTATCTTTTTAAGAAATTGATGAACTTTCCACAGAATTCAAGAGATTACTTTCTCAAAAACTTTTCCACATCATTGCGGAACTAGTCTCTTGATATTTAAGTTAATTGATGGAAATTAATCGTTCCTTCACACTAACCGGGTATAGGCCTAAGGTTTTGGTCAGATAGAGTCAAACTGAAAAATTCAATGCCACGGCCAGGATTTAAACCATGGATCTCCAGGATGGAAACCAGGAGATCCGCGGACCAAATCCCAGCTGTGGCATTGAATTTTTCAGTTCGACTCTATCTATCTAGTCTCTTGAATTCTCTGGAAAGTTCACCAATTTATAATTAAATTTTATTGTAATATTTGTTGCTTCACTGCTGTTAGCTTCTGTGTTTTACATACTATTATGAATATTTCTGAATGCCAGCTCTACCAATATAATGAAACTAAGGAGGCGTTAATTTAGGACTCCTTTTTGTGTATATGCTGGAATTTCATCTTGCAGGAGTTCTTTCACATGTCAAGGGGCTGTCGCCTTTAAGCACACTTAAAACCATTGATCAGGTTGGTTTTGAACCCATAACCTCGCAATCGATAGGTCAGTGTCTAGCCAACTGAGCAACCCAGACCAACTTAGATCTCCTTAATGATCTGTGAGCATTGAAAGTTTATTACACTCTAAACCATCAGATATTGCCACTGCTGGCTAGTGCCCTTACAGTGTTTAATGCTGAACTTCTAATACATCTATCAGGTATCTATTTTCTTTTCTCTGTTTCATCAAATGTCCATGTAGACATTTTACCATGGTCCTGTTAACAAATATAAAAATACTAGTAAGAAAAATGCAAACCACTGCAGTAATTTCTGAGTTACTTATTGCAAGGTATAATAAATAGAGAACATTATAAAATTCATTACCAACACCAAAAGTGGAAAACTAAATTAATTTGCTTTTAATTCTTTAGGTTCAACCCAAGGTATACAAATTACATTCAGCCTAAAAGATTTGAGATCTACTGTCCCAACGGTCAGGGAAAACCATGAAAATCTCATGCTCAGAGGTGACAATCCTTGAGAATTTAACCACTAAGTGGAATCAAGAAAGGTTTTTGCTTGATTGTGCCAAGCAAGAAACTTCCCTCTCTTCTAACAAAAATATTGCCGCGGGGGATTGAAGCCAACTGGCAGGAAAAGAAAGAGACAGATAGCATTAAAGCCACGTCCACGCCCATGTGCACGCTAGCGCCTGTGGGGGAGAGACGGGCTGGGGAGAGGGGGAGCCATGGAGGTGACTGGACTTTTCTTTTCCCTTTTTCTGCCGCCTCGAAAGGCCGTGAAGCTCTCATATGACTTCGCCTGGTGTAGAGAAACTTCGGGAACAGCTGACTCATGTATAAATAGGAGTGTGTGGATGCAGAGAGTCAGTTGGAAGTTGCAAACAGTACAGAGTGCACATATGTCAGATGGACTTGAAGATTGCATATGTGTGTTTCATCATTTTGCTATTGGCAGAGCTGTACTAGTGCATTTCAACGGAAATTTCTGCAACTTGGACTTTTAATTCTACGAACCCACAAAGTCACAATATATTATGAATAACAAATTTCTATGAGTTTAATCATCCAAATGTTATTTTATGTAATGACTTTTAAAAATAGTTGAAAAAAATCTGGAAAACCTTGCATATATTTCTTAGAAACATTTTCTATAATGATCTAAATATGTTCTCTCTGCTGCATTTATACTCATTGCTAATTTGAGAGTTTTTTACTCATTGTCATGTACTTTAGATTTGTTGTGTTATATTTAAGTATTATATATTCTAAACAGCAAGCAAAATGGCTCAAGGAGTAATGCCTGCAGTTCACGGTAGGTCCTGACTTCAAGTCCTGAAATAACAGACTATATCCCTTTCTTATGATTCACCAACTATGCAAAAGCTATTCAGAGTAAAGAGGACTTCACAGGCTATTTGTAAAAAACTTAAGACACACATTTTATTCATCATGTAAATATATTAAACGTATACTACCATATTTTGATCGGAATCGTTTGTAATTTTAGAACAAATAAAAAATAATAAACAATTTTCAAGGGTGTTTTGCACGGGAGGAGTTTCTTCAAAATGATGTACTATCCTTGGTATAACTGAACTTAAGCACTAAGTATTTAACCAAATTTTATTTGTTTTTTATGTATTCACTTTTTTCTAAAAATGATTTTGAATACATAACATCTCAAAATGTTAATTTATAATGAAATCTGCAGATCAGATTTTTTGGTGAGATGCAATACTAACTCTATTTATGCTAGGTAAGTAGCAGAGAAATCAAAAAGACCCTGGGTAGGAATGTGAACATATGACCGAGAGGTAGAAGGAGAGAGATAATTACCAAATGTTATTCCTAGGTTATGAATTTTTTAAAAGAGCAAGGCAGAAATTTTCTACAAATTTCCGTATACTAAAAAAAAGAGGTTCTAATACAAATATTATAGTTTCGGGATAATAGTATACAATAAAGCAATAGGCAGCACTGGGTTTGATTTGAGGTAGTTATTGGGTTGAAATGCTTATTCTGTGGCAGGCTAAGATTAGGATTACTACAGAGGGGATTTGGTACTGAAACCTGTGGTTTATTACACCTAAGCCCCAAGGGGGGCATCCCTGGGAGGAAAGATGAGGTGAGAGGAGACAGAGGGCGACCAACCCAAGGAATCATGACAGCGGCGAGACACTTGCCGACACTTCTACCCTGAAAGAGACCACCAAATGAGAGATGATGTGAAATAATAATGGAAATGAAATGGAGGGACAGGAAATTCAGGGGATGTAATTAACCTACCCAGCATTTGCCTGGTGACTCGGCAAAACCTTCAAAAAAATCCATGGGTCATGTAATGGGAACTGAATCAGGGTCTCCCGAATGCAGGCCACAGACGAACCTGCCTGAGCCATCCTGCTTGGTGTGGTACACTAGCTCATGCATTTATGGAGATTAATAGCATTTGCAGTTGAATCTAATGTTGTTTGGCACAGTGTATGGTAGAGATTGTAAAGTGATATGTGAAGTGTAACTACTTATCATAGGTTTACAATGGAACAGAATAATTGATGTGTTAAGTTTCCCTCAAGTCAAGTCACATGTGAATTGTCAGTCTGAATTTATGCAGAAATTTGCTGATATTACTTTCCTAAGAAATCCACAATTAATAAGATTTCATAAAAATGTAAACAACTGGGTTTTTCACAACAGTGAAAATTAGTGAAGTGAAAGTTTGGAGACTTACTGGTGTCAGGACTGGTATGAAATAACCAAGATGGAGGAAACACTTGAAAAAAAATATGGTTCTAATGGAGGAGATTAGAAGCGAAACAAAGAATATAATTTCCAAAATAGAGAAAATGTTGACAGTTGAAATTTGGAATGGAGAAGAAGAGAAAGGAAATGAACAGTGTTAAAGCAGAAATAGAGAAGGAAAGAGAGAAAATGCAATCTGCAATGGAGGAGATAAGGTTAATGAAGAGTATGAAAACAAAAATGAAATGTCAACTAGGTGTCTTAGAGATAAATACTACAGTAAAAGCCATGAAAAGGCGACTTAGTAAAGGAGTTAAAAGAAGTTGTATCTGACATGGAAGATAAATATAATGCAGTAAAAGAGCACCTAGATAGCTAAAAGAATGGTTAATTGGACTAACAGGAAGGTGGAGGCCATCTGTATAACTACTGGACCAGTAGATGATGGAGAGAAGGAGCAGCTGGTACATCCAGACTCAGGACTGAACCTCAAGGGTAGAGAACCAGACGTCCGTGGATGGTGCACCAGTGGCCACAATCTACAAGAGCTATTGGATGCAATGGCACTCCCTATGGTAAGAAATGGTGTGTTCAATAGAATTTTGGAATTTACAAAGGGGAAAACCAGGATACAAAAGCTCGTGTTCCTAGGAAGTATGGTGAAGGAAATCCTTAAGAAAACTCATGCCAGTATAATTGGAAGACACCTGGATATAAATGAGAGGAAGAAACTACATTGTCAATTCTATTGATGGCCTCTTCTAAATGAAATGGAGAGGAAGTGCCAGCAGATCACAGAGCTCCGAGAAAGGAGCTATGAGACACAATGGCTATGGGGAAAGATTATTGAAAGGTGAATGCCAGGCAATCAGATCTGTAAACAGATAAACTATGGAGAATTTAATGTCATGACGGCAAGTTGACATGGTAGCTCAATGGGTTAGAGCAACTAATGGAAACCAGGAGACCCGTGGTTATGGCTAAGGCATTGAATTTTTCATGTTGACCCTATCTACTCACTGATCTAGTTTATTAAGGATTGTTTGAAAACTGGATGTAGTCATAATATATTTCTGAGTCTTATCCATTTATATAAACTTAAATTTTTGAAGAAATAGATTATGTTGCAAATTATTTTCCAGTGTAAATTGTTTCTATTAATAATGTATACATGATTTAAGATACCAAAACTAAAATATTTAATATAACATAGAAAAAATTGATTCATGTAAATATATGAAAGTGTGTCATGCAGTACGTGAAGAAATGCCTGATACAATATATTTTATAGATACTGATGCAAATCTGATATTCTAAAAATTTCCAAATTGGAGAATCTTTCACCCAGGTATAAACTACCAGTCAACAGTGAATTTAACCGTACTCAACTTCTGCTCTATGATTCTTACCTTTAATGAAATTCCTGATTTGTGAAGCAGATCGCGAAGACTGTCACATGCATTCAAGAAATCATTGGTCTTGATTTTCTTGTGAGATCCATCCTGTCAATAGACACTAAAATTACTTTTTAAATTTAAAATCATCGTAACTTCCACATAATAAAGTAACTGATTAAATTACGCAAAATAAACTGACATTATGCACGACATATATAACATTATAATCTTGTAAGACTTGAAGCTTTTACAATGAGCGTTATTAATCAAGGCTTCGTGGGTGATCAGCCATATCAGTTTTATGAATGTCGAGCTTTCGGCCATTCTGTACTCCATGGTCTTCTTCAGGATCTGAATGAAATGACTGAACTCTTCACTCTCTATATACTATTATTTGGTGGGTGGATCTTGGCCAGGGCAGCATAAGCTCCACCCCCAAATAATAATAACATATATAGTAGAACCCTGCTAATCCAAACTAATTGGTGGTGGCCTGTTTGGATTTGGAAATGTTCAGATTATTCGGAAAATGTACCATACATACTGCTGCAAGCATTGTTGGGGCTGGGCACACAAAGGGTGCGGCGCGGAGAGATAAGAGACAAATAGTGCAGTGTAGAGATGAAGAACTTGCCGAATCAGATAAAGATAGCGCGAAGATAAAAGGCTTGCTGAAACAAATAAAGTTAGATAACTAGAAGATTCTAGTGGCCTCTTGTTCATTCTAGAAATATGAGTAGAGGGATATATAAGAAATTGCGATACGCCAGAGGACAGAGTCGAAGTGGAAATTAGATTCGTGTGCATGCAACTGTGTTTTGAAAGTGAACTCTTTTGTTTGTGGTCAACGACCTTGAGCATTGTATTTGTGTATGTTACATAATTCTGCTACTGTAAGGGTTGACCAAAGTGCATTTCTACGGAAATAAAGAACATTTGGAATTTCTGCAAATTGGACTTTTAATCTTACAAACCCACAAAGTCACAATACACAAATCCAGCTCTAGGATTACCAGACCCTATGCAATGTAGTGTGCGAGGTGAGAAAATAGCAATGTAGCACAGCGACAAGAGGAAGTGGCAATGTTGCGCACAAGGGAGCAGCAGTGGATGCTGCATTGTTTAAAAGAGTTGAAGCACAGTTTGTGTCACTGCTGTTAACTGGTATTCTATGTACGGTATTCAGAATAAACTGGGTTCCTGCATTTTTGTTCATAAATTATGTAAGTGCAAATCAAGTGCTACACAGTACAGTGCAATGCCAAGCAAACGAAAACATAGTTCCTGTACATGAAAAGAAAAACTGACAGTGCTTAAGCACCCTGACAATTGGAAAAGTGCTACAAAACAATGGATATCACTCGATAGTGGTAATCAAGAAATCAGTAATGAAGCCATTGTCTCTTATGATCCAGAATCAACCTGATGACAACTCTAAAGACAAAAATAGTGAGGAAGGCACCCCTAAAGATATTGCATCACACTAACGCTGCAGATGCCCTTCAATTGGCATTACACTACGTAGAACAGCACACTGTTGCCACACTGACTGACATGATGTTCATGCGGTGCTGGCACAACATAAGATCATCAAGCAGGATCAGTTCTTTACGGCAAAAGAAGATTACCTTGCGATTCCTTTCTTGGAAGTGTTGAAAACAGTGTTGTTATGATAAATTAAATTTAAAGGGAGTCGATCAATGACACTACACTTACTTTTAAATTTTTCCGGAACATGTTTCAGAGACTTTGCCTCTATCCTCAGCCGGCTGTCGATGTCGATGGCCGGCTGAGGATAGAGACAAAGTCTCTGATTTAAAAGTAAGTGTTGTTTAGTGTCATTAATCGACTCCCTTTAAATTTAATTGAAGATTACCTTGTTTGCAAGTTCCTCGAACTGAAAATTACTGCTACATAAACATGTGATGCAAACTAAGTTACCAGTGCAATAGATGTTTCAGTTCTACAACTTGTGTTTAATATATATATAAAGACTAAAATTGAGTCATACCTTTTAAAACTTGTAACTTCACTCGCGTCCTTTTACAAAATCAGGAACGTTTTCAAAACTGTTGCAGTTTCATCCTCAGCTAAGTGATGAGTCGCTAATCAGCTGAGGATGAAACTGCAACAGTTTTGAAAACGTTCCTGATTTTGTAAAAGGACATGAGTGAAGTTACAAGTTTTAAAAGGTATGACTCAATTTTAGTCTTTATACATGAAATTAGCTTCACTGTTAACGCTTTTATTTATAACTATTCAAATTGGGTTTAATAATTAGTTCTACAATAAAAATCCTTTCTTTACACTACAAATAAGCATTTTATTTGTACTAAAATTAGGCAAGTGAGTCAACCTTGTATATACTTTTCTCCACTTACAAGTTTTTTTATGAAGACTAGTTTCTGGGCACTTCTCCCTTATCGTCAGTTCTGTGGTTGACTGATGATGCGTCCGGTGTCTGCATCTGGCTTGGTGTTGTGCTGCCATCTAATGTCCTGGTAAGTTTGATGACGTCATCTACCGCGGGAATTTCAAAATTCATCAAGAGGTCCTGTTTTTTCGTAATAAATATGTTTTCCCAAATCTGTAGTTCCAGAGGTTTCTTTGCCTGTTTGACGATAGGGGAGAAGTCCCCAGAAACTAGTCTTCATAAAAAACTTGTAAGTGGAGAAAAGTATATACAAGGTTGACTCACTTGCCTAATTTTAGTAACAATGGCACTCCACTTTCTGAAATACTTCTTTTTATTCTATATTTTATTTGTATTTTATTTATTTTTTCTCCATTCCAAAGTTTGTTCGGATTATATGAAATTTCGGATTAGTGGAGTACGGATTATTATCGGGGTTCTACTATATAGAGAGAAGAGTTAGTCATTTCATTCATATCCTGAAGAAGGCCATTGAGTATAGAATGGTCGAAAGCTCAACATTCATTAACTTGGCAAGGCTGATCATCTCCAAAGCCTTTAGTAAATTAAAATATAATTAGCAAAGCTTTCAAAACTAGAAACCAGCCTAGTTATTACCTGAGTTTGACTGTCTTTCATCAGCTGTAAAGCACTAAGTCTCACATGATTCCTGAATTCAACAACACTATCCACAATCTGCTTTAGTTGTGCAGTATCGTGTACTCCAGCAACCTGAAACAGAAATGTATTATTGTTCACAACTGTTTAATATTTTAAGCTGGGAACAACAAAGCTTTAGAATCAAATAATAAACTAATAGCATTGAGTGACACCATTTCACTTGTTAAAACAAAAGTACCTGTTTTTTAAAGATCTGTTGTCCTCATTGTTGAATTGATCCACAGCTACTGGCAATGGATCTTTGAAACATGCTCCTTTATTTTAACAAGAAACGTACTGACACATTGTTCTCTTGCCCCCAAAAATGTGTGATGTAAATCCCACAGAACTAGCTTGGATCAAAATGAGAAGAATAGTTATGGTAAGATGAGTGGAGGTTTACAAACCTTTCCATAAGATCAATGGCCTCTGGAAAACCTAGTTCCATCCAGCAATGTATGCAGGAACTCATAGGGTGGAGTCTTTACCTCAGATGAGGGGGTGATAATGGAGAACGGTGATTGTTAAAAATGTAGCAGAAATTGCTCCGCCCACCTCTTTAGCAGAAGTGGTAGCATGTCTGCCTCACATTCAAGAAGTCCTGAGTTCAAATCTTGGTCAGGACATGTTTTACCTGGATAAGGTTTTTTTCTGGAATTTTCCCTTGTCCTGAAAGATGAATGTCGGTAACTCTATGCTTTATGGACTCTATGCACATCTGAGCATCATTTCACCCATTTCATTCATCGTTGATATAAAATGTTGGAGGAAGTTAATTAAAAAAAGTTGTTCTGATATAATGCTGGAAGGTTAATACATTTACTGGTACGATGATAAAGTGGAAAACATTGATAGTATTGAGAGAGCATAGGCCTTCACGGCTGGAGTCAGTATAACTTCCAGTTATATTGACAGTATTGTCTTTAGCTGCAACATGACAGTAGCAATACTAGCCGATGTCCTGCAGTCAAGTTTCTTTAAATAGCTGACAGTGAAAATGTTGAACATATTAATCTTTTCACTTCTTATACTTGACATTTAGAAACTACTAAAACTTATTACAATAAAATATAATAATTTGTTACAAACTTTACTTATCTTTTTAAGAAATAAACTTTGGCATTTAAAAGAAATCAATTCATATTGATAAGTACATACAAAATAAAAGTTTTAGCTCTTTTTACATAAATTAACTGTTTCTAATAGTTTAATTTACAGGTTAATAAATATATGCCTAAATAAAGAGGAAATTAAAGAAAATACAAACACATTATTAATACTGCTTTAATTAATGGTTTTAATACAGATTTTATACATAAAAAGATCAAACAGTTTAAATGTCCAAAAAGTGTAAATGATATTTCTATCCTTTAAAAAATAAAATATAATTATAAAAATTACTTATCATCCTTGGGTTCATAAAACATTTTTTTAAAGAATTTGGTATAACTTTGGCTCCTCAAAATAAGCATAATATAAAAAATTTACTACATTTTTCTAAAAAAGATAAAAATTCCAATAAAAATGACACATTTATCAATTTAGGTGTTTAAATTGCAGCTAGGTTTATGTTGGAAGGACCAAACATAATTTAGAAACAAAAATGAAGGAACATTTTAGAAATAGTAGGTATAAATAGATTGACAAATTAGTCATGGAAGAGCATTTTTGGGCATTTAAGCATGAAATAAATCCAGATTTTAAATTCATTATTAAAGCAATTAAATGGGTCGACAGATTTAACAGTTTGAGAGAAAATATTTATCTGGAAAAACAGAAATCTGAGTAATGAATTTTGAAATACTGCCAATCGATTCCGTTAATAAGTTTGTTTTACTTTCAGAGTTTTGTAATAAATGGCTGTAACGATAACAAAGGAATAAACAGATTGACTAACTGACAGACAATGCAAAGAATATTTGCAAAACTAGTCTCTTGACTTCTGTGAAGAATTTACCAAATTCTTAAAAAGATGAGTTTGTAGCAAATTATTGGAGGAATTTAATAACAGTGACATCAAAATTAATTGAAAAAACTATTTGTAGTCAGTTGTTTGATACTTTGTCGCTTACATTTTTATATTTTTGAGGGACAACGTTGGAAAGAGGTTTATAATGGAGGCGATGGCTTTCAAAACTAGTCCCTCAAAAATATAAAAATGTAAGTGATGAAGTGTCAAAAAACTGACTACAAATGTTTTTCTCAAGTGTAGCAAATTATTGTACTTTATTGTAATATTCGTATTGCTTCATTGTTAATATTATATGTTTCAAGTGGGAAGAGTTAATATTTCCCTTTCTCTCTCCCACACTTGTGAGTGTTCTTGGTGTTAACGTAAACTGAATTTTCCAAAGCTTTATAATAATGCACGTTCCAGCCCATGTTGGACTTTTAGGTAATGAACATGCTGACCAACTAGCAAAAAAAGGTGCAATTCAAAATATAAAACCCGTAAGACAAACTGAAATTAATAAACAATTAAACAACATTAAGCTACATTTTAAAAGACAGCAGAGACTTGATGAAGAAGATAAACTAAAAGACAAGGATTATAAGAACATTGGAGACAAAACTGACATACAAAAACTACCAAGAAAAACTGCAGTGGCCCTATTTAGAATGGAAACTGGCCATGATTGTCTTGCAGAACACCTTTATAAAATACACTGCATACCTACACCCAAATGTACTATCTGTAAAGAGGTTGTCATCATGAACAAACACCATTTGGACAAATGTAATGGTCTCAAAAGTGGGAACCTACAGGTTTTATATTGGGGAGCTAGGGGGAAAATGATGCAAATCAACTAATCCCCAGTGCCATTAGTCAACAACAACAACATAATGCATTTTTGAAATTGCAATTGCAACGTGGATATTCGTATATTACGCAAATGGTTTAAATATTTAGCTTAAAAAGTTATAGTTTATGAAATATTTATTTTTCTAATCCAATGAAAATACCAGCGGTGCATCCGTATAGTTGTGAACGTTACTTACCTTAAGAGATAATTTGTCATTGTCATTGTCTTCGTCGTTTAAGTACATCAAATTTATGATGATAAGGTTTCAAAATCTCGTTACGTGCTATTTCTTTGCAAAAGTTGTCTTCTTGTAGTTTATCTGATGTCTCACGCAGTTTTCCCATTCTTGTGTTCCTTGTTAATTTCTTCGTGAATAAGTCATTCACCGTCAGTCAGTTTAAAAATATTATTTCCATTTGCAACATAATTTGAGCCCACATTAACTCAATTGGATTGTTTGGGCAGTATTGTCTGGCAGATTGTTCTGGGGATGGTGGATCATATCTCATTGATGCAGCTGATATACTTTTTCATGGAAGAGTAACTGAATAATGCTTAAATTAATTAGGAATTAATTAATTTATATAACAACACTGTTTTCAACACTTCCATGAAAGGATTTATTGAATAATGCTTCTTTGAACTCTCTAGAGTAAATAGAGATTACAAACCATTTATAAACAAAGATATAATGTGACCAGACATGTTCTGCCAAACCAACAGGAAGTGTATTGTTTCCTCTCATCGAATTTAACAAACACCTTGGCTTATTCAAAGTACATATTTCTTTTATCACGTCATGTCAAATGTTTACATTCAGTTCTAAGTAATTTCAAATATACGTTCACGCATACATGCCAACCAATAATGTTATTCACTACAGTGCTTACGTCACAATGCATTGTTATAATATAATGATATCTACTTTATTTGTATTAGGAAAATTATTTGAGCTAAAAATATGGGGTTTTTACGTTACATTAAATACATTACTCTCTTCCACATGGATCAGTTTTGGCAAAATCTGAATTTTTGTCTTAGCATGAATAGTATTTCATACAGATTGATTAGGTTGGCGCTACTCACACACCACTTAGCGGGAATGCAATATGACAACACTGCAGGACTCCGACTGGTTGCTCACCTAGTAGCGCTCAAGGACAAACACCTTCCCGTTTGAAACACATAATAGCTTCAGTTTCTTACATACTAAAACTTATTTGCATTCTGCTTTAACTGCATGTACGTAAAGTTTTAATGAAAACTTTATTTAATTTCATTGATTCATTCAAAGTTAAAGTGTAATGTATGAATATGTAAAAGCAGAATATAGAGTTGAAGTTCTTAACATTCCTTTGTATTGAAGTTCTCAATCTCTGGCAGAACTGCAAACATCCTGATTGATTATCTACGTGGATGTGGATGAGGCTTATTTTATATGGTTTTTTGGTGTGACTTTTGTTGCATCTTTCTTGTGTGAACAAACCATGCTTACCTGCTGCAATGAGAAGTCAAAGCCCAACATTTCCATTGTGTTTTTTACAAACAATGATGTGGCTGCTACTGCGGCCGGATGCCTTGCCTCTTCATTCTCCTGAAAAATTAAACAATTAATTTCTCTATAGATGACATTTGATATAGATATCATGAATGCATTCAAGTAGTTTATATTAACTTTAAGGTTACACTCATAAATCATAAAGTTACTAACTAAATTTTAACTGCTCTCTCTTCATATTGTGATTTGGTTCTCTTTTGTTTTAACCTTCATAATAACCTTCCTTGGATAGCATATGTTTCGAAAAAGAAAAATGTTGTTTTTCCATTTTTCTGCACAATTTTACTAATTTTTATCTTCATAAGCACCTTTCTTGTACTTAAACTAATATTAAAAAAAAAGAATTAGCCAAATTGGTCCGGCCATTTCAAAGTTTTTTGGTTAAGATTTACAAATTCATTTTTACTATATAGATATGATAGGTGAAATAGCTCTGAAGACTTTGGCAAGGAGTGGAATCTTTCTACTTCATACTGCTTTTGTTTGTTGAAAATAAAAGGTGTATGTATTCCACAAGAGTTTGCATATGTACTTTTATCAGGGGCGGCTTCTAAGTAGTGTCACTGTGCCATGGCACCATCTGTATGAAAACGAAAGAAAGAGAAGTGTATAGGAATTGCGCAAAAAAGATTGTTTCTGAGTATCTACTCCCTCGTGTGAATAGGAGCGTTAAATGCAAGCGCTCTGGTTGTTTTCCGTGGCTTGGCGCCGATTACAGAACGTCACCATCTATGCTCATAAGCGCCTGTGCTAAGGGCTAATAGGATGTCTGCTTATACACGGCTTCTTATGGAAGACGATGGTGCCAAGATTTCTCTGACATATAACATACGCTTCATGCATTAGAGTGCAGAAAAGCACAGGATTTAAGATAACTACACAAACACTTTGTATTACTAATTTTTAGATGAGTCGTATTTATTACACATCTGCTTCACTTTCGTACCTATTTTGAGGACATGTTTCGCAAATCATCGTTTGCATCTATGGCTCTTATGCGACTAAAGCTTGATCCAGCGGTGTGGGTAATTCTGGGGTTGCTGCTGCCATCTGTTGATTTAGTGATGAACTTAAATGTGGGATTTTCTTCTCTTCTCTTCCCACATTTAAATTCATCACTAAATCAACAGATGGCAGCAGCAACCCCAGAATTACCCACACCGCTGGATCAAGCTTTAGTCGCATAAGAGCCATAGATGCAAACGATGATTTGCGAAACATGTCCTCAAAATAGGTACGGAAGTGAAGCAGATGTGTAATAAATACGACTCATCTAAAAATTAATAATTTTTCGCTTCACTGTGGTGTTCCAATACAGTTAAATCTCGATACTTCGTATTACATTTTCCATGAACTGTATTATCAAACTTTTACTGTTCACGTTACACCTGTGCGTAACACGAGTACATACCTGTGCGTAACTCTGTATGCTCTGTTTGGTACAGTGTATTATAAAATAAGATGGATTATTGATAAGATTACCTAAATCATTCGTACACATATTTATATTTTAACAACCCTTATTTATTTATGTATTTATTTATTATTTGTTTATTTATGGCACCATCAATACAATGCCTTATTAGCTGCCCCTGACTTTTATATTTAGTTAATAACCTGGTCCACTATCACTTGAGGTCTTTTCTCACCTTTTAAACCTTCCTTGGATTTATACAAATATTTCAAAACCAAAATTAAGCATAATATTTTGGCCGTTCTCGAGTTTTTGCAAGACTAACAAACGTCAATTCATTTTTATATATGTAGATTTATAAAATTTGTCTCCTAGTTGGCAATTTCCTCATTTTGGACTGCTAGTGTTATGTTTGTATAAAATTCAATTTGTATCCATTCGATTTTGTTTGTATTTATCAACATTCCTAGCTCTGATGTGCATTGGCATATAGTGGCTATTGCACAAAGGTATAAGGATGTCAGTGCCATGTAGTTAGAACTATAAACCAGATATAGCATAGTTACCCAGCATGAACAAAATAAGGTATAAATCTGCTAAATGTAAACATGATAAGTACTACCGCCAGAGAACTAGAATATTCTGGATGTCGGAAATGTTCGGAAAGCTTCTACAGCTATTTAAGCAAGTGTTCTTGCAATGCAAATGAGTTTGATGGCAAGTGAAGCCACAAAGTCAGTCTTGTGAACCAGAGAGGGGCAAGTGAAGAAGACTCCAGAGCTTGTGAGAGAAGTGAGTCTTGCTGTGAAGAGTCTTTTGGTGAGGAAGTTCTGCTAGTGAGTTAGTCCAATGAAATTAGTCTTGCAGTCTGGCAAAGTAAGTCAGTTGAATATTTGAGTGAGCAAGCGAGCAAGTTAGCAAATGTGACAAGGAGTTCTGTTCAAGTAAATTTGTGTCGACTGCAGACAAATTCAAAGAGTACTGTTTCTGCTTGCGACTGGAGACATTTTGGGTTCGTCTCACACTGAATAAACTAGTTCGGAAGAGGGGCTTTGTCATGGAAATAAAAGTGAAGACACAGTGAAGTGACTGTGGAAACTCCACTAACTCAGAAGCATTAAGTGACTGAACAACTTCATATTAATGAACTGATAAAATGAACTAAGCAAACTGTTGGTAAATATGTTTAAAGTGCAGTTTCTTTTTTTCTTCTCTACACATTGCTCTCTGTTGAACAAGCACATTCTCATGAGTGTCTCTTATCCCATATGATGTTTACTTACTGACTTCTGATGAAGCATTTTATTGCCAACTGCGATCAATTCCATCAGAGCATTCAGTGCTGTAGCTGTGTTGAAATCATCTGAAAGTCCAGCATGAACCTTGTCCTTTGCATCAGCAAGGGCCTGTAAAGGCATAATTCTTTTAAAAACGATCAACTGTAGCACACAATACTAATTCCAATGTGTAAGGACTATGATACTATGAAGCACAAAATTAATATAATTTTGAGTCCAACTAATGCTCAATGCTCCACTTATTGCTAGTATTTACCTAAAATGCATTTTGTTAGGCTCTTCCTAACATCATCAGCTGTTGTCGACTAATGGACCTTGGTTTGGTGAACTCATTGGAGGTGATAGGTGCGTCTCTGTCGGTATCTTGATGAACTTGAAGTTTGGGTTTTCTTTAAAGGTAGTATCAAATATAAACCATTTTCTTTCATAATTCTTTATGAAGATTTTTTCGCATGTGGTTAATGCAGCTGGACCTTGGACACTTTTTAATAAGTGGATATCTCTTTCTATAGCATGATTCTCCTTCCAAAAATGGTGCGCTACCGCTGATTTATCTATTTCTTTGTTCCTGATGTTCCTAAAATGCTCTTTAAGCCTAATGTTCAAGTCCCTTTTAGTAACATACCATTTTTGGAAGGAGAATCATGATATAGAAAGAGAAGTCCACTTACTAAAAAGTGTCCAAGGTACAGCTATATTAACCAAGTGGGAAAAAATCTTCATAAAGAAATATGAAAGAAAATTGTTTAATTTCGACACTACCTTTGAAGAAAACCCAAACAAGTTCATCAAGATACCGACAGAGATGCACCTATTGCCTCCAAGGAGTTCACAAAACCAACATCTATTAGTCGACAACAGCTGATGATGTTAGGAAGATCGTAATGAAACACGTTCTAGGTAAATACTAGCAATAAGTGGAGCATTGAGTATTAGTTCGACTCAAAACTATATTAATTTTGTGCTTCATTGTATCATAGTCCTTACACATTGGAATTACAAGGAACAGTTCAAAGGACAATAGAAAATGTATTGTACTACATCATTTTATGAATACATATAACCAGTCTTATACCTAGCAATCACAGGATGTCCGGTGCATTCTCATGCTCAGCGTGTCACCAGCAGAGAGTGACTCCAAACTTCCCCTTCATTAAATATCACAATGATGTCACTGATGCCATAGCAATACACAAATCAAATTTGTGATAGTAGTTACCTTTAAAAGAAGTGCTTCATCAATATTTCCAAACGTAGAGAATCCTTGAATATAACCTTCTGAATCCACTAGGAAACTTTCAATCTTCCTCCCAATTGCTACAGAGTTCTGCATACTTTTGTCGGCATACTCCATTCCTTAAAAAAGAAAAAACATATTGTGTAGCACTCAATAACCTTCTCTAATGCTGCATAAAATTATACCTAATAGAACTTTGAAGCTGTGAAATATATATATATATATATATACTATATGCGCGCGATAAGAAGAGCGATGGGGCTCCAAGTCCTCATTCGGTAAGTTTCGTTTAACTCCGTAAACATAGATGACAACTATTTTATAGTTTTTTTTTATATATTTATTTTATTATTTTTATTATTTTTTATATATTTTATATATTTTTTTACAGTTAAATTTTGATATATAGATGACAACGTTGACATTTAAAATGCACTATACACTGACATCTAGTGGCTAACATGCTAAGCTTTATCATGTCCACCATATTCCGTTTTGATCAATTTCGAGGTTAATTAGCTAACCAGTTTACAACAATCGTATGTTAGAATTAGAATTTTAGTTCGTCCTTGGCAACATATACGTGTTATGAGACACGTCAAAATGTATAAATACAGTATATACATAAAGTCAAATTGATTACATACAATATACACAGTAAGCAGCTTTTCTATGGTTTCATGTGGTATTTGCATAGACTAATTTACTACAAGAAATTTCATAATATAAATATTACAGGTTTGTGAATGTACTATGCTTCCAGTGCTCATTTACATGGTTATAGTTCTAAAAATTCATTAACCGTATAAAAACAGTGTGCATGCAAAAATTTCTTAACCTTATTCTTAAAGTTTTTTAATGATGCAGCTTGTTTAAATAAATTTGGAAGTTTATTACACAACATTATCCCTTTGTAGTTAAAGCTTCCTTCATAAAGGCTCGTTTGGTATGCTCGAATTGTCAGTTTATCCTTGTTACGTGTACATCAGCATTTACTTGAAAATGATTTATATTTGTATGAACATTTGTGGATGTTATGGCTCTCGAAAGGGGACACATTATTATTCGTCTACCTCCGTATAACTGTGATCTGAATGCAATTGAGCTGGCGTGGGCAAAGCTAAGGAATGTTTTCAGAGGAGGCAACGTTACTTGTGATATCTTCACTTATCTTACACGTTATTGTGCTGATCAGTGTTTTTCAAGGTTGACCACACAGCAGAAACAAAAGGGCGTTAGCTCTCGCTTCTTCTACTCTGCCCACACCACACTGTAAATCCAGCGCTCTTCTTATCTTGCGCGTACAGTATATATAAACATCTATCAATTATTTTATACCACCTTTACAAATTATTCATACAAAAAATTTACTCTTCTAAGCATGCGATGAATATCTGTCAGAAATTATTTCAGGATCTCAGGAAAAGAATAGAAAAAGATTGAGTTGAATTACACTTACCTAAAAAATATCTTTCTTAATTATAAATTACTTTCTCAAGAAGTAATCAGTAAATTAAATTACAAGTAAATCACAAAAGCAGTCTTAAAAAACTCACTAATCCATTTCTTTTGGAAATTATATATTTGAACCTTTTAACTTCTTTGTTCCTGTTCCGTAGTTCAATATATAGAAATTCGAGATGGAGGGAGGATATTTGGGAAATGAGATGGGACAAATAAATTATAGTGCCTAAAACAACTGACTTTTTTTTAAGTGGAGAAAAAAAATCCATTCATGAGCTTCTGCATAGGAGGGCATATTCGGCAGTGTGAACCTAGCTTCAAGGGCACCAGATGGAAACAGCATGGGATGTAGAAGGAAATAAGGTTGGGTTTGCTTGGTCCCACATAGCATCTCTGTTAGTAGATGAAAAATAAAATGCTACCACCTATAGAAAACAGGAATAAATTAATGGGAGAATATTTTGGAGAAAGTAAAGGAGACCTGGATTATAGCAGTTAAGAAAGATGAGAAAATTGGTATATACACTGTGAGTGAAGCAATGTGTCAATATCTTCTCAATTCACTTTTATTGTAACTTGTGATTCACTGTTTCTATGATTCTTTAAATTTTTATACTTTGGAAACTGGGATATGATTGATATAATATTGTAAATAGCAGAACATAAGGAGCAGGGGGCTTCATTATTCAGATAATCCTTGTGTAAGGAAGCCACATTTAAATGGATGTTATAATATAGTGTAATTCACATAAACCTGAACCATTTCAATAGGCCATAACTTTTGAACCGATAACAGGACACACATACAACTTTGGGAGAATATAATACACAATTGGGATATTACATTACACTATTTACATCTCAGAGAAAATGTTGGAAGTGCCCTCCACCAGCATCTATACATGTTTGCATTTGTCTCACCATATTTTCTGAAGTTTTACGGAGAGTATCCTCACCAATATAAAAATTATTTGTGGTTAGTTTATTGACACTCGTCACTTACTTTTTCATATATTTATGAGAGACTAGTTTCAAAGGCCCTGGCCTCCATTTTCAATCTCTTCCCAACTGGCATCTGTTGTTATCTGCTCTCTGGTGGTGGAACTATGAACTTTTTTGTCAAATTATCTGCTGGCGGGATTTCAAAGTTCATTACGCGATCCTTATTTTTCCAGATGAATATGTTCTCCCATGTTGTCAATCTATTTTGGTTTATCACTCCTTTTAATAATTTTGGATTTGGATCAATGTCATGGTTTTCATTCCAAAAATGAAATGCTACTGCTGACTTGTCTTCTTGTTTCAATCTGATGTTTCTAAAGTGTTCTTTGACTATGGTTTTTAAATTTCTTTTTGTTTGACCTATGTAGCATTTTTCATAACCTAAATTAAAAAATTTATGCCAGAAAGCAGGCACTTTTAAAAAGATAAATCAAAAAGACAAACATAACCTAATTTAAAAAATTTATGCCAGAAAGCAGGCACTTTTAAAAAGATAAATCAAAAAGACAAACATAACCTAAAAGATCATCTAAACAATGTGGTAAACCTATCAAACCAAAAATTTTACAAAAACAGAACTGAATATGCTGAATCTAGGTTTAAAGACATGTGTAGATTATTCCAACCAAATTGAAGATTACATTGCTGACATCCAAATTGCTACACAAACACTTAATGAAGAAAGTAAAAACACAGTAAAAAACAAATGCTCCAAAATAGTAGAAGAGATTAAAAATGAAAAGAAAAAGAATTTAGTAACCAAATCATAAAAGCTCTTAAAAAGAAACCGGTTATTTATACTAAAGCAGACAAGGGAAATAAACTAGTAATTCTGGAAAAAGAAGAATACACAAAGAGGATGGAAGATTTGTTAGAAGACAGTAATTACCAAAAAGTAGAAACTAATCCATTAAAGTACTGCATTGAAACCACAAATAAAACGCTAAAAGAGAGCAAAATAATCAACAAAAAAGAATTGCACAAAATTAAAGTAGATAATCCAACATTACCAAGAGTATATGGGCTGCCAAAAATTCATAAAACAGGGAAAGGCATGAGACCTATTACTAGTAGCATAAATGCCCCCACATATAATTTGGCCAAATGGTTACTAAGTAAATTTAATAGTTTTCCAAAATTTGAAAGTGCAAATTTAAGAAACTCTTTAGATTTAGTAGAAAAAATCAAAGATATAAATTTGGACAAAAATGACAGACTGGTTTCATTTGATGTCACATCTTTATTTCCAAGCATACCAACAGAAAAATTGCAGACTGTGTTAAAAAAATGGCTAGCTACAACTGATATGGAAGCAATAGAAGCAGAAGAATATATTTCTCTAACAAAAATATGCATTGAACAAAACTTCTTTAGCTTTAATGGAAAACACTACAAGCAGAAATCAGGATTATCAATGGGCAATCCACTTTCACCTTTTTTGGCTAACTTATTTATGAGTGCATTTGAAACACAAATTAAAAAGTCCTTCCCATTGATCTTCAAGGTTTGGTATAGATATGTTGACGACATCTTTGCAATTGTACCAAGTAAACATTTAGATGATGCATTAAAATTACTCAATCTGCAAGAAAGGACTATCAAATTCACAATAGAAAAGGAAATCAATGGACAACTACCTTTCTTGGATCTAAATATCATCAGGAATGATACAAAAATAAAATTTGGAATTTACAGGAAGCCAACACATTCAGAAAATTATATAAAAAATAATAGCCACAACCCAATTACACATAAACATGCAATAATAAACAGCCTTACACACAGACTAGTCAACATACCCATGGAAAAAGAAGAATATTTCAAGGAACAAAAAGCAATAATACACATAGCAGAAGAAAACGGATACAACAAAAGTTTGGTGTTGAAGAAAATTAGAAAATCTAAACTAAAGAAAACCATTAAGGAAGCAACCACTTTATTAAAGAAAAAGAAAGCAACAGCATATTCAGTTCATTCACATATCATCCAAAAACATTTAATACATTTAAAAAGATATTCAAGGAACAAAATATCATCTTGGCACCTACTAATAGATACTCAATTTTAAAATTACTAAATTCAAAAACAAAAGATGAAATTCCTTCAGGTAACAAATCTGGAATATACCAAATAAATTGCAAGAATTGTGAAAAATGCTACATAGGTCAAACAAAAAGAAATTTAAAAACCAGAGTCAAAGAACACTTTAGAAACATCAGATTGAAACAAGACAAGTCAGCAGTAGCATTTCATTTTTGGAATGAAAATCATGACATTGATCCAAATCCAAAATTATTAAAAGGAGTGATAAACCAAAATAGATTGACAACATGGGAGAACATATTCATCTGGAAAAATAGGGATCGCGTAATGAACTTTGAAATCCCGCCAGCAGATAATTTGACAAAAAAGTTCATAGTTCCACCACCAGAGAGAGCAGACAACAACAGATGCCAGTTGGGAAGAGATTGAAAATGGAGGCCAGGGCCTTTGAAACTAGTCTCTCATAAATATATGAAAAAGTAAGTGACAAGTGTCAATAAACCAACCACAAATAATTTTTATATTAATTTTGACGTCACTGTTACTAAATTCCTCCAAACACACATCCTCACCAATGTTACTTATTTCGGTTTGAATGGATTCCTTGAGAACATGAATTTTCCGTGGTCTATTCTTGTACAGTTTCTTTGATAATCGAATAATCTCAAAAGGTCTCTGGCCCCCCAGATATCCTGACTTAACATCACCAGATTTTTCTTGTGGAGGTGTCTAAAAATAGGGTGTTATAGATCATTAAGCAGGGATAGTGTCACGGTAACGGGCATTGAAGTTTCGGCGCAAGTAGATAATGAACGTGTGTAAACAGATAGTGCCGGCAGGCAAGATAACTGAGTCAAAGGCCTTGCCGGGTGGATTAAGTTACGTTTCTGGAAGGTGATAGAATGTTCGAATTATGCAACTAGATGCCTTGTTTCCAGAAGCTACTAGTGATTGACAGAGCAGTCTGGTAATCATGAATGGAGATATAAAAGGGATTGTGACACGCCAGCAGACAGCTGTAGTTGTGAAGCAGTTGTGTAACAGTCAGTGTTGTTGTAATGAGAGCTAATGTAATCAGCTGCAAGTGTTTGTTATTGTCCTCGACCTTGGAAGATTTTGTGATGTAATGTTGTTACGTGAGAATTGGACAGTGTATTGCTACGGAAATAAAGGAGATTTTTAATTTCTGCAACTCGGCCTTTTAATTCTACGAACCCACAAAGTTACAATATGTTATACTCACCACTTCTATAAGGTGACTGAAGACAAAATATTCTAAACTGGTTAGGAGTGTATGATTTAAGAAAATCATTAATGCTTATTGTGTTTTTCAGTGACTTTGACATCTTTTCTTTTCCTTTGACATGCAAATGGCCTGCAACAATTGAATCAATGACAAGAAACTATTAAATACTCATTTAAATAGCTACTAAAGAAAATTATTCTTTATATGGTATATTTATGTCTGGATGGTTTAATAAATATTGCATTTACTTAATCCTTATTGGAATAAATAGTATAATTATGTTAGTAGTAATAGATGTCACTTTTAAAATCCTATCAGTACTTATTTGGTTATGATGTATTATGAACTAATATTTATTATTAAAGTCCACTAAAATAATAATTCACTGAAGTTCTTGTTATGGATGGACTTTTTACACATGTTCCAATAAATGAATTCCTAAATGAAATCATTGTATTGCAGTATGAAAGCGTGGATAGTAACAAATAAAAAAAACTATTACATTTTGCACTCACATGATTTTCTCACCCGACTGTAAAAAATTCTTAGAAATTCTTTTAATTTGAAAAGGTAAATTGGAATTAACACTTTGAAGTAATGTAATAATTAAAATTATACTGCGAGTCGACTGAGACACTCTGTACTTCACATACCACAAATTTTCTTTCAATGCGTTTCACTTCCATTTAAAGGCATTACCAAGAAATTGACAACTAGCTAAACTTTTGTTGTTCCAGCTGATCATGGTTCTCCGGAGACAAAGACGTCTGGCAAAGACCCAATGAGGCTAAGTAAAATATTTTCTTCTGATGGAATGTCAAAATTCATTAAATGTATAATTTAAGTTAATTGATGGAAATTAATAATTTCTTCACACTAGCCGTGTACAGGCTAAGGTATTGGATTGATAGAGTCGACATGAGAAATTCAATGCCAAAGCCGGGATTTGAACCATGGATCTACTGGTTTCCGTCCAGTACTCAAGCCTGGGACTCAAGTACTTACAATAGGAAGTCACCACAAACAGCGTATCTCGAATACGAGAGCCTCTAGTGGTTTACCGGTTAAATATATACAAGTCAACTGGAGATTTTAATGTCAGGACGGCACTTTGGCCATGGTAGCTCAATGGGTAAGAGCGACTGGATGGAAACCTGGAGATCTGTGGTTCAAATCCCGGACATGGCATTGAATTTTTCAGTTTGACTCTATCTATTCATTAAATGTGTTTCAAATTTTTTTTATATAAATCTTTTCCCAGATGTTTAATTCTTGATTCAAGTGAACTGATTTTAGTAGTTGGGTTTTATGTTCTATGCTGTGGTTATGATCCCAGAAATGTGCTGCTACTGCGGATTTATCTGTTTCTTTTTGCCTGGCATTCGTAAAGTGTTCCATTGTTACGTTTTGTCTTACCGGTGTACATCTTATTGCAGCAACCAGGGTCAAGCATCAAAAGCAACCAACAGAAACCGGGAAATCCATGGGTCAAATTCCACCTATGACATTGAATTTTTCAGTTTGACTCTACCTATCCAAAGGGAAAACAATATTAGTTATTTTCCTTAAAATTTACCGGACTTTTTATCTCCATATTTCGGTTACATTACATACCAGAATGTATCCAGTAGTTCACCCACTGGTCTACTCCATGGTGAGCACAGCTTTGGGCCTCTTCATTTTCATGATGTGGAAAACGTAAGTCTATTCCTCCACTGTGTAAATCAATATTGTTGCCAAATACATAACTGCAAATAAAAATATTTATTTGGTTTAGCTTTAAGGCTCTTACAATTATGCTAGGTAAAAATGAGTCACATATCCATACTGTTTCATCTGTTTAGAATGGAAGTATTGTTCAATTTCCAGCACTTCACCAAGTTAGAGTGCACAAGAGAGGTTGAATTTAAGGGCTGTAAATATTTGACTCTGCTGCAAAACTGGCGAAGGCTGTATATTAAAATATCACAAGTAAATTACAAATTCATTTCATCTTAAATAACTGTGCCTCTTTGCAAAAAACACTCAATACATACAGCCTGCATCAAAATAAATGAGTAACGGCTAGAGAAATATTATTTCACAAAATATCAGAAGCATTTGCTAATGCTGGATTCATTTCAGAGCTACGGGTAAATAGGATAATTTTTTTTGTGTAATTTACGTCCTCCAACGTTAAGTCATATCGGACGATGAATGAAATGGGTGAGATGCTGCTCAAATGAGTCTGGGGTCCTTGGAGCTTAAAGCTACCTGACATTTGTCTTTAAGGATAAGGGAAAACCTCGGAAAAAACCTTATCCAGGTAACTCACCCTGACCATGATTCCAACTCAGAACCTCTTGAACGTGAGGCAGACACACTACCATCTACGCTACAGAGGCGGGTTTTGGGCAAAAAAGTTGGTGTAAATGATCTACTTTTGATGTTTTGTCCTGAGGGTCTTTTACATACTATATTTCTATTACCTGGCCATGGCGGAACATTCTATATGCCATCCAGGTCTTCCTCTACCTTCTCCCCAAGGACTTGGCCACCATGGTTCTCCTGGCTTACTTGCTTTCCAGAGACAAAAATCTTGTGGAGCTCGCTTATGTGAAGACTCAGTGTCTGATGTATCTTCTGGTTTTATATTTTTGCACAATTTGCCGTACCCGTCATATTCTGATGTGTTGAAATAAACAGACCCTAAACAAAAATAACATGTCATGAGTAAGGGATTTCTAATATTATTTGATTTATTATAAGCTAGTAGTAGAAGCACTTAACACAAAACATTGATACTAAGTTTATTCACAAACATATGCTTAGTCTCCTTTTTGGCATCCTACTGAAAGTTTTGCAGTGGCTATAGTGTTAGAGGTGAAACATTAGGTTTAGTCATATTTAGGTAATTTCGTTCTAGTATATATTCATCCTCCTTAACATATATCTAGCTTCTTTAAAAAAATTTAAACACATAAATACTTAGGCATTGTGCGACATGTTTGCTTCTCTTACACAGTGTATATGAATTAAAAGTGATCCAAAAGATTCATAATATTTGAACCTGCATTCACTGTCACAAAGCTTCAAAAAGTTAAAAAAATTTAAATATTCAAGTAATTTATTTATTTATTTTTCAATCCATACTTAAAATTCACTTGCACTATAAGCAACTATGTTGTACTATTTTATAAAATTTAGGGTGACTATCCACTATGAATTTTACATCATCTCACATTTTGCTTCATCAGAGACAGTATCTGTAACGTAAATATGTTAAATCAGTTTCCAATGTTTTGTTATTAATATTATTAAGCAGCCTCTATATTGCCCGTCCAGGTAGTGTGACTGCCTCACATTCAAGAGGGGTCGAGTTTGAATTTCAGTCACGGTGAGTTATCTGGATAAGCTTTTTCTGGGGTTTTCCCTTATCCTGAAAGATGAATGTGTGGTAACTCTAAGCTCTATGTACCCTGTACTCATTTGGACATAATTTCATTCATCATCCATATGACTTAACATTGGAGGTTTTCCTTTATACTGAAAGATGAATGTCTGGTAACTCTAAGCTCTATGTATCCTGTACTCATTTGAACATCATTTCATTCATCGTCCGATATGACTTAACGTTGGAGGTTTTCTCTTATCCTGAAAGATGAATGTCTGGTAACTCTAAGCTCTATGTATCCTGTACTCATTTGAACATTATTTCATTCATTGTCCGATATGACTGAACGTTGGAGGTTTTCTCTTATCCTGAAAGATGAATGTCTAATAACTCTAAGCTCTATGTACCCTGTACTCATTTGAACATCATTTCATTCATCGTCCGATATGACTTAACGTTGGAGGCTTTCCTTTATCCTGAAATACGAATGTCTGGTAACTCTAAGCTCTATGTACCATGTACTCATATGAACATCATTTCATTCATCGTCCGATATGACTTAACGTTGGAGGTTTTCCTTTATCCTGAAATATGAATGTCTGGTAACTCTAAGCTCTATGGACTCTGTTCTCATTTGTACATCATTTCATTCATCGTCCGATATGACTTAACGTTGGAGGGTTTCCCTTATCCTGAGAGATGAATGACTGGTAACTCTAAGCTCTATGAACCCTGTATTCATTTGATCATCATTTCATTAATCGTCCATTTCATCCATTGCTTTTTTAAAAGCCTCTATAATGTATATTTAAAAAATTACAATGTGATACATTCACAGGATCTTCTCCAGCCATTATTGTTAATGCCGCACAACTTTTACAAACTATTCTTTGTGATACATAAGGGATACAGAAGACTGAAGAAACAGTCAAATGTTTAAAAATGGATCACTAATAGCAGGCCTTGAATTTTATTTTTAACTTAAATCCTTCAGCATTCAATCATATCAGATGAATGAAATGATCAAATGAGTGCATGGTCCATAGAGCTTAGAGTTACCAGACATTCATCTTTCACAATAAGAGAAAACCTCCAATGTTAAGTCATATCGAACGATGAATGAAATGATGTTCAAATGAGTACAGGGTACATAGGGCTTAGAGTTAACTGACATTTATCTTTCAAGATAAGGGAAAACTCTGGGGAAAAAAAGAAAAAGAAACACCCTATCTAGGTAACTCATCCTGACCGAGATTCGAACTCTGGACCCCTTGAATATGGGGCAGACACACTATTACCTACACTGCAGAGGCGGACAGGCCTTGTAATTCCATATACTTTCCATGACACTGTGAAAAGGAACAAAAAATAACACCACTTCAAAAAAAGACAAAAAGTTGAAAAATTCAAGCCAATAATAACAATACGTCAAAAAAATGGCCGAATGCCCCAACAGAGAAAGCTATTTGTAATAAGTTGTGTATTTGAAAGAGGTGTACATTTTTTATACCGTATTATTTATGTATTTATTTTTATGTTTTCCAGTTATACAAGATTACTGAAAACATTCCAAATGAAGAGGACTTCACACGTGATCCTCAGAAATGTTGCTCCTTCTCTATCAAAAGCATGCATAACATTTTCGATTTTCACAAAGCATTCACAGCACACATGCCCTTTTTTTCTAAAAATCTTTTTACTTTTGCTATTATGTACTTAATAGTATGTAGAACAGATACTAAATTCCATCCAAAAATTTGATATATTGTTTCATGGAAATACATGTTTAAGACTCTCGAAATTAAAAAGTGAGTAGATCCCTGAGATACTGAACATAACATATAGCCAATAACCTTCATTAATGATAAACTATATCCTTTTTTCTTTCCTTGCAGTAACTCCATCACAAATCATTCAAATAAGTAATACCATTCAAAACAAATTTTCATCTACTACCATAGTTAGGCAAAACAATGATATCTGGCATATAAAATATTGAGAGTACATTATCTTCTTCTGTTTAGGACAATAAAATATACAGTGTAAATTTTTAAACAAAGTTTTCATTTACCATCTTCAGTTATGTATGCTTGTCCTTTGTCAACAATCTTTTGCACAAAATTAACAATTTGCGGAACAAAATCTGTAACTCTTGAGGTAATTGTAGGAGGAAGTATGTTTAACTTCCTTAAATCCTCAAAAAATTCATGTTCATACTCCAATGCTAATCTTTTTGGGTCCTCTTTTCTTTCTTTTGCCCTTGCAATGATCTTGTCATCTATATCTGTGACACCCATCATCATGACCACATTTATGTTGAAATGTTTCACCAAGATTCTACGTATAATGTCAAACTTCATGTAGCAGCTGTAAAAGAAATGTGTTATGTTTAATGTTACTATACAATAAATAAATAAAACTGAAATAAGAAGAATGTGTCATTATTAATTGCAACATATGTTCTACAGAGGATGAAGTAGCCATCCATGAACAAAATGCTTCACATTAAATATTCTGACCAATTCTGTTTCTTTCTGATTATGGTCACCTGTAATTATTCACGGCTAAATGTACATTGTAAATGGATGAAGTCCATACATCAAATGACATCTGTAAGGTTTTAGACTGCAACAAAATTTCATAAACTGTTACATGAACAGTGTTAACATATACCTGAACTTATCCTAAAAACATTCCTCCTAATTTTACCCTTATATTTTGACACTTTCACCACCAGAAAGCAATATAAACATTGAAGTTCATACCAAGCATGTCCTAGATGCGCCGAATCGTAAACGGTTGGTCCACACATATACCATGTACACATATTTGGATTTTTTAGTATTAAAGGCACTTTCTTCTGTGCAATACAATTGTATATAGCAATATTTGTGTCATAACCTGATGGAAGTAACCAATTTGACTTTTCAGTGCATAAACGCCGAAGCGCTGTGAAATGAATATTCTTCAATTTATGTCGCATCACTTGCCTTATTAAAAGCATTGTTATTTATATAAAGGATGCTCAGTTCAATTAATTCCCTATTTTCTTTCTTAAATGCAGTAACATGTTTCTAGGTTACGGTCCTTTTTAATGTATATACAATGTGACAACTATTTTGCTTCGCTACACAACAGGCGCCTATAAAGTGCCATATTATTTCCACTGTATTTCATTTTTTGTTTGTTAATAAACTTAAAAAGTTACGCTTCAGAAAAAAATTCTTTCCAAAGAGCAGAAACACAACCATACTATCCGCCTGTCGCCACCTATAGTTGTATCATGTTCGCCAATATATGAAAGTTCAGTATTTATGTTCACTTCAATTCAAAGTTGCCTGTTAAATGTATAATATTTAGGATAGAATGTTTATTGGAATTGCTTTCCTCAGAAAAAAATTTACGTTTAGTTTCAATTTAAAGCATTATTGATATCTTTACGCATTAACCTTATATTTCAAAGTGTTCTACCTACAATATTACAATGTTGGCTCTATATTTGTTGACACTTGACTGACAGACAATAAACATCTGCAATAAGTAACTGCGAAACAAAAGTATTAAATATCCCTTTATAAACAGCGTTAAAACATATTACATCATTAAAGCATTTCGGAAATTTGCTACATTTATAAGTAGATTGCGTGAACAATTATTTTTAATCAGTGTAAGTCAGTGCTTCAGATTTTCTGTGATCATAACCTAACCTCTTTACTTTGTGTGGCAGTTTATACCGTTTTCATGCTAGACGCTTCGAAAGAGATTATATCTTTCTTGGTTTAAGCTGATATTGAAATAGCTGAGTAGATACATTCATATCATTATAGTGTTTCTATTATGCAATACAATCTACTGAACATACATAAATACCTTAAATGTATCATATTCATTAAGAAAGAAGAAAAGTTCTGTATTGATAATTGGAAAGGTCTGTCCTGCATGTTTCAGATATCAGTATGATGCAATATGAAGAAAGTGCAGAGCTGAAGGATAAAAGTGCCTGTGCAGGAGTCCGAGCAGATTTAAAAATGTGCCTGCTAAAAAGTGAATGTGTAACAAAGGTAAAGAAAAAAATTTAAATTAATACCTAAAATTAAATTCAAGTACTTACTGAAACATTAATATTATTCTGCACTGCAGGCACATATTTCCTAGTCTTAATCACAATTAATTCTAGAATGGTTCTTACTCTGAAATTATAACTTGCTTTTTTTCTTTTTAGTATCACAAAACACCACGTGAATGCCTCAGTGTCTATGATGGAAGTGTACCAAATGAATGCTTTGCACTACGTAACACATTTTTCGAATGCAAGAGATCAATAGTAAGCATTTTTATTATTCTTTTAAAATAAAATTACAGTTAACTTTTCTGTAAGCAATATGCTTGCTTTTGTTGAAATAATTTTTTTAGTTTAGTTAGGTTTGGAATGTAAAATAATTGCATCTTATGGTTTAAGTATTTATTCATAGATTTAAACAATCATATTTTTTTTCTTAATTTTACTGCTCTAAGAATGAAAATAAAAAGGAGGGTATGTTCTCAATCTTACGATTGCTAAAATATTTTGTTTAGATAACTGTTAAAAAGCACTTGAAATTAGTAAAACGAGAATGAAATAGGTCATGAGAGGAATAATATAAGCATCAGTACTATTAGTTCTGCATCATATTGTATGGTCTTTAGGTACTTATCATTTTATTGTAAAATATGTTTAAAAAATTAATTTGTATATTTAATGTACATATAGTTTATATACCAAAACATTTTTGGTTAACTTTCTATACATGTTTGTAAAGGTGGGATACATTTATGATGCGTGTAATTTATTGAGCAGTAGCTAAAATTCTAACTATTATAGGTTTTGTTTTGTTCTTTTAAAATATTGAGTGTTAACATATATGATTTGTCTTTGCAGCTTGACAACCGGACACGATTCCGAGGCAGAAAAGGATACTGACTTTGCTTTGAACACCAACCTGAATGAATGGATGTTATGTATTTTAATGTAGTAATATGGAAAACAATGTATGTGTAACATTTGTAAATAAAAGTTGGAATTATTTATAACTTTGTCTTTAAAAGCACAATTTTGTTGTTTCTACTACAGTCTAGCAAATATATATATAGTGATGTAATGGAGTATCAAAATTATTACACTAAAATATTTCCTTTTGTCCCTTAAATGCAACATTTTGCTTGTTTATTTTCCTAAAAATTATATATAGATTATAAAGATTTCAAAGATGTTCCAGTTGGTTTCTGGAAGCAAACATAATTATCTGCCAATCATCCGTCTAGTCGTGTAGCAGTTTTTATCTTTGTTAACTGTTTGCAACATCAAGACTGATGTTTTCATACCTTTTCGTGTTTGGACCATAGTTATATGGTGTGTTGTTGTCCTAACTTTTTTTTTAAATTGGTAATAAATCCCAGTGATGCTGTAAAGTGTGTATGTCCAACATTGTAAATATTCATAATGAATGAAAGAACCATATTCTCGCATTTCATCAAACTTTGCCATTACATGCTGCTTCATGATATTGAATGGCAGCATACAATTACGTTAAAAAACTGTATTGCAGTTTCTTTTCTTTTCTAGATGGTCCAGTGTGCTTTTAACATTGTTTTTAGCCTTCAGTTATGGGTATCCTTTCAGCAGTGCTTGTCATATGTGTTGGAACCTATGATGTGGTAATCATTGTATATGTGAGGTTGGTCTGAAAAGTTTCCGACCTAATAAAGATACAAGACATTTTTTTAGAAAATTTTATTTTTTATTTTTCAACATACTCTCCTTAAATTCTACACACTTCTCCCAGCGATGCTCCCACATCTGCAACCCGTCCAAATAGTGCTCGGCATTTTTCAGCATACTCTCCTTGTAACTCTACACACTTCTCCCAGCGATGCTCCCACATCTGTAAGCCGTCCAAATAGTACTTGGCATTTTTCTCTGCAAAATAATTGTTCACGAAGGTGATTGCCTCTTCATTTGACAAAAATCTCTGTCCGAGCGCAATTGTCAGACAGATGAGGGAACAAAAAGAAATTGCTTGGGGCTAGATCTGGTAAGTAAGGCAGATGTTCAAGCAGTTCAAATCATAATTCATGGATTTTCGCCATTGTAACCGCTGAGGTGTGAGACACATTGTCTTGGTGATACAGGATTTTCTTTTTCTGAAAATGCGGCCATTTTTCCGCAAGTTCTGACTTCAGCTTGTCAAGTAATGATGCGTAGTATGCTCGTGTAATGGTTTTTCCTTTTTGAAAATAATCAATTAAAATAACTGCTTGACTGTCCCAAAAAACAGTCGCCATCACTTTTCTAGCCCCCCCCCCCCAAAAAAAACAGTTTTTGCTGTTTTTGGAGCTGGTTCCCCCTTTGCAGTCAACTGTTTGGACTGTATTTTTGTTGCGGTCTATAATGGTGTATCCAAGTTTCACCTAGAGTAATTAATTGGCACCGAAACTCAGATTTATTGCGCCTAAACTGCACCAACAGAGCATTGGAAATATTCATTCGAAGACGTTTTTGGTGTAACATGAGCAAACGCGGTACCCAACATGTGGACAGCTTTCTCATGACTAAATATGTGACAAACACATTCTTTTGACGTGTTCATAGCCTCTGCTATCTCTCTCACTTTAACTTGGCGGTCGTCTAGCACCATTTGGTGAACTTTGGCAATGTTTTCATCGGTAGTGGCAGTTTTTGGACGTCCCGAACATTCATCGCCTCCCAAGCTCTTATAATCACGTTTAAATTCAGCTGCCCAAAATTTTACTGTGGTAAATGACGGTGCAGATTTCCTATACACAGAATCCAACTCATCTTTGATTTGCATAGGCATATTGCCTTTCAAAAACAAATATTCAATGACAGCTTGATACTCGATTTTATCCATTTTCATAAAAACACTCACATTAACTCACTCAAATGACTGTTACATAACTGAGCATCCAAAATGGCTGAAGCTTTGGTGAGTAACTGTCAACAGATGAACAACGAAATTCACTAGCTTTTATTTACGAGTGCTGCCATCTTTATGTTGAGGTCGGAAACTTTTCAGACCACCCTCATATTCTCTAGTGTTGTCATCAAACACCATGATGACATTTTGATTTTAAACTTATTAGAAGAAGGTTGAAATTCACTTCCATCACCTCTTCTCAAAATTACTGTATCACTATTGCTTGCAGTGAAGTGTTCATCATTATCATTACTAGCATCGTAATCATGTGTCAGTGCTACAATAGTATCTAACTGATTGTAATATTTTTGCACTCTAATGGATACCAGAAAACATGCAAATGATTCAACTTCTACACAATACCATCTTCACAAAGAAGAGTTTGTTGTAATTCATCTCAACCAATCACAATACATTAGCAGAGTTGATTACCAATCACTGACCCTTCTGATGCTTCACAACATAACTTCACATATACACTGCACTGTCCATACTGGTTTCGACTGGTGTAGTGGCACAGAGATCGAATTTGGCATTGCAGATTCAGATTCATGTGATTAATGACTGCAGAGATTTGCAACTATAATTATTGCCAAATTGGCATGTGAAAAATTATTTGGAACTAGTGGACGAGCGTGTACTGGTAAGGGTTGTAAATATTGCCTTGGGCCTCACACCTCTCATTCTCACTAAGCACTGGAAACAAGCCATTAGTTAACCTACCCAGTCAGTCAGGATATTCAATTGCTTAACATAATTTTGAGTTGCACTAGTACTCAATGCTCCATATATGTGCATTCAAGTTATAACACCTATTTTTGTTCAGGACTGGGGCCAGATAGGAACTTCTGGCTTTTTTAAAAATACACATGGACTCTTTGTGAATGCATGATAGAGATGGCAGCACTGTACAATGCATAGAACTCTAGCAGCAGCGATGAGAGTAAGGACTGTTTTTTATCTTAAAATGGCAATGTTTTCATCGTAAGAACAGTGTGTAATCATTCGTTTTCTTCATTTTTGTGGTGTGACACCTATTGAAATTCATCGCCAGTTAAGTGAGGCATGTGTGATGGTTCCGTGGATGTATCTAATGTGTGTTCCTGGGTGCGACAGTTCAATGAAGGCTGTACATCTTGTGACAACAAACGAAGACCTTTGCAGACATTGCCTCCAAAAGTGGCATTTCTGTGGAATCTGTGCACACAATCCTACATGAAAATTTGAAAATGCTCAATCGGCGATCCTCCAAAACAACGTTTTGTGCTCGCTGGATCATGTCGTCAGACCAGCTGGTGTGAGGTCATGACTGACTTGGTTTGTTGTCACATAATGTTCTGCCTTCATTGAACTGCCGCACCCAGGAATGCACATTAGACACATCCATGGTACCATCACCACATGTCTCACTCAACTGGCGATGAATTTCACGTAAATGGAGAAAACAAATTATTACACACTGTTCTTGCAATGAAGCTGTCGCCATTTTAAGTATCAAAAACAGTTCTAACTCGTTGCTGTCACTAGAGTTTTATGCACTGTACAGTGCTGCCATCTCTGTCACACATTCACAAAGAATCCACATATATAATTTCCTTTCATGGAAGTGTTGAAAACAGTGTTGTTGTAATAAATTAAATTTAAAGGTGTATTTTAAAAAAAATCAGAAGTTCCTATCTGGTTCCAGTCCTGAAAAAAAAAGGTGTTAGAACTTGAGCGCACCTCGTATTGCCAGTACTTACCTAGAATGCATTTCGTTAGGACTTTCCTAACATCTTCAGCTAATGTCGACTGATGAATTTTGATTTGGTGAAACTCCTTGGAGGCAATAGGATGATGACCTTGAAGGTTCTCTTCAAAGTGGTGTTAAATTGAAAAGTTTTTCTTCATATTTTTTTATGAATACCTTTTCCATGTGGTTAATGCATTTGGACTCAGAACACTTTTTAATAAATGGATTTCTTGTTCTGTATCGTGATTATCATTCCAGAAATGGTACACCACCACTTATTGATCTGTTCCTTTGTTCGTAATGTTCCTAAACTGCTCTTTAAGCCTTACATTCAAATTTCTTTTAGTTTTGCCAATGTAAAAGTTGTTACAGCCTTTGCAATTTATCTGGTAAACACCTGATTTTTTTGTGGTTTTCTTCTTTGTATTATATGATTTCAAAAGGTGTTGTACACTAAATTTGTTCTGTGGGGCAAAAGTAATGTGTTCTTTGAAGACTTTTTGGAAAAGGTATTTAGCTCTGGGATGATATGTAAATCTTCTGTATGAAGTTTTATTACTGATAGGGGAAAGAGTAGTTATTTGTCTGCATCTCTGCTGTCTTTTAAATTTATCAATTTTCTTTTTGACCCATTCAGCACTAAATCTATTGTATTCTGCAATGTGAATTATATTATTGTACCCTTTGATATATTCCATCTTGTTTAAGAGTACATTAACCAGCCTGTAAGTTAAACTGTTGGTAACAGCATGCTTGTGTCGTCTTTATGAAATTTTCTGTGTGTATTTCTTTCATATGCATTGGAAAATTATAGTTTTGTGTGTTTTCTGATTAGTGTCAATTCTAAGAAAGAGGTTTTGTTGTTTCATTTTCTATGGAAAATTTTATTGCAGGATTTTGTAAATTAAGTAGTGTTTACGTATCATCCACCTGTTTCTCATTTACTATCGCCCAGACTTCATCCACAATGTTTGAAAATTAGTGGGAATGCCTTTGTGATCTGAGTTTCCAAGAAGTTCATGCATGAAAAGGTCTGTCAAGAATGGGGACAATGGGTTGCCCATACATAGTCCTGATTTTTATTTGAAAAATTTGTCATTGAATGTAAGAAAGGACTTTTATTCCAACTTCATTCAAATTTCATTAACTTCATTTTTTGTGGATTATTCTAGTCGAAGTCTATTTGCCTTCCTTGGTTGATGTTTTTCTGCATTGACAGATAAAATGAATATCCTGTTGCTCATAATTCTAACATTATTTCAGAATGTTGTGCTTTATGAAGTTATACCTTATACAGATGTGAAAGTATTGAAACTGTTTTGGGCTTAAAAATAGTGAATTTACTTGTATTCCATCTACTGGATTAAAAAATCACCATAAAAATGATAGATCAGCTCTTGTTTTGAAGATAACATGATATATCATTTTTTAGAGTGAAGATTTTAAATTTGGGGGAACTTTTTGTGGAAGTTGGCACACTTGTCAAATAACAAAACACAATCAGAGAGAAATTTTAGAAATTAAGTGATGCAAAAGTTAAGGAAGGCATTTTTGTCGGACCACAAATAAGAGAACTTGTAAAGGATCCTGCATTTGACCAAATTTTGGAGGGGAAAGAAAAGGAAGCTTGGGAAACCTTCAAGGGTGTTGTTCATGGATTTTTTTTTTAGGCAACAAAAGAGATGACAACTACAAGCATTTGGTGGCAGTGTTCCTGCAAAAATACCGTAACCGTGGATGCAACATGTCCCTTAAGATCCATTTTCTTCACTCACACCTAGACTTTTCCCCTCCTAGTTGTGGAGCTGTTAGTGATGAACAGGGGAGAGAGATTCCATCAGGACATTTCTGTTATGGAACAAAGATATCAAGGCCGTTGGAATGAAGTAATGCTTGCGGATTACTGTTGGTCTTTGTATAGGGATTCTGCGGAACTCCATCACAAGAGGCAAGCTAAAAGACGACGAAGTCAATAGGCCACCACATGATTCTCTTCAGACACGACTATCTGCGAAGTATTTTATCAGCAATTTAGAACTCTTAGCATGTAATTACCAGTTAAAAAAATCAAATGCATTTTCATTGTTGTTAGCATGTATGTAATTAAAATGTATCCTTTTCTCTCAATCCGTTAATATGTAATACTTTCACCTTGTGTATATCATAGAGACTAGAGCTAATAAAAATTTTTCATTGTCATATTTGTTTTTCTCAACCCAAAATTAGTCGGAATTGCCTCATGAAGTGCTCGAAACATTCAAAAATTATTTTTTGTTGCCCAGTGTTATTACATGTGCATCTTCTGATTGGTGAAAACCTACGCTTTAATGAAGAGGTGTGATTTAACGAGTACCATTAAAATCTAGCTATCAGACATATAATTACTACAGTTCGGCATAGTTGAACATAAAAATGATTAAGGTAGAGCAGAAGCTCTTCAGGATAATAAAGGAAAGGGAGAGTTAAAATTAGGAAACATGAATAAAGAACGTTTGTTGTAAATATTGTAAAATGTATTTAAATTAGCATTAGAGAAGAAAAACAATATACATATGTATATCTTTCAGAATTCTCATATGAGAAAATACTGTTAACAATATAAGATCTTATGCTTCTTTTAAATATACAGTAATTGCAATATGGTGATACACATTTTACAGAAAGGACGTTGTTGAAGCCAAAGTCTTTTATAAGAATTCACTCATAACATTGGCACTCAGGTATTAAGAGGATGAGCATTCTTCAAGATTGGTTAAATATCACTTCTGCACATTGCAGGTGGCGGAAAGAAAGGCAAGTGAAATGCTTTTTTGTTTAGAAAAAGGTTTGTAGGCATTTGTTTCGTTTGATACTCCTCTAGTGAGTATGAGCATTTGTGAACAATCACAACAGGGAAAGACTTTTGTTAATTAAAACAGTTAATCCTGTTCTTTTTTTTTTGGGAGAACAGTTCAGTTAAAATAAACTGCTATGAAATTTTAGAAAAGTGATCTAAACATTCGTCTCTGGAACAAAATGCCAAAGCAGTACACTTGCAGCTTGAGGGAAAAGAAGTTTTCTTTTAACACGGTATAGCACGGTGTCATTCGCTGTATTTGGTATAACATTTAAGCACTCTACTGGAAGTTACAATAGTGTTGTTGAGAATCATTCTCATGTGTCATTAGCTAGAACAAGCGTGAATAATAGATATCTGCAAAATACCTTTCAGTTTAGTGCATAGGAACATGAGTGAATACTTTTTATATCAAGTTTCTATTTTGATTTTAGAGAATATGACCAGGTGACAAGTATTTATTACAAAATAATACTAAAACTTTGGTTATAGCATTTAACATACTTTACTTTTAATTCTAAAAGGTTATCATATGCTGTGAGTTAAAGTTGCATTCTATTTTTAAAGTAGATCATTGCTATGCTACATATTTTGTAAAATACAATAGTATGATCATTTGCTCTGATTTAAGTCACTTTTCTTTTTAATTGCTTGAACATCTGTAACATATTAAAAATGGGGTTGGATCAAGAAGTATGACTTGCAAGATATCATAAATCACCTCAAATTAAGTAGAAGTACTTATGTTCATGTATTTTTCTCATTTTAATGTAGAATAAACACGAAAGGTTTTCAAAGTATAAAACTGAAAGAAGCGTAGAGACAGTGAAGCACAACTTAGCACAAAATTGAATCGAGAAGATATTGACAGCTGATGATAAGAGCAAAAGCTCTTGAAACATGCCCTGTAAAAAAACTGTGAGTGAAGCAGTGTGTCAATATCTTCTCGATTCACTTTTTTACAAAAGGTTTTATTTATATATGGAAGAAGCTAGAAACAGTGATGGTTAAGATTTAATTTACTTAAGATGAGTTGAATGCATCCAACTGACCAGTGTTGTTGGGTTGGATTTTTCGAAGGGGATTCAGCACCTCAATCAGACTGGTCTTTTGTACCTATGCCCAAGTGGGGCACCTCCAGGAGGGAGGATGAGGTGAGAGGAGACAGAAGCCAGCTGACACCAAGGTGTCACTACAATACAGAGGGCGGGGTCCCTACACTTTACTAGATAGAAACTTCCTGGCGGTTCAGGAAAATCATCATCTCACCCATTGTGGCCCCAAAACAGTCATGAGGCCGGTTTAGCCACATTCCTGAATTGGCCCACTAGGCTGACTCGGAGACCGGAGTCCATCCTGCCAGAGGAGAAAGTGTTCACTCAGAGCATATCATCCTGCCATGCACCACCGAGACTCCCGCCGACACCTCTACCCTGAAAGAGACCAGCAGATGAGAGATGATATGAATTGATAATGGTAGTGACATGAAAGGACAGGAATTTCACCTAATTAACCTACCCAGCATTCACCTAGTGAACCCTGGAAAACCCCCGAAAAATCCTATAGGTCAGGTAGGTCGGCCACAGGAATTGAACCTCGGCCTCCCAAATGAGGTTCAGAGTCGAAACTGCCTGAGCCACATCCGACTGACCAGTGTTGTTCTTTCCGTGGTAACGGTTGTCTATAATGCAATGATGGTGAAAGGTGAAATGCACTTCCAGAGGGTACTTGGTAGCGGTAAATCAAAATTCATTAACTGTCGTTTATGTTTCAAAATGAGCTCTACCCATGTTTCCAATTCTACTGAATGACTGGTTGGTTTATTTAGTGCAATGATGTTATGGTTGGTCATCCAGAAATGGTGTAAAATTGCAGATTTTTATCTTTTGGTATAGGTCTTTTAATCTGTTACAAAGTAATTTCTCTGTGCTAAATTCATTATGTGGGGCTAGGCTGAGGTTGTATCAAAGATAACACAAATCTTGTTCAACAAAAAGAATGAAATTTAAGAAATTCACATGCCATCCAAAAACATTTTACAAATTTAAGGTTTTCATGACGCAGAACACATGTTCCCGAAACATGTTAAGAGTGAATAAACGAAAGGGATGTTAATGGTGCTAGTGCCAATTTGTCTTAAATTACAAAAGGTTTGTTAAGAAAGTGCCCAGTTTTTTATAAAAAGAATGGTGTGGCAGCTATTAACAAGGGATTTGCTGAAAGTTGCAGTAATAATTGTTGCAAAAGAGTAGTGATTCATATGAATTACTTCCTTTCACTGTCTGAACAAGTAGTTTTTGTCTCAAAACTAGCAAAACTGATAGCTGTGCTTGAATTAGTGAATAAAATGCAAATATTTCACTTTGTGTTGCTCACTTTTTCACAATTTCTCATTCCTTATTCCTCTTTGTTGATGATTGCCCACCTCTACCTTGTGTATGTGGGCGTGAGGCTGCCAGTTGGGTTGGCAGACTCAGGCCATGTCATGGGTTATGTTATGTTATTCTCAGCAAACCCTTCAAAGTGTGAAAATGCAATAGACATTGTTTCCTGAAGCAGATAATCATGAAGTGTCCTTCACTTTGTATTTTGCAGACATTAAAGATATTTCGAGATTTAACTGTATTGGGACACCACAGTGAAGCGACATAATTATTAATTTATAGATGAGTCGTATTATAAAAACCAACTAATGAACTTTGAAATCCTGCCAGAAGAGAATCCCACATTTAAGTTCATCACTAAATCAACAGATGGCAGCAGCAACTCTAGAATTTCCCACACCACTGGATCAAGCTTTAGTCGCATAAGAGCCGAAGATGCAATGATGATTTGCGAAACATGTCCTCAAAATAGGTATGAAAGTGAAGCAGATGTGTAATAAATATGACTCATCTATAAATTAATAATTAAAGATATTGTTGCAACTTCCTTTTTATGACTGGCGGCGTACGTGCAAAAAGGGTTCACGCGGCTTGTTTACACAAAGGAACTGAGAGGCAGACAGTGTGGTAATAAAGAGCTTGCATAAGCAGTTAAAGATAGCGCGAGATAAAAGACTTGCCGGCATGGATAAAGTTTCCCGTTTAGAAAATTCTAGTGATATCTTGATTGTCAGAGAACAATCAATTTCTTGTTTGTTCCAGAAATCTCTCGAATTTATCAATGAGATATTTAGAGAAGCAACGACTCGCCAAGAGGGCAGTTGTAAACAGAAGTAAACAGTCGTGAACAGATGTAACGAGAGCTGATGTTGTAAACAGATGTAATCAAATGCTGTTTGTGTGGTCATCGACATTGTAGATTGTGATTGTGTATGTGATGTAATACGGCTACTGTGAGTGTATTTCTATGCAAATAAAGAACGATTTGAATTTCTGCAAATTGGACTTTTAATTCTAAGAACCCACAAAGTCACAATATTTCTAGGATGTCTCCCTGCTTACAAAATAATTGGAAAAATCAGAAGAATCAGATGGATGAGAAGAATAGGGGAAATTGGGAATAAGAAAAGCCAGTTCTGAAGTCTGTGTTAGATGCTAAATTTATAAGGAAATATTAATTTTGAATATATTTCCATAGTATTTCATCAAGAAAAATTTAATTATTCCAAATTTAAGGAATTGAAACAAACATTGTAGTTGTCTATCCCCTTATCCATAGATATTCAAACATTCCCTTTATGCACAACTAATTCTCTGTGTTGATTGATCAGCTTTTCAGAGAGACTACTTGTTCATCTGCCACAAAAGCTCTTAGCCAAACTTTTATTCTCAAAAGAGTGTATGTAGAAATGTGATTATTGATCTGGGCTTGAGTGAAGTATTGAAAATGTGAGAAAACATAGACAACTTTGGGTTCAGTTGCTGGAATGGTTGTTTGGTATTTTATCTCTGACAAAGTACGCACTAGCTTGACAAGACATAAAGAATCATGTTAATTGAAAAATCAATTTGTAGTTGGTTTTTAACACCTCGTCACCTACATTTTATATTATTGTCGCGAACCTGTATCTACGATTGCAAGGCTTGTTTACACAAAAGCAACTGATAGGTGGGCAGTGTGAAAACCAAGTGCCAGCAGACAAGATAACATGCAGATAAAAGTCTGCTGAAACAAACAAATTGAGAATCATGGACATTTCTAGTTACTTCTGGACTGACAGAGATAATTTGGTTTCTGGTTTATTTTAGAATGATCTAGAAATTATCAGGAGATATATAAGCGATTGTGACATGCCAGCCGGACAGTAGTAAACAGAGTGAGTAAGCAGAGAACAGCTAAGAGTGTTGTTGGTTGTAAAGTCAGTTGTGTAACAAGAGTGTTGTAAAGAGAGCTGAACTGGACGCTATTATTGTCATCAACCTTGGAAGATTGTGTTGTCATGTGATGTAATGTTGTTACGTGAGAATTGAACAGTGTATCTCTACGTAAATAAAGAACATTTAGAATTTTGGTAAATTGGACTTTTAATTCTACGAACCCACAAAGTCACATTATTGAGGGATTAGTTTCATAAGCCATTGCATCCATTTTCAACCTTGGTTCAATGGCTTTGGAAACTAGTCCCTCAACAAGATAAAAATGTAAGTGACGGTGTGTTAAAAACTGACTACAAATAGTTTTTTCAATTAATTTTGATGTCACTGTTACTAAATTCCTCCACTTATGCATAACCATGATAATGATTAATTTATTGACTTGAATTATAATTTTCTACACATTACACAACAGTGCCTCATGCCTCTAAAAATAATTTTCTGTAGAAATGTGCAATGATGATCTGAGAAAATGCTGAAAATGTGAAACATAAGTCCTGATTTGATATCTCAACTTACTTGGTGTGAAAGTATACCAAGAAAAGTCTTTTTATGCAACTGAGCACTTTTGGGAATCAAACTCCAGTTTGTTTGGTGATAAACAATTAGGGTACATTATAAGGGAAGGTCTAGCTGTAGTTTTCATTATTTATTTTTTTAAATGTTGAAGTAACTTAGAAAGAGAGATAGAAAGAGACAGAGTGAAAAATTTGATGTCATAGCCAAGATTTGAACCATGGATATTTCAGTCTCTGTCCGGTTGCTCTTAACCATTGAGTTTGTAGTGACTTACTAAGCTGTAAGTACTTAAGCCCCAGGATTTATAGTTACCACTATTAGGTTAATTAATGTAATGCCACAAACGATGCATATCTCATTGTATATGAGAACTCCTGGTGATTTACCAGGAAAAATACAAGCCAGTTAATGTCATGCTGGTATTTTGGCCATGGTAGCTCAGTGGTTAAGAACAACTGGACAGAGACTAAGGGATCCGTAATTCAAATTCTGGCTATGGCAGTGAACTTTTCAGTTTGATTCTATTAAAATCTTAGCCTACATACGGCTAGTGTGAAAGAACGATTAATTTCCATCAATTTAGAATGAGAGAGTTTATCATCCCTTTCCTTCATAGCAGAATGACCATCATTGGGAATTTCATTTCATTAAGCTTGAACATAAAGTTTGTTTTGAAAGTTGGAGGATGATAAACAGCTAAACAAATTAGGAGGTTAATAATATTTTTTTCTTAATAGATGATCTTTAGGTCCTCATGACCAACAGCTTTACCGCCCTTCTGTCTGAAGAAGAAAAAAAAAAAAAAAAAAAAATCCATCACCCTCCACTGGGTTTGAACCTGTGACTTCAGAAACTAGAGGCTAGCATATTACCCCTAGACCATGGAGAAGATTACTTGATCAGTTGAATCCTTCCAAAGAAATACAATTATTACAAATTTGCAGGTGATATATGTAGATTTTCAAAGAAGATTTTACAAAATATAGTACTGACTTTACAAACATTTTTTTCAAATATTGTTATTAAAAAAAAGTCATACTTCATCTTAGAAATGAACCCTAAAGCCATGGCAATATATTTTTGCTCCTTCTACTATCAGGTTTTTGGGAGACAGGTTGAAAAGTTTACATAGAAATAAAATATGCTGGTGAAAATATAAAAAAACTGACATGTTTGCTCTTTGCAAATTATATGGAAACAATTGCTTGGGTTGAACTCATTATTACAAGTTAACAATCTCATTATTTATAGATTTAAGACAATGCATTGATGAAATTACACAAAAGATGATGAAAGTTTGATAGTGACCACTGTGACCACGTCGGTTCCATTGCTTTTGGTCAGAATGTTTCATTCATTATTCAAAATGCTTCAAGTATCACAGATTCTAATTTAAATGTTTGAAATTTTTGAGGAGAGCTTTAGATTATAAGTATTTAATAATTTTCAAGCATTTATTTAAATATATGTAGAACAATTTAGAATTATTTTTCCTAAATCAAGTTGTGAGTTGAACATAAAGGATGGGATAAGATAGAATTTTACGAAGGGGACTCGGCACAGAGTTCTAGTCTTGGTGTATTACACCTATGCTCCAAGTAGGACATTCCCGGGTGGAAGGATGAAGCGAGGAGACAGAGGAAGGCTGTCCCAAGGAGTCACAACAGTGCAGAGGGAGTTTCCCCACTACTGACCACTTGAAAACAGGTCAATACAACTGGCATCCCATACATGTTGGTCCTGAAATAATCCACTAGGCCGGAGACCATCCTTGTGGAGGAGATAATCATCCTGCCAAATGGTACTGAAATTCCTGCCAGCACTTCTACCCTGAAAGAGACCGCCAGATGAGATATGATGTGAAATGTAAATAGAGATGAAATGGAGGTACAGGAAATTATGAGGATTCAAATTTTAAAAATTGAAAGAAGCATAGAGACAGTAAAGCACAAGTTAAAATAAAAGTGAATTGAGAAGATATTGACACATTACTTCACTTCACATGTTTCAAGAGCTGTTGCTGAGTCTCGACTAGTGCAAATTGTAATGTTTTCCTCCTCCTCCATTTCGTCGGTAGATGGCATGATGTGTTTGTCAAAGATGTTTCACGCTAAATTTAAAGGGAGTCGATTAATGACACTAAACAACACTTACTTTTAAATTTTTCTGGAGCATGTTTCAGAGACTTTGCCTCTATCCTCAACCGGCCATCGACTGATTCTCATTGGTGTAGTTGATATTTTGTCATATTTTTTCGTCATCTACACCAATGAGAACCAGTCGATGGCCGGTTGAGGATAGAGGCAAAGTCTCTGAAACATGTTCTGGAAAAATTTAAAAATAAGTGTTGTTTAGTGTCATTAATCGACTGCCTTTAAATTTAATTTATTATAACAACACTGTTTTTAGCACTTCCAAGAAAGGAAATGTTTGACGCTGCTTCACAGTGTGAGTGAAGCAATGTGTCAATATCTTCTCGATTCACTTTTATTTTAATTTGGAGGAAGTTATTAACCTACCCAGCATTCGCCTAGCAACCCAAGAAAAGCCCCAAAAAGGCTCATGGATCAGGTAGGACAGCCATGGGAAGTGAACTCGGAGCCACCAAATACGGGCTATAGACGAAACCACTTGACCCATTCTGCTCATTTTGAACAATATATACTGTCCAGCAACACAAAGAAGATCCCTGAAAGGAATGTGCTGTTTTACACAGTGGGACAAGGACAGCAAATGTGTGTAACAGGGAATGCCTGCTACACAAGGAGCAGAACTGTTAAACATATATGTGCCCTATTCACTCTGTACACTAAAACCGAGAAGATTAATTCACAAAAGTAGACGCCGTCAGAATGTTTTTGAATGGTCTGTAACTAAACTGGTATGGAGTGTCATAAACCTGTCCAGAGAGGGTGTGGGGACCTTCTGCAATCCTCCTGCATCTCAGGCCTCGGAGACTCTCTCTCCTGTGGAGGACAGTACACAGATTACACAGTAAATTTTTTGCCTGCCATTAAAATTAATTAATACTTGCTCAAGATTAATATTTGTACACTTTATAATTAAGTTTGAAACAAACAATATGGTACAAGAAGCATTGTATATCAGCATATCAAAAGTGATTAACTGTAAATAATCTCAGACTAGGCATAGCTCATTTAAAGTTTATAGTTCCACATGTTTTACGTTGTGTATATGGGTTAACATTTTAAATGAATCAATGTAAAATTACGGATTTTCAGATTTTCATACCTGCATTGCCTTAAAGAAATATTTGCCCTGACAAACAGTACTTATTAATGTTTATATAACAATGTCTTTTTTATGAACTCTTAAACTGTACAAGCATTTCTTAGCTGCTGCTTTAGTGTATAACCATGCACTAAAATAATTAATGTCATATTTTCTATTACAATGGAACATTGTTAAAAGTTACAATTCTGAAAAAGGAAATTAAGGTTATAAAATGTTGTGTTTCAGTAGGTACATCACCTTACTAGTATAACAGAGGTCACATAATGGAAGCCCACTTGTTCTTTTGACCTTAAAATGTACATGATGTTAACGAAGCAGTATTGTACAATTAGTATACAGATAAGTTAACTTCAGTTTGATTTTTATGTTTCTTTTTTCATAATTATATATCTACTTAAAAACTATAGCTTTCTGATAGCATGTTTATCCTAGGCTTGTGTTTTCTTTTCCTATAAAAAGTAATTTTGCCATTCTAAAGGAGATTATCTCTATAATGTGAAAGTAAAACATGGTATTATATTTAACCTTAACAATTTATCAGAAGTTGCTTGCTAATTGTTTTTTCACACAAGTAGTGTGTAGTTGCTACATTGGAAAATTGAAAAAGACTTGAAAAAACCTCAAAGGCCTTTGCAGTATGTCTCAAGTATTTAAGATTGTCTTAAAAGATCACTGGGATAATTAAATCAGATAAAAACTTCAATGTGCATATCTCGGTGGTAAGCTCATCAGCTTGTAGAGACAAAGATCTGCGGTTCGAGTCCAAGCCATGTGGGTTTTTCAAGTCTTATTCAGCTTTTTGATAAAGTTACTGTACTAAGCTTAGACTAGCTATATATTTTTGTGCTGATTCTGTACAGCTATGCAGGGTGATGCAATTAAAAGTAGGTAGCCTATTAAGTTATTTGTTGGCAACAACTGCTACTTATTGTAATAAGAAACTTTTTTCAATTAATAGGAAAATTTACATCATTTCTTTAAAGATAAGTGAAGTTTCTGTTACAAATAATTATATTTGTGTAGTATTTATTGCTTCACTGTTACTATTATTTGTTTCAAATGGGATGATGTGTGTTCTTGAGCCCTACTAGGTGTACAACAAATCGGAGTCCTGTGGTACTGTCGTATTGCATTCCCCTAAGTGATGTGTGACAAGTGCTGACCTAATCAATCTCTATTAAATACTATTTGCACTATGACAAAACTTCAGATTTTGCCAAAACTGATCCATGAGGAAGGTAGAGAGTAATGTATTTAACATAACCGTAAAGAACTAATATTTTTAGCTCAAACAGTTTTCCAAATACAAATAAATAAAACACTTTTATATTATAACAATGCATCGAGACATAAGCACCATAATGTACATCATTATTGGTTGGCATGTGTGCGTGTATGTATATTTGTAATTACTCAGAACTGAAATCTAAACCTTTGACATGACGTGATAAAGAATTACTTTGAATAAGCCAAGGTATTTGTTAAATTCGAACAAGAGGAAACAGTACACTTCCTGCAGAACGTGTCAGGACACATTGTATCTTTGTTTATGAATGGTTCGTAATCTCTATTTACTTTAGAGAGCTCAAAGCAGTATTATGCAGTTGTTCTTCCGTTTAGAAAGCATGTAAAAGTGTATGAGCTCAGTTTTTGTAATATAAACAAATATCAATATAATTACCCACGCATCGTGAGGTAAAGCTCTGTCATTATTGGTTGGTTTGTATGGGTGTATCTATAGTTGTAATTTAAACTAAAGACATGACATGATAAAAGAATTACTTTGAATAAGCCAAGGTATTAAATTCGAGGAACAGCAAACACTTTATTTTATCAAAGTATAAACTTGGAAGAAGCGTAGGGACAGTGAAGCACAAATTAGTACAAAAGTGAATCGAGAAGATATTGACACATTGCTTCACTCACACTGTTTATTCACAAGATATGTTTCAAGAGCTCTTGCTCCTATCATCAGCTGATACTCGATTAGTGTAAGTTGTAGTGGTTTCCTCTTTCTCCGTATTGTCAATAGATGGCGTGATGTACTTGTCAAAGATGTCCGGTGGTGGAGTTTCAAAATTCATGACTCTATGACGATTTTTGTTGATGAATTAGCAATTGGAATTAGCAATTAAAAACAGTAAAATCATGACTAAAAGAGATAAATTGAACAATAAAATAGACAATCCAAAAACACCATACATATATGGTTTACCCAAAATACATAAACCTGAAATTACCCTCAGACCAATAATTAATAACATTGATGCACCCACTTACCAACTATCAAAATGGCTGGTTCAAATCTTCAGATCTTCACAAAATTTGAAAATTTAAGTATCAAAAACTCGTTTGAATTGTTAAATCTCCTGAAAGACACAAAGATCAACTCTACAGATGCTTTAGTTTCCTTTGACGTCATTTCTTTATATCCAAGTATACCTACCAATGAGCTTATTCCACTTCTCAAAAAATGGCTGAAATCAATACAAATAACATCTGAAGAAATAGAAGAACTTTCACAACTTACAGAAATTTGTATCAATCAAACTTTTTTCAGCTTTAATGGACAGATCTATAAACAAAAAACGGGCCTAGCTATGGGCAACCCATTGTCTCCCTTCTTGGCAGATTTATTTATGAGTGCTTTTGAAACACATATCACAAAAACTTTTCCAAATTATTTCAAAGTGTGGTATCGCTATGTTGACGACATTTTTGCAATAGTACCTAAAAAACTCATACAAGATAGTCTTAAACTTTTGAATATACAAAATCCAGCTACAAAATTTACATTGGAAACAGAAGAGGATGGTGTGCTCCCCTTTTTGGACATCAAGATAAAAAAAATGAACAACAAACTCACCTTTGGTATTTACAGGAAACCGACACACACAGATAATTACATCAAGAACAACAGTTTCAACCCAAAACAACACCAACATGCCATTTTCAACAGTTTAATCTTTCGGATGATCAACTTTCCACTAAACAGAGAAGATTATCAAGAAGAATACCTACACATAAAAAAAGTAGCTATATCCAACGGTTTCAACCCAAATTTAGTAGACAAAACAGTTAACAGACTCAACAAAGCTAAGAAAATAAAAGAAACCACCGCCCTAGAACCTACAGGAGAAAAAGAGAAAAAACTTTTTAAAAAATTCACCTTCCACCCATCAGCCTATAACAAATTCCAAAAAATCTTCTCAAAACACAACATAACTCTTGCACCTCAAAATAGTTTTAATATCAGAAATTTGTTAAAAGGCCCTCCCAAAAATTCAATCACTACCAAAGAAAAACCAGGAATTTATGAGATCAAATGTGAAACTTGCCCTAAAATTTATATAGGAAAAACAAAAAGAAATATTAACATCAGAACTAAAGAACATATAAGAAACATTAAAAATGGTGAAACAGAAAATCAGCAGTGGCTTTTCATGTTTTGAATACTGGACATGACATCAACTTGGAAACATCTCTAGTAAAATATGTTAATCACCCCATAGAACTTTCCGTATGGGAAAAAAATCTTCATCAACAAAAATCGTCATAGAGTCATGAATTTTGAAACTCCACCACCGGACATCTTTGACAAGTACATCACGCCATCTATTGACAATACGGAGAAAGAGGAAACCACTACAACTTACACTAATCGAGTATCAGCTGATGATAGGAGCAAGAGCTCTTGAAACATGTCCTGTGAATAAACAGTGTGAGTGAAGCAATGTGTCAATATCTTCTCGATTCACTTTTGTACTTTATTTTATGTTAGCCTGTGGAATACTGTATGCTTATGTTTATGAATGAATGCTGGATAATTAGTGTTTATTTACTGTGAAGAGTTCAAATCAATATTATTTAGTTGTTCCTTAGACAACAGTAGAGTAAGAGTTAAACAGTGCAATGACATCTTGTGGTGAATTTTGATTTTGCCAACTACATTATTATAAAAGTTTGGAAAATTTACTTTGGTTACCCTTACGTCTAGCGCCAAGCAGACCTGGACGTTGTGCGAGAGAGAGGGAAATATAAAAAGAGTGGGGGTAACAAGCTGGCAATGCTGAGTACACTAACACATCTGATTAGTTGGACTCCAGAACTCTTCCCATTTGAAACACATAATAGCTTCATTTTTTACGTAATTAACTCTTACTTATATTTTTCTATTGCCCAATTTATGTAGAGACTATTTTGGACTTTGAATAATCCTTTGAGGAGTGTCATCAATAGCTTCTGCCATGCAAAATTAATGAATTTTTGATTTGTTAATATAATTATGAGTCAAAGCACCATATACTGCTAGTATATGGTATATACAGGACCTTCCAAACATCCTCAGCTAATGTCAACTGTTGAATTTTGATTTGGTGAACTCCTTTGAAGAGAAATCAAATTTCAAGTTCATCAAGACACCAACAGGGATACTCCTATTTCCTCCAAGGGGTACACCAACAAAAATTCAACAGCTGACATTAGCTGAGGATGTTAGGAAGGTCCTAATGAAACACATTCTAGGTAAACACTAGCAATAAATGGAGCATGGAGTACAAATTCGACTCATAATTATATTAATTTTATATTTCATTGTATCATAGTCCTTGGTTATAAAGAATCTTGATTTTTTTGTTTGCCATTTTGCACTGCTCATTTAGTGCCACCTTTTAACCACTATATAACTCTACCTGGAAATTTTCCCTTAATAATTTTCATAGGTTTCCTTAAATGAACATTTTCTCGTGTATGGTTCCACAATTTCTGTGCTTTCTTGTATCCAGAAAGAATACAAACTGACATATGTAACTACCTAGTCTTGTCATAAATACTGTTAGAAATTTTTGACACATACTGTGCATCTGGTTTGGCGCGTAAACAACTGCGTGTGTGCACAGATTAACCTTGAACCATTGTTAGCTTGTCTTTGAAAGAGTAAGTATTTAGCTCCAGGTTTCACCATGGAATGAGGTGATTATGAAAATTGTGTAGCCATAATTGCATTGCATAAAGTTGGAAAATCTGCAAGTGACATTTTCAAGATGCTACAACAGCTGAAAATCAGCCGTATGTTTGTGTACTGCACTATTGAGCGATTCACTGCAAATGGTTCGGCCAAGGGAGGGTCGATCACTCAATGTCAGGACTTCAGCAGCACAAAAAGCAGTGACAGCTCATGTTTGGAGAAATCCTGTGCAGAAGCAGGCTATCTTGTCCCGTGAAATGAACATTTCAAAAAACAATGTCCAGGCTTCTGTCAATGACCTTGAACTAAGGGCTTATCGCCGACATAAAGGACATTATCTTGACACATGCCTAAAGAAATTGAGAGTGCTTAAATGTTTACCTCTTCTATAGCGTTACACTCAAAATGGTCATCGGAACATCCTCTTCAGTGATGAAAAAGTTTTCACTATTGAGGAGTCTTTCAATTTGCAAAACGACAGGGTTTATGCATCATCTTGGGAAGCCAGCAATAAGGCTCCTGAAGTTCAGAGGGCCCATCATCCCTCCTCAGTGATGGTGTGGTGGGGGGTGAGTTATTCTGGTACCACTCAGCTACAATTTTGCAAAAAGGGTGTTAGAACCAGCGCCAGAGTGTATGAAAGCAATGTTTTGGAGCCTATTGTCAAGAACTTGAGTGGCACATTGTTTCAAAATCAACCATGGACTTTCCAGCAGAATTCTGCCCCTGCCCACAATGCCAGGACAACGCAAGCGTTTCACCTGAAGATTGGCTCAGTAGCAGTCCGGACCTGAATCCATTGGACTACCAACTGTGGTCACTGCTTGAGCGCATCGTCTGCAAGAAGAGACACCCCTCTACTGGAAGTTTAAAGCATTCCTTGTTGTCAGCAGTGGCAGATTTCCCCCTGGATGTTGTCTGTTCCACAGTAGACAAGTGGCCACAAAGACTCAGCCTGCACCTGTGCAAGAGGTGGTCATTTCGAAAAGTGATTTGTGCTGTGTGTAATGAATGCCTGTAGGTACAATATACTAAAAGCCAATTAAAATATTTTGCATGGTATATGCATTTTTCACTTTTCAATTTGTAACAGTATTTATGGCTAGGCTAGGTATGTTGATGAAATAAAGTGACAAAGGAATTCCAGCAAATGATTAATGCATGAAACAGTTCATTGTTGTAACTGTTTACTTGATTGAATATATCTGAATACAATAATGTAATTTCATGGAGTCAAACATTTCAGTTCAAAAAAGGTGGACTACTTTTAACTGCATCACGTGATAACTGCTATAAATTCATTTGATATTCAAAATCAGAGGCTAAATACAGCATGCAGCATCTTTCAGTTGTTTATTTTGACAGCTATGTATTTGTATTAATAAAGTAAACAATATAGATATAAGTAAATTAATGTGATGAATTTAAACATGTTCTACAATCACTTTATGATACATGCGTCAGTACACTATCCTTAAATACTTTTTTAATATACATAAAACATAAACTTAGGACAGTATACTGTACATACAAAGTATAAATCTAGCTATTGTTGAAGCTTTTCTTCCATTCTTCTCTTTTTCATTATGTATATAACAGCATAAAACTATTTAAGAATCATGTAACCTCTGTCATTAATTTTTGCAGGTATATAATGAGATAAAACTGCTACCGGTTTTCTAAAATGTTATATTATGAATAAAATTCTTGGTATATTATAACTCTGGTTCTATATTTCATCTAAAATATTGTAAATATGAAGATCCAATTCTAAAATGTTATGGTTCTATTGTACTGTTTTCTAATTCATTACTACATATTCTTTTTACTCGTTTGTATGTGCGTAGAAATGTTAAAGGACTTTGAAATACTGCTTGTTATTCATTACAACCTTTTACTAGGTTTATAAAAAAATTAACTTAATCAAATTAAGCATCATGCATATTTTTCTATATCAACATAAAAGTTTCTCTATAAACTAATTATCGTTGAAAGCTCGAGAGCTGAGAATTATGCTCCAAGCTTGATCTTAATATATTTTTAGGAATGAGGAAAAGTGGCAACAATATTCATTACAGTAATTGTATACTTCATTATTGCCTAAGTTTCAATGAAGATGCAAGAGTTAAAAACCAGAGTCATTAGAAATTTAAAATATATATGTACTCTAATATTTTGGCTTATTTTTACACTACTTAAGTATTACTTCTCTTAAAATTGATATAGTTTATAGAGCTAGAATTGACTTTGATTAGTGCAAAGCTATCACTACAATAGATCATGAAGCAAAGAATGTTTAAAAATATCACACATGTTCCTCCCTTCAGTTTAAAAATTCTTATCTTTCATACTAAGTTCTTAGTTTCACAGAAACTAGATTTAAGTGGTGAAAGTAGTACAATAAACTCACACATAACCATTTTCTCCTCTCTTTGCAGCATTTTAATTTTTTTTTCATTTACTACAGTTTAATATAATTAATCATTTCACTACTACGATAAAATTAATGTTCTATTTTGTTACTTAAACCTTAGTAACTGTGTTATTATATAAAGTATATTTTATCTTTTACAGGCAGGTGTCTAAAAGTGCATAAAATGGTTCTAACAATTTGCAAATGTTTTATTAAAATTGCAATATCAAATGGGAACTAAATACAGATAACAATGAAATTTCAAATACTATATACAAGGAAGTTATTTCTGCCAATTGGCTTCCTCGTCCTTGTTTGATAGATTTTCATAGACTACAGCATTGAAATTGAAAGGTATCTTCACTGTATGTAATGTTTTCCCCTAGTTGAAGATGACATTAATATTCTCCAGAAGGTAGAATGATTAATAAGTGGATAAATGTGTTTGTGAGCAACACAGCTAAAATTACTGTTAGAATTGCTTTTCAGAATGAAAAGAGACTTCCAAAACTTGGTGTCCAAATTACTGGAAGGTGCTGATAATTATATTACCAAAAGGATTTCTGAAACATTCTGTTACATATATCGAGATTTAACTGTATTGGAACACCACAGTGAAGCGAAAAATTATTAAATTTTAGATGAGTCGTATTTCTTACGAAAGTGAAGCAGATGTGTAAGAAATACGACTCATCTAAAATTTAATAATTCTGTTACATATTATGTAGTAAATAACAGAAACCAGCATCAGTGATAGAGAAATTACGTTGTAATCAGTGTCGAAGTGTGCAATGACGTGGTGGAAGCACCATTTTCCCAAGAATTTCAGGAGAAAAAGAAGAAAAACAAAATTCATGCCAAACAATATTTTATTTACACAGAAAATGAAGCTACTTACAGTGGAGTAACAAACACTACACAAATAAAAATATTTAGTAAATATTCTCCACTTAACTTAAGAAGCCAATGACAATACTTCTATTACGTTTTTGCGAAATTAATTTTGTGGACATTTGCCCACATCTTCAGTCAACACACTTCGTTGTCAAGGATACCATGCATTTATGTATTTACGTATTACCAACATCTGAAGACGAAACAAACCTAAAAACAGAATCAATTGCTGGTATGTCAAAATTCATTATGCAATTTTTATTTTTTTAAATAAATATTTTTTCCCAAACTATTAAATCTGTGGGACCATTTAATTGTTTTAATAATTTAACTTTGGGATTTATTTCATGGTTAAATGACCAAAAATGATCTGCTACGGCCGATTTATCAATTTATTTATATCTAATGTTATGAAAATGTTCTTTTTTTTCTGGTTTCCAAACTACGTTTCATCTTTCCAATACAAACCTGATCACAATCTAAGCAATTAAATTGAAAATACCAGATTTTTTATTATTAGGAGTTTTATCTTTTTTAGAAAATTGTAATAAATTTTTAATACTATATTTATTTTGAGGAACTAAAGTTATACCAACTTCATTAAACATTTTTTGAAAATGTTTATTAACCCAAGGATGGTAAATAAATTTTTTAAATTTATAATCATCTTTTATTTTATTAACAGTAGAAATATCATTAATACTTTTTTGATACTTATATTAATACTTTTTTTATTTTGACTTTTCCACATGAATTTGCTGTTTTTAATAGTTTGATTTATAGATTAATTAATATACCCCTGAATAAAGATGAATTTAATAAAGAATATAAACATACTATTAATACTGCTTTAATGGTTTTAATAAAGACTTTATAAATAAAAAAATTGAAAAATTCAAATATCAAAAAAATGTTAATGATATTTCTACACTTAAAAAAATAAAAGACGATTATAATTTTAAAAAATTTACTTACCATCCTTGGGTTAATAAATTTTTTTTAAAGAGTTTGGTATAACTTAAGTTCCTCAAAATAAATATAGTATTAAAAATTTATTGCATTTCTCTAAAAAAGATAAAATTCCTAATAATATAAGATTTGTTTAATTGCTTCGATTGTGATAAAATTTATATTGGAAAGAAAACGTAATTTAGAAACCAGAAAGAAAGAACATTTTTGTAACATTAAGTATAAACAAACTGATAAATTGGCCGTAGCAGATCATTTTTGGTAATTTAACCATGAAATAAATCCTGCAGTTAAATTATTAAAACAATTAAATGGTCCGATAGATTTAATGGTTTCGGAAAAGATATTTATTTTAAAAAACAAACATCGCGTAATGAATTTTGAAATACTGGCAGTCGATTCTGTTTTTAAATTTGTTTTATTTTCAGATTTTGGTAGTACTAACAAGAACATATCAACGTCTAGTGTTTAGTAACTATGTCGACAGCTATGTGTCCAGCTGAAGATGTGTATGAATATACATGAAATCGCGATCCTGGAGAATTTATAAGAATTATCAACATTTCTTATAAGATAAGTGAAGTTTTAAGTTACAAATTATTATATTTGTATATATTTGTTTGCTTCACTGTTAATAGCTTCATATTTTACGTATTTATTATTTACAAAAGTTTGTGAATTACATACTTTCTCCATTTTAGCCTAAGAGTTCAAGTGGTGTGGACCAGCTGTAGAAAAAATTGGAATGTCTGAGTGGAGAGGGGAAGAAAGAATATGTCTGCTTGTAGTATGAGTAGTCTTGCAATGCAATAAGGACCTACATGTGACTGTACAGTAGAAAGAGTACTGAAGAGTAGCCTTAGTTCTTTGCGTCATTATTCTTCTTATTTTAATGAAACTTATTATTTGGAGCTTCCCTCACTTTGAAAGTCACGCCTCGCCACTGGCTGTAATTAACTCACAGTTTTCGAAATCAGCAACTAGAGGGCTTCATATCTTAGAGACGAGTCATTTCAATTCTGTTACAAAAGAATAATTATATCTGTTTGCCTTCATACATTATTATGGATTTCATTGTATATCATTGATTTTTTAAATGCAAACTGCTTAACTATTTTAGTTTTAATATTTTAATTATAAAAATCTCATGTGTTGATTATTGAGACTGTAATGTAACATTTAAGTTACAGCAACTTCTCTTATATATATCTTCATATTCTCAATCAATGATTTCATTGATTCAGTTTTATTTCAGTACAAATGCTTCCAAATAACTTCATCAAAATTCTAGGTGCTTAAGGTTATGTATTGGCTATTCATTATTGCCTGCCTATTTTAAAACTGAATTTATCTATAAACATAATGAAGCATGATATTCTAACTGGCTAAAGAATCTAACATTCTGTCAATATTTGAGGTTATGAAAAGTAACCATCTTAAAATACCATTCTTGTACTTTCACCACTGTAGTTTCCATTTGGTCTTTGTATTTATTACAACAAGAATAAGCATAATATTAAATGTACATGGTTTCCATAAACCTTTTTTAAAATTTCAGTAATAAAGCTCCCAGCATTGCAAAATGTTTTCAAAACTACAATGTAACAGAGGTGTACAAATAAGTATGAATTTTATGTGTGATCCCAGGATAATCAATGATTCACTAATGATGATGGGTGTTGTTGAAATATAAATGATGTATTTCTTAGGACAGAAGTCGTGCACACACAAAATACAGTACAATGTTTTTTTTCAAACAAATAAAAGGTAATTCTGCACTGAATCACCATAGTATTTTGATTACTCTTATAATAATTAACACATAATCATATATGATTATCATATAGGTATTATATGCACTGTCATTTATTACACAGTATTACATATATAATCATATATATGGGTGTAAATAAGGAATATTTTATAGATTTATTTAATATGCAATATACATTATAAATAACTAAAATGTATTCCTGATTTAAAGTTATAAACTTTTGCATAATATGGGCCCTTGATTGCATGATTTTGCAGTTAAGTTAAAGATACAGTTACCTATTTATTTTTGTAACTATTTCTGTGGTACATTTCCATGCTGCTTCTTATTCTTTACGCAAGCTTTATCTTAGTATTATACTCATGAAGTTGACTATGTGACTGTGTATCCAAAAAATGAGGTTACTTGCTTTCAAATTCAGAAACCATCAATTTTTATAAAATATACAGTGTTTTATCTTTCAAAAAATAGATGCGTTATGTTTTAGTATTCTTATTTCAGAAAACTTTTAAAATTTCACAAAAGCAATTGAACCTTGTATTGTTAAAAATAATTACTTTAACCTTGTGACAAACAGATTATATATGTAGTTATTTTTCTTTTCTGACATTTTTTATTGTTAAAATGAAATTTCAGTTAGATGAAAAAAAAAAAAGGAAAGAAGAATAGAAAAATTATGGTAACAATAGAACACATTTTAAGAGCTGAACGCACATATTATCTTTTAATATATGTTACAAGGGAACTAGCACTATTATTTGAAGTGAAAGTTAGAAACAGTGATGTATTTAACATTTGAAAGTAATGAGTCGGTAATTCAAACACAAACATCACTTAAATTATCCTTACTTTGACATGTTTCAGAGAACGGTTTGTACCCATCATCAACAGTTATCCGACTAAATAATTGTCAGATAACTGCTGACGATGGGTACAAACCGTTCTCCGAAACATGTCCAAGTAAGGATAATTTAAGTGATGTTTGTGTTTGAATTACCGACTCATTACTTTCAAACTATCACTATGTTCACATGTGTATGCTCTTGAGAGTTTAGTGGCATCATATCTGCTATCTGTGGAGCCTGTGTGCCAAAAATTGGGTGCGTAGCATAGCTGGAAGCACCTGAAAAGGAATTGAAAATCTATTTGTAGTCTGTTCAAGATCTTCTTGGGAAACAAGCCATGTGAAAAACTGATTAGAAATTGACGTTTTGGGAGTGTACATTGCTCCCATCATCATTCATCATCAATCCCGAGAAGATTTTGAACATATTCACCGTCAGGAAAGCTTCAAGGTTTATTTAATTTGTAGTCTGTTTTTAACACTTCATCACACACATTTTTATATTATTGAGGGACTAGTTTTGGAAGCTATTGCATCCATTTCAACCTTGGTCCTATTCAGATAATGATAATGGATGCAATAGCTTTCGAAACTAGTCCCTCAATAATATAAAAATGTAAGTGATGAAGTGTTAAAAATCAACTACAAATATATTGAAAATTAACTGTATTGGAACACCACAGTGAAGCAAAAATCATGAAATTGAAGATAGCACCAAGTTACTAAAATACATACAAAAACATAGTGAACTCATCTTACGGGAGATGATGATGATGATGATGATGATGATGATGATGGTGTCTAAGGGCGCTCGACAGTGGGATCATCAGCACCCGATCATATGGGAGAGAATATACATAGAAACACATAAAAACCAACTAATGAAATTCGAAACCCCACCAGAAGACAACCCCACATTTAAATTCATCACCAAATAAACAGATGGCAGCAGCAACTTCAGCACTACCCACACCACTGGATCAAGCTTTAGTCGCATTAGAGCCGATGATGTAAATGATGGTTCGCGAAACATGTCCTCAATATAGGTACGTAAGTGAAGCTGATGTTTAATAAATACGACTCATCTATAATTTAACAACTACAAATAGGTTTTCAATTAATTTTGATGTCACTGTTACTAAATTCCTCCAATCATGCATACCCGAAAATGAGTCCAGAGTACGTAGGAATATATACACATAATAACACAGCATTGTACGGGAGGGATTGTTTACCCCTGACGGGCAGTATATATATATATATGAAAAAAAAATCAATGTTGCTATATGACAGAATTTTTAATGCTTCCATACATACAGAAGCAGTAACCTTGGCATCTATCAAACTTGCAGAAATGAAAAAACCTAGAAATATCAAGGAACTACCAAAGTCAATTTGGCCTTCTAAATCACATGCTGCTCAGAAATTATATGCCTGAGTATTATTACTGTCGCCAAGGCATTGTTATACCGCAGTGCAAGCTGCAGCCGGTTTGTGGGCAAGAGCTGCATGCTTGCTGAGAGAGAAAGAAAGAGACAGATAGTCCGGAATCTCCTGCTGCATCGTGATTGTTATGGAACGACTGGCTGAATTCTAGAAAAAATGACTGGAGGTATAAAAACCTGCAAAGGGCCAGCTGTGAGTGAGTTGCTAGTGAGCTATTACACAAATATAAATATTTGTAACAAAGGCTTCACTTATCTTAAGAAAATGGTGTTAATTCTTCTTTCTAATGGAGATCGATTTCACAAACAGATTGTTTGTATCTTCAGTCCATAAATAAACTAAAATGAAAACAACAAAAATGGATGCTTCAAATTAAAAATTACTGATTTTAAATATTTATAGTATAAATATAAATATTTATATTTGTGTAATATTTATTGCTTCACTGTAGCTAGCTTCATTTTCTACGTAATTGCTAGTGAGCTGTTCATTGTGTTTGTGCAACTGAAGTGTATCGCAAGTAATTTATTTCGTTTATTTACATGTGGTGAGGCAATGAGAGACTTTGTAGACTGCATTTGTATATGTTACGTCATTCCGCTGCTGTAAAAACACAAAGTGTGTAATAAAGAGCATTTTAAATTTCAGCAAACAAGACTTTTAATTCTACAAACCCACAAAATCACATTACTTTGCCAAAATTAAAAGCTCAAATAGTAAAAGTTGAAAAAATATTGAATGGGTATGAATACAGTCAACCACAAAATTAATTACATATTTATTGAATATGTGATTCAAATTTAAGTATGTAAACTTGCTTCAGTTGCTATAGGTTCCCTTTGAATGATTTTTGGTCCATTGTAGTATGCTTCGTTCAGCTGTTTAAATGTTTTGATTCCTTTATGCTATGACATTAGTACTCATATCAAATCGTTCAACACAGTATGGCATTCTGTTACCCACTACTTAACCAAACACACATTATCGAAAGACGTTAAAACTGAAATTTCTAGAACATTTTATCAAGTTATTTTAGTGTGCTGATTTCCTTACAAGAAATAACTTTTATTTTTATTGGTTATTATGAGCCATATTGACAAAAAGTTATACCTGTTTTGGACTTTTTACATACTGGAAAATTTAAAAATATGGTTCAAGTACTTTGGTCACCAAGACTTTCCAAAAGGAAAGTAGGAATTGAAAGAATAACAAGCAGACATGACATTTTTAAATATAATGAAGATCACAAATTTCTTTGAAAAGTGCAAAAATAAAGGTGCTACTTACAAAGGACAAAACACTCATTATTTCTTTCAAGGCTTTCAAAATATCTACAGTTTAATAACCGTGCTCCACTACAACTCTTGTAGCCTACTGTAGCCCTTTATTCTGGCAATGTTTAGAATGTATTTGGTCATATTTGTTTTACATAGAATGTAGAAGTTTTTCTTATCAAGCCTCATCCAATTATCTGATGATGGTTACTGTAAAGTTTATATTGATATAGATGGTTTTGGTAAATAAAACCATATAAAAGTCATTCAATTAGCTTTTTTGTCTGTCTTGAGATATTGTGGTTTCAAACTTGCATTGTTTCCAGCATTGCACTTGCACATAAAGAATAAGCATGCTTCATTTGGTGTTACAAATGACATATTGCTCTTATTTGGATTCTTGGGGTGGATAGACTGATAATTCTGTCGAAAAAACTATTTGTAGTCAGTTTTTAACATCCTGCGCCTTGGTGTAATGGGCTAAGGCAGCATGCATGGAAAGCAGCTCGGGTTCAATCCCACCCATGGGGTGCAGATTTTAAGTTCTGGGTATAGGACCGATGTCCACTCAGCATCGTGAGTAAAATGAGGAGGTTACGATAGGTAAGCGACCCTGGTCACGAAAACCAACATTCCAGCTGGGGATGCTGAGATGCTGAGCACATCTCCTCTCTGTATCAGTTGGATGCTCGCCCACCTCTGTCCTGCATAAGGGTTGGTTGGTAGACCTTGGCCCTCTTAGGGCTGTTGCGCCAGGTTTGCTTATTTATTTATAGTAAGTTTTTAACACTTTGTCACTTACTTTTTTATATTACCAGGGGACTAGTTTCAGAAGTCATTGTTTCCATTTTTAACCTTGAAACTCGAACTTCCTGTTATTTGGACCTTCGAGGTGGAAAAGGAAGCAACAGCTTCTGAAATTAGTCCCCTAGTAATATAAAAATGTAAGTGACAAAGTGCTGAAAACCAACTACAAATAGTTTTTTCAATTAATTTGGATATCTGTTACTAAATTCCTCCAATTATGCATCCATAATAATTCTGTTTTTAATGATGAGACAATAACAAAGATGTTACACAACAAGAAAACTGGAACTCAAACCTTTTCTCCAAAACCAATAAGATTCATGCAACCCCTAGACATCAATCAGGCGATTGGCCCACCTCTATAGCGTGGCTGATAGCGTGTCTGCATCACATACATGAAGTCCTAAGTTTGAATCTTGTCAGGGTGAGCTATCTGGATAGGGGTTTTTTCAGAGATTTTCCTTTATCCTAAAGATGAATGTCTGGTAAGTTTTAGCTCTATGGATCCTGCGCTCCTTTGAATATCATTTCATTCATTGTCCAATATGACTTAATGTTGTAGGACGTAAATTAAAAGAAAAGGTCAATCAATCTCCATCACTCACAGATGTTGGGTATTCTAATGAACACTGACTTAGAGGACACTGCTTTTACATGAGTATTTGTATGTGCTACAGCCGCCAGTTGGACCTGTACCCTGATTTTATTTACAACTATGTAAATATTACCTTGTTGTAAACATTTGATATGGCATTCTCTCTCAAACAGGCACTGCAAAGGTAAGTAAATTGTAATTAATATAGTTTACTGTGGCTCCTGCAATTTTTCTTATTTCGTTTTAAATATTTTCTTTGTGAGGATTTGTTTTCTGTAATTCGTATATGAGGCTACCTCACACATAAAAGTCACAAATGTTAGAGAGGATTTTATGCCACCCTAATCACTCTTATCCTTCAACACTTCTCTAATTTTACTCCTGGATTCATCTGCCACATTAGCAGTGGTATATTCTTTTTAAATGACCCATATGATTTCTCTTGTTTCATCAGCTGAAATGTCTGATGTTTCTCTTCATTTGTTATTTGCTCATAAGTGATTGAGCTAATTATGTATCTTGCATAATTGGACACCAAACTTCAAACAAAGAGTCAGCCGAGACACAAAACCTCATGCTGCTTAGGTCTGTTGCGGAGTTTCTATTGGTTTTTGTATTACTCCACATCCCCTGATATTTGTGTATCTGGCTGTCTGAGTTGTATCCTTTATGTGTCACTGTTGCTGCTTTGGTCATCAGATAATTGGATGAACCAGGACAGGGCCAAAATAAACTACAAATAATTATACAAAACAGCTTACACTTAAAGTTGCTGATAAATTAAACTTTCATTAGCAATTCACCAGCCAAACTATTGTTCTTAAATTGAAAACAGTTTTGAAACACAAGAGAAAAGTGAATAGGACAGTGTGAATAAGAACACAAAGGATAAATCAAGAATCATTATAAACATCACATTTTATACAATTTCATATGCAGGTCATATGTTTGTACTAGGAAATACAGTGTAATGCATTTTTAAAACACTGTTTCTTCTCGTTTTTTTAAAATTCAGGTGGCACCAGCCCCCTTTCCATTATCAAACTCATAGCGAACGTAGCCTATGACTGCAGTAACTTTTCAGGTAATACACCTGAAGCAAATAACAAGTTTGTAGTTATGTGTAAAAATAAACTGCAGATAAAGTGTTTGCAGAAGTTAAAATTGTTTCAGCCATGCAGTCCAGGAGGTACATAGCTAATAACATAAAGCTATGCCTTCGTTGTTTGCTCAGAAGGATGCTGTGGTGCGATAGAGACCAGTGTAGCCACACAGTCGAGCCCTGAGTGCTGGAAGTAATATTGCAGCTGCTGAAAGGTTTTCTAAGAAGTTGGAGCATTCACACAATAGAAGGTAAAGCTTATCACCATTTGATATAGATTTGTGCAGTGTGATTCGCCTGAGGCCTGCAGATTTTGGGAGATATCGATACAGCATTCGCGCTCCTGAAAACAATGAAAGAAGATTAACATATATAACTCTAGATTGTAAGAAAGGTTGTGTTTGCATTATGAAGGTCCAATTTCTTGTTTTGGAAAATACAAGGCATCTATAAAAATATTCCACGACATTGAAGTTAAATATTTTAATATTTAATGAAATAGGCACCGTGGCTAAGCGGTTAAACTCTCACCAAGGCGGCCCTGGTTAGATCACAAGCAACCACATGTGGGATTTGTGGTGGATAACATGGCGCAGGGGCAGGTTTGCTCTGGGATCTACAGTTTCCTGCACCATTATTCCACCAACTGCTTAATTATCAACTTTCCTTTCATTTATTTCGCCCTCATTCTGTTATTTATTTCTCTCATTCTCATACCAGACATCAGGCTGATCACACATCCTGGGTTCATTATCTGATCCAGAGTTTCTCTTCCACAACCCAATGCCTAAAGGCATAAGGGATAGACAAAGAAAGAATGGCCTGCCTCGGTAGCGTAGATGGTAGCGTGTCTGCCTCACGTTCAAGAGGTCCCGAGTTCGAATCTTGGACAGGGTGAGTTACCTGAATAAGGTATTTTCCAGGGTATTCCCTTATACTGTAAGACGAATGTCAAGTAACTCTAAGCTCTATGGACTCTGGGCTCATTTGAGAATCATTTCACTCATTCCATTCGTCTGATATGACTTTACATTGGAGGACGTAAATTAAAAAAAAATGTTTAATGAAATAAAAAATAAAGGATAATGTTGTATACATGGTTTGATAGATAATATTGTCATGTAATGTACTACATTGTTTAAAAACAAACAATATGTGTCTTATTTGTTATTTCATTAAAATATTTAACTTCTACACCGAATCATTTTACGGATACCCTATACAGGAAAGTAAATTTTATTTTATTATAATTCTATTAGGTGTCTCATAAGTAATAATAGTTTTTTTAATTTTGTGGGTTTCATTGGTTTGGCAATGCTATTTACAGGATGCCATGGCTAGTGTTATGCACACTGCGAGCATGTATTAGTCTTCAGTTGTTAATAAACAATCACAAAATGGAGATAACAAAGTTTGAACTTAGAGTACTTCTAAAACATTACTAGAAACGAGATTATAAAGCCGCTGCCATAGCTTGAAGTATATGTGAAATGGAAGGAGAAGGTGTCGTTGTTATGGCACAACAATGGTTCCAATGTTTCAACAATGAAGAAGAAAACACTAAAGATTTAGCATGTTCTGGAAGACCTAAAGTATATAATCTTGGATACACACCAAGTTTTGGGAGAAAATCTGCAAAAAGGTACCCGTAGGCTTTCAGAACAACTTGGTGCAAAAAGATACCATACATCGCCACATTAAGACACCTGAAAAATCATACAGAAGCTGTAGATCTGTACCTTATGAACTGACGCCTCAACAGGCTGAACATAGAGTCGATATCTGTCGTCAGCTTATCTGTAATCTCATGGATGATAGATTTGTCACTTGTGATGAAAACTGGATATATTACCAAAATCCTGATGGCTCGAAACAGTGGCTTGATCCTTGCCAAAGTCATCGTTAAAAAAAATCAGTTCAGTCCCAAAGTAATGTGTGTTTGGTGGCATTTTGAAGGTGTGACTCACTGGGAGTTTGTTCCAAACGGGCGGGCGATTGATGCGGAACTTTATTCTCAACAACTTGAACGAGTTGATGAAAATTTGAGACCGAGATACTCAGCATTAGTTAACCAAAATAGAGTTCTATTGCAACAGAACAATGCAACAGTCCATACTGCACGAACAACCATGGAAAAAGTTCAGGAATTGGGAGGAATTAAACTGCTACCACACCCAGCATACAGCCCTGATCTCGTACCATCGGATTATCATCTTTATCGATGCATGGCTCATTTGCTAAGTGGAAGAAATTTTGACAACCTCGAAGCAGTGCAAGTGGGTGTCACCAAATTCTTCGCATCAAAAGCAAAGACTGGTACCATCGTGAACGATGGCTGAGACTATAGAATCTTATGGTCTATACTTTGAAAATTAGTTAATAGCTTGTCAGAACTATATTTCATATAGTCGTTCATCTTAAAAAAACGACATTATTTATGAGACAGTATCTGTCATTAATGATTCTTAAATCATTGAACATAAAGGCTTCATTGACAAGTTTCAAACACTCTCTTTGTCTATTTAACCCATTAACTGGCAAATTATTTTGCTACATATGCCGCTCTTGCTGTACTTGCTAAACCAGTTGTCATATCACTTTCTGCAGTGCCTTAATGCAATATATTCGAATAGCCATGGTCGTTAAAGTGATATACAATGCGCTGGCCACCCATTTAAAGCTAAAAGTCATGGGTTCAAATTTCGACAACAGCAATCAAATATGCCTGTGGTAAAGGATGGGGAAGGCGCAAGTAAAATAATCGGTGTGATGGCATGCTTGCATGTTGACGGCGTATCATTTGACTTCAGTTGCTTGGATTTTGCCTTTTTATACTAAAAAGCACTACAATGTAATCGTAAAAATAATATAATACTTACAATTGAGAAGACTCACAATTTTGTAGGTATAACTGACGAAGGCCAGTACAATATTATAATAACAAAAAACTGCACTAAAATATTTTTAAGTTGAATATAGCATAATGTTCCCTTAGGGCAACACCGTCAAATAGAGGGTTAATTATTTAAACCTGATTTTAATAGTAGGGGCGGCCGGTGAGGCATTGTATTGGCAGTGCCATAATAATCAATTAATTAAATAAATAAGTAAATAAATAATAATGAATGAATAAATAATAAATGAATAAATAAATAGACAAACACAAAATAAATAAATAACTAAGGGTTGTTAAAATATAAACATGTGTACCAGTTTCAAACGATTTAGGTAATTTGATCAATAATCCATCCTGTTTTTTAATATACTATACCAAACAGAACGTACAAGGAAACAGAAATAGATATTTATTACATCCATACTCTTGTTATGCACAGGTGTACGGAGTACAGTAAGAGTTTGATAATACAGTTCATGGAGAATGTGATATGAAGCGTTCGTGTACGATTTCGCGACAGAGAAACCGTTATCTTAAGTCCCGTGCTTTACTGCACTCTAGCGGATAAAGCGTAAGTTATGCGCCAGAGAAATCTTGGCACTACCTTCTCCCATAAGAAGCCGTGTATAAGCAGACATCACACAGGCGCTTATGAGCGTAGGCGGTGCCGTTCTGGAATCGGCGCCAAGCCACTGAAAACAATCAGGACAGAGCGCTTGCGTTTAAAGTGGCTATTCACACGAGGGAGCAGATACTCAGAAACAATCTTTTTTGCGCAATTCCTATATACTTCTCTTTCTTTCGTTTTCATACAGATGGTGCCATGGCACAACGGCACTACCTCAGAAACCGCCCCTGTTTAATAGTTACATTGTTTTGCTGATCTTTTCCCAAGTGGCCACAATATTACTTTAATTTACAGCATTGATTAGACAATATATGGTAACAAATGAGGTTTTACTATAGGATAGTTTTTACACTAAGTGCACCTAACAATTTTAAAGTTCAGAGAGAAGGGGTTTAATGCCTGGGTGCCAGTTATGAATTTCCAACATGATCTGCTCACTTCGGCATATCTTCCACATCTGAATCTTGCAGAATATAATGCATTGCACTTCAGCATGTCTTTCACATTTGAATCTTGCAGCAAGTTTATATAATGCATTGCACTGAAGGCAGGGTCATTTTGCAGCTGCTGTGGCACCTTGGCCCTCTCATGTTGAAGGACAGAACCAATGTACTGCAGCCCACAAACACATTCTTGAGTATTGTCCAGCTGAGGTTGTTTTGACTACACCTATGAAGATATTTCTTTAGCAAGTCTGGGTGAACAATATCTCTGTCGATATGTTCTACTACTACAGGATGACAGTGTTGATTGTAGTATAATCTACAAAGCCTGCTCTGTATTTAGGAGAAAATCAATGGATGGGCTGAACATCAGAAGAATTCAGAAGATAGAGTCAGACTGAAAAATTGAATGCCATTGCTTGAATATGAACCATAGACTTTTGGCTTTCTGTGCCAATGCTCTACTAGCTGAGCTCCATGACAGTATACCAACAGAACATTAAACTTCCCAAGTAATTTATATTAATTCTGGTAATCCAAATTTATTTTCAGACAACATATCTTAATGATGACTACAATTTTGAAAGTACTTTCATTTCCAGGCTTCATAGTTAATGCTATTAAGTCAATCATGGCATGTTTAGCAGAACAATTAATCAACATCAGTATGAAAAAGATTAAAAAGTAATAGCTCACATAGACTTTTCTTATTTTCTCAATCACATTTCCTGCAATGGCTTTCCCAGTATAGTCTATATCTTCTATTTTGTTTGCTGTTTCTTCCAATTCCACTCGTGTTTAAAATACCGAAGTTGGTTGGTATCTAATGTTAAACAGTTGGCAATGAAGCCATTTGCTCTCTTGTACTCCAGCATTTTGAGGTTATGTTGGAATGTTGACTAAATGTTAGGCAGCGGAGTAAGTGGTTTCCATCCATATCTTCTTTAAATGTACAGAAAGGTCACTATATCAATCCTGAATAAATGTTTATTGAGACAATCATGGCCTGTGAGAAGTCTAAAAGTTGTTACAGAATGTTTTCTTGGTGGTGTATTGATTCTAGTCGTGCTGTTACATAAATTTTCCCGTAGTTTTCCTCTTGTTTGTAATATATTTATCTTCTTTTTGATGATATGTTGATATAATTATTCTTTTGATAGAACGATAACTTAGTGACTCAAATGAGTTTGACATAATGTTACTGCCTTTTTTGAATAGAAAGTCAGCTGTTTGAGTACCATGTATTCCGCAATGTGCTGGTATCCATTCAAGTATTAATCTTTTATTTAAATTAATTGTTTTATGAATTTGCGACATTCTGCAAGGTTTAGTTTTTTTTTTTGTAATTTACGTCCTCCAGCGTTGTCATATTGGACGATGAATGGAATGGGTGAAATTATACTCAAATGAGCCCAGGGTCCATGGAGCTTAGAGTTACCCAACATGCGTCTTTCAGGATAAGGGAAAACCCCGGAAAAAGCCTTATCCAGGTAACTCACCCTGACCGAGATTCGAACTTGGGACCTCTTGAGCGTGAGGCAGACATGCTGCCACCACGCTACCGAGGCGGGCTTTAGGTTTTTAGATGTTATATCAGATTGTTATAAATGTGTAGTGTTTAACGCCCGCTTTTACTACATATGGCACCGCAGGCGATGACACTCGTGATACATGAGGTGAAGATGGAGCACCGGTGGAATGAGGTGGCGGGGGAAACCGGAAATCTCGGAGAAAACCCGCCCCAGCGCCGTGTTGTCCACCACAAATCTCATTTTGCGGTCGCCTGGGATCGAACACGGGCCGCCTTGGTGAGAGTCAAGCAGTCTAACCACCGAGCCCAGATTGTTATAGCTGCTTTACAGTCAGGTAATACAACTTTTTCAAATTTATTTATATGATATAGGAGATTTTGTAAGCTCTGAATGTATGCTGAAATTTTTCCATCATTAAAGATTAAGCTTAATTTTTTTTTAGAAAGAGATAAGTGGGCATATTGCTCCAGCAATATGCTGGAGCATATTGTTCCAGCAATTGGTAAGCTGGAACCGTCATGAACATGTAGCCCTTCATTGGCAGGATATCTTAAATTTGTTATATCTAGTGTCATTTGTTTCAGGACACAAGAAGAGTTTCAGATTTTGTAATTTCTACAGCTAAGTGTAGATAGCGTTCAATACCAAACAGTTCTAAAGGGTTGATGCTCATTTGTAAGTTTTCTTTTAAGTAAGCAAGTTTTAATTTTTGTTTGACTTCTTTGACTGTTATAAGAAAACTTTGTTGAATTTTTAAGTTTACTTGTGATTTTTTCCCCTCAGTCATTATAAGGCAGTCTGATTAATTTTTCATACGAAGGGGGACCAAAAAGAAACCGGATTGTTGTCACAAAAACTTCATCGATGAACATTTTTACAAAATTACTTCAGTCACCTTCAAAATACTCTCAACTACATGCGATGCACTTGTCAAGTCTCTTTTCCCACTGTTTGAAGCATGTTTGGAACTCTTCAAGTTTGATATTGTCCAGTGCCCTTTGCGAAGCTGTTTTTACCGCCTCCACATTGTCATAATGCTCACCTTTTAGCGTTTTTTTTTTCATTCGTGGAAATAGGAAAAAGTCGCACAGGGCTAGGCCCGGTGAATACGGAGCGTGGGGAACGACAGACCATCTCTGGGATGCTAAATAGTGGGTCACTCGTAAGGTCGTGTGTGCTGGAGCGTTGTCTTGATGCAGAAACCAGTCACCTGATCGCCAAAGTTCCGGGAGTTTCCTCCTCACATCCTCTCGCAGACGCCTTAAAACATCCAAGTAAAAGTGCTGGTTCACAGTCTGGCCAGGGGGTACGAATTCCCGATGCACTAATTCACGAACATAAAAAAAGACAATGATCATCGTCTTCACATTTGACCTCACTTGCCTTGCTTGTTTTGGTGTGGGAGAGTTCGGAGTCCTCCACTGGCTTGACGCTTGCTTGCTTTCTGGGTCATAGCCAACTCTCATCCCCTGTAATGACTTTGTTCAAGAAGTTTGGATCACGTGCAATCTCTGTTTTCAAGTCTTGACACACGTTCATTCGGATGGTTTTGTGCTCCTGTGTGAGAAGGCGCGGAACAAATTTAGCAGCAACACGTCTCATGAGCAAATCCTCCCTCAAAATCCACTGGTACGAGCTCCAATTGATTCCTGTCGCTGCTGAAATTTGGTTGATCGTTTGGCGACGATCCTAGATGATCTTTTAGCGGACCTTTTCAATGTTCTCATTTTGCTATGTTGAAGGGCGTCCAGAACGAGCTTGGTCTTCAACACACATCTCACCACGTTTAAAGCGCCCAAACCACTCGAAAACCTGTGTGCGGCTCATAGCGTTCTCCTGGAAAGCTTCCTGAAGCATTTGGTGTGTCTCCGTTGCAGTTTTTTAAAGAAGGAATCAAAATTTCACACACACTTTGTTCTTTTAAAGTTGCCATAACGACTACGCAGAGTTAACCCGCCAACAGTCAGAGAAACATAATACCACTTTTGCACGTTCAGGTCTATACTGACGCCGTCTGCACAGCTGTTTCATGAAGGTCTCTACTAACACTACCTAGCATGAGAACTCTGCACTACGTCCACGTGGCAGCACCCTCGAAGCCCGGTTTCTTCTGGGTCCCCTCTCATATTGTATGATGTGATAACTCTTTTTCTTGTGAATATGTTTCACATACTTCACGAGATTTTGCTTCCATTATGCACAATTAACTTGTACATTGTCTCTTATCACCAGGATGTTCTGTTGCTGCAGAAGTAAGCAAACAGATGCAGCAAAAGGGATGTCTGAATTGATCAGGCTATAAATAAATATAAAAAGGGCACGTATTGCAAGAGTTTATCTTTAAAATAAAATACCTACAAAGACTGAAATATCAGTATTCATAAATCAAGAAGAGAGTGGCATATTGCTTGTAAGTTTTATTTTAATGCTCCTTTATAATGTTAAACATTGTATTTGTTGACTGTATAAAATTTAATGTCATGTCATAGTTAATACATAAAAAACAGAAGTTGACAACAGTGAAGTAACAATGGTTTGGAGCATAATATTTATTTAAAAAAATAGAAATTGCGTATTGAATTTTGAAATAACGCTAATCGATCCATTGTTTCAGTTTCGGAGTTTGGTAATAAATACAAAAGTAATATGACACTTAGCGGCAGTAATGATAGCATGAAAAAACAGAGTGACTGATGATGCGATTCTTTTTTGTTTTTTGCAAAACTAGTCCCTTGAATTCTGTGGAAAGTTCATCAATTTTCTTAAAACGATAAGTGCAGTTTGTGATGAATAATTATGTTTTATTGTAATAAGTCTTGACATAGTATTCTAGAATACATTTAAAAACTACAGAAAATGAAATAAAAGTCGTTTAGTGTCAAAACCTTTTATCTGGTGTCTTCCTATATAGATAATTGGGATATTCTTTCTAATATGCGACGCGGCGATTTTTTTTTCTAATTCCTTTACACTTTTTAATGTTTTTACATACAACCATAACCTTTAATATAATTTATTTACTTTTAGTGCAATTTCGTGTTGCAGGGCATTCTTCTGACGTTATTGTTTGTTTGTTTACTCACAGTTTAGTGTAGCCATATTGAAGAATTCAGTGCAGCCAAACTATGCTTGTTTCTCCACTGAAAGCAATGCTGCCAACAGTCTTACTTGTCCCGAAATTACACTATCTAGCAGACTAAATGTATGAGCTCATGGTCTGTATCGGACTGGTTCGGCTACTGCCGCGAAATGTGCATGATGTCAAATGACACCAAGTATACTGCAAGGGGGAAAATTGGCGGTCCCGGCCACGTCGTTCTAATCGACGAGTGCAAAATAGGACGACGCAAGTTTCATCGTGGGCGCTGCAGTTAGACTCTAGAGCATATTTGCATCCCTCCTGTTGTAGGGGCATATCATCCGCACCTCATTCGTTTCCACGTCGCCTCGGTAGCGTGGTGGTCGCGTGTCTGCCTCACGTTCAAGAGGTCCCGAGTTTGAATCTCGGTCAGGATGAGTTACCTGGGTAAGGGTTTTTTCGGGGTTTCCCTTATCCTGAAAGACGAATGTCGGGTAACTCTAAGCTCTGTGGACCCCGGACTCATTTGAGCATCATTTCACCCATTCCATTCATCGTCCGATATGACTTAACGTCGGAGGACGTAAATTACAAAAAAAAAAAGTCGATCATTCCCAAGATCTAGTTGCCCTCTATGACGCGCCCACGATGAAACTTGCGTCGTCCTATTTTGCATTCGTCGATTTGAACGACATGACCCGGACCGCCAATTTTGCCCCTTACAGTATACTTGGTGTCATTTGACATCATGCACACTTCGCGGCAGTAGCCGAACCAGTCCGATACAGTCCGTGAGCTCATACATTATTTCCTATGGAGCACTCCAGTATCGTCGTGTCGTAGGATTGTTTATGTGCAAAGCAGTGCTTAAGTAACAAAATTTGACTGAGTGATAACTTAGCCTTCTCAAACCATGTTCCTTTGCACATGGACTGCGTCACCTATGTCTGGGGCATTTTTGCAGAGGTTGGCTACAAGTTTTACATATTTTTCTCATATTGGCTGCAACGCCAGAACCGCCTGTTCGTCTGCTTGCGCATGCGTATATGTGCACCTTTGGACTTCAATTCTCGCGTCGCACAAAAGAGTTTCTCCGATCATTCTAAAAATAACATTTTAAATTGTGTGACAATTTTTTTTCTCCAGAAATATATATTAAATTTAAAACAAATATACCTGTCCAGTACAGCCAGTTCTTCTCAAATTTCTCACCATCGTCACCCTCAAACACTTTGTACACAGAAATAATATAACCCGTAGACGTGGAATGCGGACGCTTGGAGTTTGGATCAAGGGGTGGTCTTGCGATAGTAGCCACTTCGTTAAACAGATCCAGGGTATGTGCAGCAGTGTACCTCAAGCTGCGGGGATCAAACTTGCGTAATGATGCAGCTCGAAGATTTCGAAAAAAATCTACAGGATCTGTTTGACTGGTGTTGATCACATAGTAAGAGATGAAGGGGAATTGTGCTGCAAACAGAAGACAAAAACATAATTACATAACAGTTATAATACAAACACTTTATCCTTTTACATAAGCTACAATTTTAAATGATTTTAAATGTTTTTTTATGCTTATTCAAAATAGCTTGCAATACTTTTAAAATTAAATAAAAAATGTTTAGCATCAATATTAGATATTTTTGCAATTGCAATTTGATGGAGAGTTTTTCCTGTTCACTATTTGTGAGGTATAAAACATAAATTTTGAGATAACAAAGCATTGGAAAGATATTTTTACTCCCTCAACAGTACATTAGTTACATTAAAATGTAGACTAATTAGACTTGTAGGTACAGATGTATCTTTTAGATGTGGCATATGACGTAATGCTGTGTAGTAGCTTATGATATAGTCCACTTGTTTATTTGGAAGAAAAAGGGGTGTCAGGTTAGTGATCTGTCATCTAATCTTCTAGCTTTATCAGCAATCTGCTGTTGCGCATCTGAGCAACCGAAGCTCTGGATCGTGATAGAGGATCAAGATGGGTGACCAGCCCGATGTATGGTGTGAGGGTGAAGGAAGTGGATGATGGGAATAAAAGTTCACTAGCCATAAAATGTGAAAATTAAGGGGGAACGTACGAGAAAATGTTAAAAAAATCTAATTTTTTCTTATTGTTTTGTAAAATAGTATATAGTATTAGCTATCAAACACCAAAATATTATGACTGTACGTGGTCTGTATGTACCTTTAAAAAATTAAATGCCCTAGTGTTGCATAGTAGCAACATGTAGTCTTCCGTCAGCTGTCTTGGAATCTATAAAGCCCACCTACCAATTCTTAGCACACCCAGACTTGCTCTATGGAGAGACACAAAACCCAAATGAAAGCCTCAACAGTTTGATATGGAAAAGGTGTCCCAAAACATCATTTGTGTCTTCCATAGTGGTGAAAATTGCTACATTTGATGCTGCAATAGTGTTTAATGATGGGAATGTTGGCAGAAAGAAAGTTATGCATCAGTTAGGGTATCAACCTGGTGTGTCTTTGGAAACAATTTTGCAGAGTATCGACAACATTCGCATCGCTGGTGCAGAAAGAGCTATGAAATTAATGCAGAAAGAAGCAAGACAGAAGATGAATTTAAAAAGAAAGGCTGAAGAAGACCAGAATGAGGATACAGACTATGGATATGGGAAGCTCTGACTGAAAATTAAAAGGCAAACTGAATAATACTTATTGTATTTTGAATTGCCTTTCCCCGTAACTTGCATTTACTACAACTTCAAACCAGTTTTCTCTAGAACTACTTCATCTACAGTGATGCAATTGAGCACACAGCTTTCTTATGCCACAATGAACATTTTGGTGGTTCTAGAATTTAAGATTAAGCTCCAGATGGAATATGATGATACAAAATATATGAAATTATTTTAAGTTTTAAAGGATGCATATGATTAACATTTTTTTAAAAATTCTATACAGCTTCAATAAGAAATCTAAATCCAACAAATTCATTTCTGGTGTGTTTTAAAATAACATACAAAATTTCAGAAAGATAGCACATGTGAATTTTGAAAAAAAAAAAAAAAAATGGGCTTAAGTTTGTAAATATCTCTGCATATAGAAAAAATATGTAGCATTAGTTTCAAACAATGGAAAATTATGATAAAAATTGTGCATATTAACTGTATTATCTTTCTTTATGTAAGAACCTGAATATTTGCATACGTCCCCCCTTAATGCTAAGTAAATACATAATCATTTAACTTTTGCAGAAAAAGATATAAAGGAAGAGGGAGAACAAAAAAGTCACAAATGACCAGCTTATTCATAAAGCTCTTTATTTTTTAGAGGAATTTAATACAAAAAAATTGTTTAATTTTTAAGATATTATCTCTCTTTTAATTTTTATTGTATATAGAATCAAAGTTGTATTTTGTTACATGATTGGCAACTACTAATGTTTCTGATTAAATGTTGCAAAAATAGTTTTGAAGAGTAAAATCTGAATGTGAATCATTATGAAGCACCTATATATTTAATATGTCGATGTCAGAACCTTTTGAGTCACTATAAACAAACAGTAGAAAAATCTGGAATTTAAATTGCTTTATTTTAGTAAAAAGTTCAACAGATCACACATTATGTTATCTATTTTCAAATAATTACTATCAAAAATTTATTGTTTAAAATGGAGTTTATGGCATTATAGGAGAAGATGATTGTTGTCTTCAAATATATTAAGAATATGAGTTCAAGTATTTTGACTTTGCATTTTTGTGTAAAGTTATTTTTTTCATAGAAATGTTTCTTTATCTCAACTTTGGTTTGATCAATCAGCTTTATATTCTCTAAAAACATACCCAAGATAACTGCAAATATCAGGAACTAGAATCATTTAAATTGCTTCAATAATTCACATATAACCTTTTAATATAATAAACACATGCAATATATTTGTTTAAGCCGAAAGTGTTTTTTAAAAAAATTAAAGAATTAGTATCTAAAATGGAAAAATACTTGTAATTCTAAAATATAATAAAACTCACAGAATATGAAGAAAAGAAAGCAGGAAAAATGAAATTTGTGTGTGTGTGTGTGTGTGTGTGTGTGTGTGTGTGTGTGTGTGTGTGTGTGTGTGTGTGTGTGTGTGTGTGTGTGTGTGTGTGTGTGTGTGTGTGTGTGCGTGTGCGTGTGCGTGTGCGTGTGCGTGTGCGTGTGTTTTTTTTTTTAACATTTTTTTTGTAATATTTTAAAAATTTAATCTATAGGTAGAAAGTCAATAAAAATTTCTGCAAAATTCAATTAAATTGAGTTACATTTGCCTTAAATGTTTTATCTAGATGTAACTACAACTTTGACTATTAGGAAGTAGAGTATTTCATCTCTTCAGTTATCGTAATTCTGCAAAATGTCAAATTTTATATTTTATAGTAAACTAATGCCTAGATGAGCATTACAAAATAAAATGATAACATTAACAAACTGAACAGTAAGTGACAAAATAAAATGCTTACCATTTTTTTCCATGTTTGAGAGCAGCATGCCCTCCATGGCAGTTTTGGCTGACCCAACCTCTGTAAGTAAATCACTAGCAGCTGTCTTTTGTTGAATAAGAGGTTTAGCCAATGGCGATTCTAAAACTGGTTCAATTGGCTCCATAGGAGTCATTAGGTGCATAAGCACACATAATTTCGGATCATCCACCTCAAGCACATTTAGAAAACTGGGACCCTTCTCAGCTAATGGCATCTGCAACATAAAGAAATATAAATATTCAACAAAAATGTTGACTTAACCATTGTCAGATTACAAACTCCAATAAAAAATAGGTAAGTGTTTCAAATGATTGATGATTAAAAGCAACTGGATAGAGACTGGAAGATCTGTGCTTCAAATTCCAGCTATGCAATTGGATTTTTCAGTTTGACTCTACCCTTCAAAAGCTGTTTCAAAATTGGTCACCTTACATCATTGATGATACTGTATATCTAATTATTTTTTTCTTCTATTTATATTCTATTTAAAACATAAGACCATATCAGTGGCTTTGCTTTGGAAAAACTGTTCATTGGCAATTATGTTTACCCTTTTATTATTGTGTATCTTTGGGTTTATTTATGTTGGTTTTTCTTATTAACATAAAATTCCATTACCAATTTACAAATTAGTGTAAATTTTGATTACACTTTTCAAGAATTTGTAGAGTATGCAAAATGTAATCACAAACTTCAAACTGATGACAAAAGTGCACAAAAATACATTTTCAAGTAAGATCCAAGTGTACTTTGTGTAGTTAATGTTGAGTTTTGTTTATTTTAAGTGCAACTAGTTGAGGGATATATTAATAATTAAATATTTAAAAAACTTAACTAGTCTTCCTTACTTTGAATAGGCAATCCTAGGTTAAACCCCAAAGTATTTATATATTTTGTCGTCGATTCAAAGAAGGCAAAATTGACTATTGTAATACTAATTAATGTAATGTTTAGTGCATTTTCACACTGATTTGAATATTCTAGGTTATATTCTCAATATGCCACGGATTTACATTCGTAAAACCAATCGCCAAACTTCTCCTTTTCATTTTTCATGTCACCAAGAGATGTAGTCCCAGTTCCAAACTATCAGCGACCAGTTTCCAAATAATCAACAGGAAAGATCATTATAATAATTGATACCCCTTATAGAAAGAGTCGCAATGAAAAGGAAAGCAGCAAGAAATCTGAAAAAAGGGCAAATACATAGACAAATTTTTACACAAAGTAATCTAAAGTTCCAGAAATTAGTGATTCGGTAATTAGTAACTGAGAGATTGCTGTAAAGCTGTAAAGCTCAATGACAAAACAATTATTATACTGGTTATGTCACCCCAGCAGTCACGCTGATCTTATAAGTTTCTACTCACTCTGCTGTTTATGGTAATATTTTAATAAATTGTATTGTTCACTGATTGTTTGAATTGTTCATTAAATTGTATTGTTGCACATACTTTTGAGAGTTGCAATGGCTGTATTAAGGTTAATGTATTTAGTTCCTCCGTAGTCAGACTAATACATACAAAATATACTTACTTCTTTTTGTAATAATTTTGTAAACTGACTATGTGAATGCAAGATTGTACTTTCTTTACTACTTATATTATTTTGTTAAATTGTATTGTATTGACGTTGCCTATTGCTGTATTTAAGCTTAATGGCAAAAAATCATCATCATCATCATCATCATCATCATCATCATCATCATCATCATCATCATCATCATCATCATCATCATCATCATCATCATCATCATCATCATCATCATCATCATCATCATCATCATCATCATCATCATCATCATCATCATCATCATCATCATCATCATCATCATCATCATCATCATCATCATCATCATCATCATCATCATCATCATCATCATCATCATCATCATCATCATCATCATCATCATCATCATCATCATCATCATCATCATCATCATCATCATCATCATCATCATCATCATCATCATCATCATCATCATCATCATCATCATCATCATCATCATCATCATCATCATCATCATCATCATCATCATCATCATCATCATCATCATCATCATCATCATCATCATCATCATCATCATCATCATCATCATCATCATCATCATCATCATCATCATCATCATCATCATCATCATCATCATCATCATCATCATCATCATCATCATCATCATCATCATCATCATCATCATCATCATCATCATCATCATCATCATCATCATCATCATCATCATCATCATCATCATCATCATCATCATCATCATCATCATCATCATCATCATCATCATCATCATCATCATCATCATCATCATCATCATCATCATCATCATCGTTATTATTATTATTGCTGGATGATAACAGTTCCATAGTCTTGTTGTAATGAGTTGTATGCATTTACAAAGAGCAGGGATTGTTGGGTGTAATGCATGTGTTTCAGATGCGCCCGTGAAGGCTGCAGGGGATGGAAGTATGAAGAATTGGTCTAAGTACCATATCTTAGAGGCAAACACCGGTTATGTCCCATTAAGAATCCAGTTCTATCCTAGGTATGGGACAAAACCGTATTTTGTAAAGTCTATTGCCATTCTCATGAAATAGAATATGAAACAAAATATTGATATGTTGATATACAGGATCCTTCGAAATGACATTGAACAAATATATAGAAGTGTCACTCAGCCTCTATGTAACACATATACATAGTTTTTACAACGAAAGCAGCCACATTAAAAAAAAGAAGAAAAAAAAATGGCGCTCCAGGATGCGTGTGGATAGAGCAGTGACAGGTACAACGCCACGTGCCTCACGCTATCCAAGGACGCAGGTAAGTGACACAGCGCGCCGCCCGTTGTAGCAGTTTGTAAATATACTGTCATACTCCACGGTAGCTTGCTACTATTAAAATTTTCTTTGGCTTATGATACCGTAATAAAGAACTTATTTGGTGAAAGTAGCGAATCTGACAAAACCGCAGTGCCAGTGAATGAGTTAGTAATGGTCTATCACACAGTGAAATATGAGCTAAGTTATAGTGGTGTAGGCTGTGCAAACAAACTAGCAAAAACTATATACTGTAGTTCAATGTAGTAAAAAAAAGGCTCCCATTGACCTTGAAGAAAAATACAATTTTTAAAGATTTTCAAAATAAATAAAGAAGTTACTCTTTAGTTATTTGTTTATGGGTGTTTAACGTGTTCCAAAATTCCGTTATAACAGTCAATGACCACAAATAAGCTGGTGGACATATGCAACTAAAACCTTTTAGGGGGAAGTTAGTGTTAAGTGAGATTGAGGATGGAAGTATTAAATTATAAAAAGAACAGAGAACAATATCAACGAATTGTAGATAAAGTTAACCAAAACTAAATGCCTTATACAATAAGACAGTCATTTTATTTCGCTGTGTTTAATAATACTAAATAAAGCATTTGTAACTGAAAAGGAAGCTGTTGATTTTACAGTAACTGGTGGAAAGTAATGTGCAAATAAGATCATAACAAAATGACCATTCTTGGAACTGTCCGAGTCACTATCGACTTTATCACAAGTAACTGCCCTTTGCCCCACTAGCTGAAAGTGAGGCTTCGGTCACTGAAAAAGGGCAAGGAGCAATGCTTTGTTTTCGTGGCCGGTGCGTTCCAATTACAACTTTTGAGGTTCACAAAATCATGTAATATTTAATGCTGCATAAAATCGTACCTAACAGAACTTCGGTGATACGACACCGAAATTCGGACTAGTTAAGCTATAAACTACGAAACGGCTATATTCATTCTGTGTCGTTTCGAAACCTGTATTCATTACCTATACAACATTTCATTGTTCATGTAAACTTGATTTCTGATATTAAATATACCTATATACCTATTAAAACATCAGTCTTTTGTTCATGTTTCCTTAGGGTCCTGGTGTTACCCAATCTCCCTCTAAATGTTTTAAATATATGGTATTTTAATAAAATCATTAAGGGATTTTTTTTTGTAAATATCAAACAATTGAAAAAATGTTCCATGTATAGGGTATGGAACACAATGCCACCTTTATTTCTAGATACGTTATGTTTTTGTTTTGTGAAGCTGGTGGTGTTACATGCAATCACTGCAGCCACATTTCTTCCACATAACCTCTGACCATTTGTCTGCGGGCAGCTCCTTTCTCTCCTGCGCCATTTTTTATTCCACAGTCTCGTTCTTTCATTCCAGAGCCTCCTTTGGCGTCCTTCCTTCATCCATCCTTGTCAAGTCTGGACCAATACGTTCTTTTCCCTTCCACCTATTTGTTCGAACGAATTCATTTCATGTCTTTCTCTAATCCGTCCATCCTTTATCTTGTCTTCACAAGCTATTTCCTCTAAGCAAAGATGCCAAAGAGTTGTATTACTTAGGACCTTGTCACGTTTGTTATCAGTTATCAATTGTTTCGGCGGCTCTCAAACCACAGCGCGCGACCCACGCGGGGTGCGAAGGTTTGAAAATACGATTTCTGACGTTCGACGATACGTACTAGGGAAAAGGGGCAAGAAAGGGCACAGAGGGCGGCCAGATGTGGGGCGGCAAACTCACCACACATGCTCGTGAACATGGTATAGTGGCCGCGCTTAAAGCATCTCCAGGCGCTTCGCTTTGTAAGGAAAAACTCTTCTCACCCCTAACCACAATGTCATAAACATCTTAGGTTACACTTACCGGGACGGACGGATGAAGAATGTTAGGCTCGTGTTTATAGCTGTAAAGACAAAGCTGTAAGGACAAAAACTTCAAGCTGATTTCAGTGTACGCACTATTCATTTGGTTTACTTATTTATATTTTCAAATAAATTTTAAATTATTAATGTATCCTCCAACAATACATAATGTTACAACTCTTTATAACATAACTGAAAAGAGATATATTACCTATGCTGTTATGGTATTAGTACTTCTATTACGTACAAACACTAAATGCGTATTATTAACATAATATCTAAGGAAAGTTTAGTTAAACATCATTACAATTTTAAAAGGGTTAAATTGCAAAGTAAATGAATTTGCGAGGAATACTTACTTGCAAATTAAAGAAGCACTTTGGATATTCTGGTAGTTAATAATAACACTGGGGAAAAAAAAAAAAAAAAAAAAAAATATATATATATATATACCCGAAACAAAATAGGTAAATTCTTATGTAAACTGATCTGCTGATTCCAAAAATGCCCCTCAAAATGCTGTATCACTTTTTTAGGTATTCATAATTTTGTATGAAAACTTACAGAAATGCGATGTGATAACTCATATTTGATTAATTGAAAATAATAGGTATTTTATTGCCAAATAGCATTGAAAATAATAATTATTAATTATTATTAAAATAAATAAACACAAGATAATGATGAAAACCAATACCTGAATTATCTCAGAAGTGTTTCACTGTTGATTTTTTTTTTTGTATTGACATGTACTCTCCCGTTTGAGGAACCAACAATAGTCTCCCAACATGGCTGAATCCCAGCGATACCCTGGTAACGTCTTTCCATCTCAGAAATGTCCTGGTGAAAACGCTCACCTTGCTCGTCACTTACAGCTCCTAGGTTTGTAGGGAAACTATCAAGGTGAGAGTGCAAAAAGGGGATTTTAAGTGACATACGGCAACCCATTTCTTTGTAGCTCCTTAATAGTTCTGAGACTAAACTTTCATAATTTTCTTCTTTGTTATTGCCCAGGAAGCCTTCCACCACTGATTTAAATGATTTCCATGCTGCCAGTTCAACATGTTTAAGCTTTGATTAAAAAATACTGTCTTTAGGAAGTAGTCTTATTTGAGGACCGACAAATATACCTTCCTTCAATTTAGATTCACTTATTTTGGGAAAGATACTTCTTAAATAATCAAATGCACTTCCCTTTTTGCCCAAACCTTTAACAAAATTCTTCATTAACCCGAGCTTTATGTGAAGTGGGGGGAGAAGAACTTTGTTTGGGTCTACTGGAGGCACATACTTAACATTGCTTGCTCCAGGAGTATAGTCTTCCCTTTTCCCCCACTCTTTCATTATAAAATGCTTGTCAACTTAATTTATTTTGAGTTGGGCACACCCATGTAAATATGATTTTTATAATAGACTCTAAAATTAATTTTACTGATAAATCTTACGTGATGGAAAATTTGTTCTAGTTATTTCGAACAGTATTCATATTCTTTACAGGTATAAAGATATTATTTAATAATAAAATGGCTATTATTTTAAATTAAGTCAATATGAGTTGGTATCATACCCCATTTCTGTAGTTTTATATGAAAGAATAAGAATATCTCAAAAACGTTACGTGATACAGCATTTTCAGAGGCATTTTTGGAATCAGCGAGTCATTTTGTATAAGAATTAGCCTATTTTGTTTCGGGTACAAAAAACGTGTTCCCTAGTGTAATTTATAAGTAAAGATTGTACGTTAGAGTTTTGTTTATTGCAATCCAGAGCCGATTTATCCTAAAACATTTTCCTTTATTGTATGTCAGCTACAGGTGGTGAATTTCTGTTGGTTTAACAAAGCAGTAAATATTTCAAAAGTAAGAAAATGAAATAAGGAATTAAGGAAATACTAGTAAGAAAACTCTGTTACTCTTTTTAAATGCTGGAACATTTTTACAAGGAAGTCTGCCAACTTTACAAATTTGAATAAAGTTAAGCAGTGTAATTTTTTGGGGTGGGTGTGAGGGCTTAAACAACATTGAAATAATCACGAACATAATAATTAAATGTCATAACTTTAGAATTCGAGAAAGGTTAGAAATACTGTTAGGTATATATTACAAGTATGAATGGAAATCCATGTTAGCATATCCATGTTAGGTTCGATACCCACTGTCTCCACATCTTAATTAAATTACGCAAGTAGTAAACGTCAATAAGTATTAAACACTAATAAATTTATAAAACTACACTAAGTAAAACACTATGTAACTTCTGTAAATATAAGAAGCTTAATTAACACACATAAGAAGTACGTTTGCACAGTGTAAGCTAATAGAAGGTACTGCAGTTCTAAGGACACAAGAAAAATATTGCAACAGCGCTTAAGTTGGTGAACGTATTAAGAAAGACCACCTCATATGTTTAAGGGTGGAAGACCCTTATAATTGCTTACATGTGAAAATGTGTGGTGAGAAGGGAAAGCTTTGATGTGGCAAGGGATGAAATGAATGCGACTACTATAACCGCTGTCAGATTATTTCCTTGCATGAAGCTCACATGCTGGCGGTGCATTGTTATCCGCAAGGCTAATATTTACTATAAATTTGTTCTGTTGCAAAGATATACGCTTAGAAATGCAATAATTTAAATAATTTATGGTTTTAAGTAGATGTAACGTTAAATTAAATTAATTGGGAGTCGATTAATGACACTAAACAACACTTACTTTTAAATTTTCCCGGAACTAGTTTCAGAGGCCTTCCCTCTATCTTCAGCCGGATATCGACTGGTTCTCATTGGTGTAGCTGGCAATATTTTGTCATCAGTTTCCTCTGGTGGCAGTTCGAGGAACTTGCTGAACAAATCTTTCTCGGGGATGTCGAAATTGAATACTTTGTTCCTATTTTTTGAAATAAAGATTTGTTCCCATGTGGACAGTTCTTGTTTTCCTGTTGTATGTTTTAGTAATTTTGGTTCTGGATTTATGTTGTGTTTTTTTTTTTTTTTCCAAAAATGCATGGCAACTGCCGATTTTTCTAATTGTTTGTATTTTATGTTCCTAAAGTGTTCCTTGCTCTTGTTTCTAAATTTCTTTTGGTTTTTCCAATATAAATTTGACTACAGTCACAGCATTCAGTTTGATATATACCAGATTTTTTGTTAGATGGAATGGCATCTTTGATGTTTGAGCAAATTAGGTTTTTTAAGGAGTAATGGTTCACTGGAGCTAGTTGAATGTTTTGTTTTTTGAAGACTTTTTTGAATTTATCAAAGGCCCACAATTAGAAAAATCAGCAGTTGCCACGCATTTTTGAAAAAAAGAAAACCACAACATAAATCCAGAATCAAAATTACTAAAACATACAACAGGAAAACAAGAACTGTCCACATGGGAACAAATCTTTATTTAAAAAAAAAAAAAAAAAAAAAAAATAGGAACAAAGTATTCAATTTAGACATCCCCCAGAAAGATTTGTTCAGCAAGTTCCTCGAACCGCCACCAGAGGAGACGGATGACAAAATATTGCCAGCTACACCAATGAGAACCAGTCGATGTCCGGCTGAAGATAGAGGGAAGGCCTCTGAAGCTAGTTCCGGGAAAATTTAAAAGTAAGTGTTGTTTAGTGTCATTAATCGACTCCCAATTAATTTAATTTATACAACAACACTGTTTTCAACACTTCCATGAAAGGATTTATTAGATGTAAAGTTCCTTTATTAAATTAATGAGCAAATTTTCTGGTACCATTTAACTCTAAAGTGAGATTTGGTTTGAAAAGTGAATCGAGTAGAATTGCTTCAAGCAAAATACCTCACTGGGTGAAGTTTTGTAGCGGGATTTAGGTCATTATGCTTAATTTCCCGTAATTATTATTACATACATAACTTAGGGTTCTGAAGATTTCATGAAAATTAAAACGTGCACCCTAACTACTGAAGCCCTTACGCCGTGTCTTCTTCAGAATGGCGTTGAAGGCGTTTATTTTACTTAAATCATTTTCCCTAAAACTTTAACGATCACGGTGTAATGTCTATGATATATGAGACATCTGTGTCGATACGGATCATAGAACTAAAGCTAGTACCCTGTCTCTAGTACAGTCAAACGTAGGCACTTCTTGCATTGTAAGATTGGTCACACTACGAGCAGACATATTCCTGCTTTCCCTCTCCACTAAGACGTTCCAATATTTACTAGCGCTGCCTCACACCGCGTCAACTGTTAGCCTAAAATGGAGACAGTATCATATTCACACACTCTTGCTAGTAACTTAAAATTTCACAAAATTTTCCTGTTTGTCACCAAAAACAGCAATTTACGTAAATTGTTAATGCTATTGAACTGTACCTGCAGTTGTAATTAAAACCGCCACATAAAACCAAACAAAATTAGTTTTGGATGGGTAGAGCCAGACTGAAAAATTCAATGCTATAGCCGGTTGAACGTGTAAAGTCTGTTTACTTAACGCATGTGCACGTCGGCTTCTGCCTTTGACGAACCCTTATAATCGTTTTACAACCCCCGACCCTTCTTCTTCCAGACCTTTCTGCAAGGTTGCCACCTTTCTCGATACGTCATGGGTATCGTACGAGGTTTCGTCTGAATAAATTATATTATGTCCATTACTGCGAAACTTCCTTAGTTTTGACATATATGTCGCCAAGCTACAATTCTACTGGATTGCATAATAACCCTTAACTTATTCAAAGTGCGGTATTTGAAACCCAGCTCCTTTAAGAGACCGCGCAAAGTGTAATGCCCATAAGGAAAATCACAAATGTTTTGCAAATATGCAACCAATTCGTCTAAGATGGCCGCTCTCCCTTTTGCATAGAATCTATAGATTTCTCGACGAATTAAATCGCGTGTGAAATTATCTACTTTAGAGAAACGTTTCCTTTTGTTTTCACACTTGATCGGCGTCTTTGGTGTTCCTTTCGTCACAATATTTCTTACCGTATTTCTGTGAATACCCAGAATTTATCATCAGGTTCATTGCATGACCCCTTACCAAGATTATTTGTCAGCACATATTTATATGTGTTCAAAACAAGCGCTTGAATTTGCTTAGAAACAGTTCCCGTTATAACTTTGTTTTTTGAGGCTTTTCCAGTAACATAACTCGGCCCAGTTATTCACACTGTCTTCACTTTGATTATTTTCGCTTCACTGAAGGTAATCTGCTACTTCATTTGCATTTACCACTGCATTTTCCTCCCACGGTCTCCACATCGTGACACACAACGAATTTCTGCACGTAATGAAACAGATCAACTGGAAGTTGGAACTTTGGCAACTGAGACTCCACGTGGAGTAGACATGCCACTGTCACTTAGAGAAAATCAGGGTTGCTATTGGTCCTCAACGACAGTGTTCCATTTCTGAAGTATGGAGATAGATTTATGACGGTCATTAGCTCAGAAGCAAATACTACTTCGCAGCTGCAGAGCTACAAAGACGACATCTAATTTAGCCCTACTAATAGTAGCGGGAATTTGGCCTATTGGCTATATCATTAGATTAAGGGAAGCTAGTTATTTGCTAAAGAGGAGGAATATGACAATGTTTTTAAAATTATGCGAAAAATATGCAGTTCTAAGAAACAAGTGACAACTTATTTATTACAAGAATGGCAAGAAGAGTGGGATAATGCACACGTAGGAAGAAGAGTTCATGATTTATTTCCGGACATTAAAGAGAGGCTAAAATTGGAACATATAAAACCAAGAAACGGATTTTTTTCCACATTGTTACAGGACATGGCCCACATAATGTATAATTAAAAAATAGGGAAGAAGAACTCAGATTTATGTGGGCAATGTAACTGTTTAGATTCGTTTGAACATGTTATTTTTGAGTGCAATAAATATGGTGAACTAGTAGAAGACAGTCGAAGGAAACTTCAAGGAAAATGTTTATGGAACATCTTAAGAGAAGCAGAAGATTATGTACATTTAGAAAATATCTCTCAGATAATATCCGCTAAGGCGTTACAGGAATATATGACCCACGACAAAAGACTTCAAGAAAGAAATGTAGGAACATTTCAATCTACCAGAAAAGAATATTACTTAAGAGATCGTCGCAGGGAAATAGGACTAAGAGAAACTGAAGATACAGATTACCAGACTTGAAGACCTGGACATCAGAAAGAAGACAGAAAGACCATAGACAGAAAGAGAATACCAGGAGAGAGAAGACATCAATGGGGAGTATCAGAGCGGACAAACACAACTGATCATGCAGAAGAGGAAGGACGACAACTCGGATATCTGGAACTGAACGAACCAGCTACATCTACTGATGCCAGTCCCTTTAGGAGATGGATACCAGTAGGAGGAAGCTTTGGATACCAGTTGTAGAAGATGAAATTTTAAAATTGTAGGAAACACTGAAAAATAGTGTCAGACTGAAAAATTCAACACCATAACTAGTATTTGAACCACAGATCTTCTGGTTGCCATCCAGCCGCTCTAACCAATTGACCAACGTGCCGATATGACATTAAATTCTCCGACTGACTCGTGTTTTTCCCGGAAAACCACTTAGGAGTTCTCATAACCATATGAGACAACTACCTTAATGGCGACTTACAACGTATAAGTACTTTGAAGCCCGGGTTTTATAGTTAATCACTATTAGGTCAATTATTAGAAATTAATTGTAGTTTTACACTGGCCGTGTGTAGGCTTAAGTATGGAAACATAGAGTCAGACCGAAAAATCCGATGCCATAGCTAGGATTTGAACCACGGATCTTCTGGTCTCCGTCCAGCCGCTCTAACCATTGAGCTACGTGCCGATATGACATTAAATTCTCCAACTGACTCGTGTTTTCCCGGTAAACCACTAAGAGTTCTCATAAACACATGAGACAATTACCTTAATGGCGACTTACAACGTGTAAGTACCTTAAGGCCCGGGATTTATAGTTAATCACTATTAGGTCAATTATTGGAAATTAATTGTTCTTTTACATTGGCCGTGTGTAGGCTAAAGTATGGTAAGATAAACTCAGACTGAAAAATCCAATACCATAGCTAGGATTTGAACTACGGATCTTCTGGTTGCCGTCCAGCCATTCTAACCCTTGAGCTACTATAGCCAACGTGCCGATATGACATTAAATTCTCCAACTTACTCGTGTTTTCCCGGTAAACCACTTGGAATTGTCATAAACACATGAGACATAAATTACAGAATGTGTTACCAACTGTTCCAAACAGTTACTACTCTAGCGATTTGCATTTGTCAAAATCTAATAAAGAGGATAGTTTAGAGGTTAATGCCTTGTTTACAATTGTTTTGTATTAAGGTAGCACATGTAGGGAAGGTAATTGAAAATAACCTCAAATTTGTAGATTCCTTTTGAAGCACAGAGTTGTACAATGATGGCAATAGTTTTCGACAAATATTAAAGAAAACGAAAATCAATGAAATCATTGCTGATAAAAGACAATTAAAATAATGATATGAATATTCCAAACAAACAAAAAGCTGAATGGATTGCAGGTTTTAAAACAATGGCGTATGTATATTTAGTAAAAACGTTAAAACATGTACCCTTTCAGTGTGTTTAGGGACTGCAGCAGTACATTGTCAAACTACCGCCCCAAAACGCCTTATGTGACATCCACCCACACCACTGAAACGACGATGTTTTTTTTTCGTATTTTACGTCCTCCAACGTTGTCATATCGGACGATGAATGGAATGGATCAACTGATGCTCAAATGAGTCCGGGGTCCATGGAGCTTAGGGTTACCCGAAATTTGTCTTTTAGGATAAGGAAAACCCCGGAAAAAGCCTTATCCAGGTAACTCACCCTGACCGAGATTCGAACTCGGTACCTCTTGAACGTGAGGCAGACACGCTACCATCTACGCTACCCAGGTGGGTGTATTTGATGTTTATGTGAATTAATAATTACGGGAAATTAAACCTATTGATTTAATTCCCGCTACAAAAATTGTCAAGAAGATTGGACAAGGAATCCTACGAAGCACTTTTACTCGATTCTTTTTCACTCCAAATCCATAGACTTTTGAGTTGAATGATGCCAGATAATTTTCTCATTACTTTAACAAAAATAACTTACAACCACTCAAGGCCATAAATTACTTAAATTATTGAATTTCTAAGAGTATATCTGTGCAAGAATAGGAAATTACAATAAATGTTGCATATATAATAATATTTTATGTACTAAACACAAATATCAGCTTGACCTGCCATCTAGTGGTTCAGTTGAGAGCGTGGTGTGACAGTCATAATTTATATTCCCATGTAGCAGCGCGGCAACTGTTATAAACGCGTGATATATAAGGTCTCAATACAATATGCTTACAAAAATACAATTTATAAATATTATTTATTGGTTAACAAAATTAATATTGACAAATCACGTAAAGTTTTACCTCATCATGACGAAGTGCTGCATAATGTAAATTATAGCTGTAGCTCCACGTTCTCAGCATTACCACCAGATGGCAGTCTAAGTTGATGTTTGTGTTTATTACATGAGTATATGTGTAATATTTGTTACAAATTCCTTCTGTTTAAAAGATATACGCTTTTAAATTCAATAGTTTAAAGAACTAAACGTATAATAACAATTTTATATATAATAATTTTGAGTAGTTGTAACTTTCCTTTATTAAACTAACCAGCAAATTGCCTGGCGCCATTTAACTCTAAAGCCAATGGATTTGAATTGAAAACCCCCGCATGACTTGCGGGCATCCGAGGTAACCACGGAACAAATCCACCAGTAGCAAAAGCTGAGCCTCTATAATCTAACCAAGAGTTGTTTGGCCTCATAATCAAATCTAATTTAATCTACTTCATCGCCAGGGTGCATTAGGCATAGATCCTGTCTCCCTTTAGAGAAGTAATATACTCCCTCACGTCTTTCTTTCATCCTATTACTATAAAAATCCTTCCTGCGGTAAAACCCAATCCTGGGAGGGCACGCAGAAAAAAATTTCGGGCTAAACACAGCCTGTCAGTACCTTGTGTGTGTGTGGATTGAAAAATCGGGTAGAAGTGTTGTTTTTGCATAGACACCCACGCAGAACCTTTAACCCTATACAGAAACACTTGTGACTCATCCAAGAATGGTGCAAGCTCTGGCGATTGTCCATTAACACGAAGAAAAGCCAAGCCATCTTGTTTACCAAGCGTCGCTGTCCCGCCAATGTTCCCACGTTTGTCTATTCTGGGCGAAGAATAAGGTGGACAAATTCCATAAAATACCTGGAAGTCAAGCTGGACAAATGTCAAACTTTTAGGGAGCACATCTAGCATCCATCGAATCGGGCTCGATATACCCGATGATGGGGTCCACGATGCCTATCTCTCTTAAGCTATGCCTTTTTAAGACTTTGGTGCTTCCTGTTATGCTTTATGCTTGCGAAGTCTAGGGCATGACTGCGGACTGGAACATGCTGTTCTTACAACGGGTACATAATAAAAGTCTTAGGATTATCTATTCTGTATGCAGACCCGTCCCCGTCCGACTACCCCATGAAACCTCATCCCTCCCCTATGTGGAGGATATGATTAGACGCCAGGCCAAGAAACTCTACGAGTTTACCTCACCACCAGAGCGCTCTGATTAGGTCTCTTGGAGATTATCGTACCAATGAACGCCGCCTAAAGCGGCACCGGCTTCCGCGCATGGCTTTTGGGTAAATCCGGTAATCCTAAGGTTATTCTTTCAACTTAAAATTATTCCCACCCAAGAATCGCCTGGATTATTCCAATTCAATCAATCTTTTTTTCCTACTAAAATTTTACACCCAGCGTTGCACAACTGGATGTTGCACCTGATTTCGCAACCATTGAGAAGTTTAGGTTACCTCCCTTCTTTTCATTAACCTAAATTCAAACAGCCGTCCTGTAAAACCCACATTCCCGGCATACGTGTTTAAGTCCTTCCTAAGACAGGTACACGCATGACACACCACGGGCTGTCACTCAGCCTGCCAAAGCACAACGGCGACAACGACTTCTTCTAGCAACATATCTTAATAGTGTAATTTTTGTAGCGGAAATTAGATTATTAGGCTTAATTTCCCGTAACTATGACGGCTGTTAAATAAACAATGATCACATTTTTTGTGACAACGTACCTTTACTCATCCTCATAATTTTGATGGCCCTTCTCAAAATTGTCTCCCCTGAATGCGATGCACTTGTCCCAGTGTTTCTGCCAGTCTTCAAAGTCATGCTGGAAACCATTTTTGAGAGATCCTTCAAAATCGCTTCCGCAGCCTTCACCACTGCTTCTGATAATGGATAATGCCTCCCACGAAGGCGTTTCTTCAAGTTAGGGAATAGAAAAAAGTCACATGGGGCTAAATCCGGACTATAGGGACGGTGAGGGATGCACTTCACGTTGATTTTTGTAAGATATTCAGCAACAACATTGGCAATATGTGGCCGCGCATTATCGTGGTGCAGCATCTAGCCTGCTTCATGAAAATGTGGTCTTTGCGCCTGATATGGACTTGCAATGTTTTCAGGACATCCCTGTAGTACTGTCCAGTTACTGATGTGTGTGCAGGTACAACATGCTGATAAACCATTCCATGAATATCAAAGAAAGAGATGACCATAACTTTCCAAGCAGAAGCAACCACTTTTGCCTTGTTGGGGGTTGGTGATGAAGGAGATTTCCACACTGAGCTTTGCTGTTTGCTCTCAGGATCAAAATGTTGTAGCCAAGTTTCATCAGCAGTGATTACGTTTGAAAGAAACTCCGGATCTTCCTCTAACATCAACTTTAACTGCATGTTACCTCCATTGCAGCGGTAGGCGATACTGAACATGTCTGAACTTGCCTGGTTCTCACAGGTGGGAACCAGGAGTACCAACAATGAAACTACTACGGCGTGTTTGTTTCACATTAAGCTAACAGAATATAATAAGGCTAAATTTAAGTGCGAAAATTATGACCGTAAAAAATTATGATCATTATTCATTGAACAGCCTCGTATATCCCAACTTCATTTACCTTAAACAGCTCGAGAGAAAACACATCATTTACAGCAGAAAACGTCACTCAGATGTCTCAAAGTAAAAATGAAGCTGCTTGAACACACAGAATAATAGCAGTTTGTGTCTACATCCCAAAGAGTATAGGAGCTGTTATGTTTTCTGTGAAGGTATACAGAATTCAGAGTAACAAATGGTATATGCACTACAACTTCAAAAAGAATATATAAACTAGAAGTACTGTCATTGAAAAAGAAATTATATGAAATTAACAATATATTGCAATTGACAAGGGCATAAAACACAATTAATTATTATTATTTTGGAAACTTCAGCCATTATTTTCCTCTTAGCTCGTATAATTCCTAATACCACCACAAAACATCGTATAGTAACGAACATAACCTCCAAATACGTTTGCAGCAACTGAATAACGATTTATATATAATCATCTATCTCACATATATAAATGTTTTAAAATTTTGTATTGAATTATTTGGCAGACGAGCTGCCTTTTTGAACCAGCTCAGAAATGAGACAGATTGTGACATTTACAGTAGTAAGCTTCTTCTGCGTTAGATGTCAACACCTGTATATCTAGAATATTGTTTTACTCGTTCTCTTTTTTTTTCATAAAATGTTATGGCACTGTTAAATCTTAAAGGTGACGCGAATAAATGTCAAATATTTTATATATGTTTCGTTTCTGATGAGGATTGCAGGTTTCCTTCGAGATAATCACAGATTTCTTCCATAATACGTCGCCACAGCCTTTCATAACACAGTGATACCAACAGATGCGAGTTAAGTACACTAAAATATTTTAATAAAGTCCGTCTGCCATTAACAAACATACTGTTTTGGACATAAAGATAGAACCTTTTATATTAAATGTCTTTGTAGTTGCAACGGGAAAGCGTAATATAAAAACTCAACACTTTTAGGTGATATCTTTCACGATCAGGAAGGAATTACATGTTCATTTTTAGAACAGTAGAAATATTTCAATATTCTAACCAATCATGAAGCATATGTCAGAAATGGCTTATCCCCAAAAAATATTCTTTACATAAACTCTGTACATTAACGTTGTATGGTGTTTTCTTGGAAATATTGGGTTCTAATTCCTTTTTTTTTTGTAATTTACGTCCTCCAACGTTAAGTCCTATCGGATGATGAATGAAATGGATGAAATGATGCTCAAATGAGTCCGGGGTCCATGGAGCTTAGTTACCCGACATTCACCTTTCAGGATAAGGGAAAACCCCGGAATAAACCTTATCCAGGTAACTCGTCCTGATCGAGATACAAACTCGAGACCTCTTGAACTCATGCAGTCATGCTACCATCTACGCTACTGAGGCTCCTGAAAATTGCAGAAATATTAAAAAAAAAAAAAATAAAAAAATAAAAGCAATCCTATATGGGTGCCTGTAGTCGATTTTATATTACCCTGTACCTTTTCAATGTCGTCCAACGTAAGTCATATCGCTGTATGAATGAAATGAAACTCAAATGAGCCTACGGTCGCTAGAGTTTAGAGTAACCCAACATTCATTTTTCAGGATAAGAGAAAATCAAAGACAGATATTTCAACTCGGGATCTCTTGAACCTGAGGCAGACACACATGCACCCCACTACAGAGGCGGGCTTTACATATAATTATTGGTACTGAGACTGATTTTTTTCACATATGTTTATTACTGTAATACAATGTTTACAATATCTTATTCAAATTAGTGCCCTTCTACTTCAATGCACTTTTATAGCGTCTCTTCCAATCCTTGAACACGTTCTGCAGAAATTTCTTTCTCAGGTCCTTGAAAATCGCCTCACTTTTCTTGAGCACTGCTTCAGAGTTCTCAAATCGAATACCCCTAGGCTTTACCTTTAGTGCTGGGAATATAAAAGTCACGGGGTGCAAGTTCGGGGCTATAAGGTAGATGTGGTACACAAGTAATGTAACCTCTGTTTCATATAACCTTGCCCCACTGACCTGTATCACTCCGCGTGCAAACTACCTTCCCCCTCACTCTAATTAGCTAATGCTTTCGCGCCATACGCCACAGGCGGTGTCATCCCGTCACATTTAAACCTGCAGTAAACGATTAGTAAAATAATTTAGCTCTCGCACTCGGCTCAACACACCTTCGAATGGCAATATATGACTAATCCAGTTCAAAACAAGGTCAGTGATAAACGTCATATCAACAAATATGTCACCACTACCACTAAAGCACGTGCTATTGTGTCATCTGAATGGCGCGCTAAAGCAAAGGAACCTCCTCTTTACTTCGTTTAGGAATTAACATGCATTTCAGATGAATTAACACCGTTGCGTAATATATTTAATTCAAACAGTTACGAAAATACAAATTTGACAATTCTCTTCCAAGATATAACGATGTATCACCATGTTAAATAACGAACTAATTTTACCGCACAACAGTCTATATCACAACATTATCCAATGAGAGGGGATTAGGTCACGTGAACGTTAAGAGATACGGGGCAAGATTATGTGAAACAAGGTAGTTGATGTTTATATGAAATTTTGTTTTTAATTTACATCCTCCAACTTTAGTCATATCGGACGATGAATGAAATCGGAGAAATGATGCTCAATACGTCCGGGGTCCATGGAACTTAGAGTTACCCGACATTCGTTTTTCAGGATAAGAGAAAACCTTGGAAAAAACGTTATCTAGGTAACTCACCCTGACCGAGATCCGAAGTCGGGACCTCTTGAGCGTGTGGCAGACACGCTACCACCACGCTACCGAAGCGGGCGATGTTTATGTCAAATAATAATTACGGGAAATTAAACCTAATGATTTATTTCCCGCTACAAAAATTTCAAGAAGATAGGTCATGTGGTTCTACACGAACTTTTACTCCATTCTTCTTTCAATCCAAATTCATAGACTTTAGAGTTGAATGATGCCAGATAATTTTCTCATTGCTTTAACAAAAATAACTTATAACTATTCAAGGCCATAAATTTCTTTAACTATTACAGTTATAAGAGCATGTCTTTGTAACAGAAAGAAATTGCAGTACATGTTGAATATATAATAACATTTTATGTACTAAACACAAATATTAGCTTAACCCGCCATCTAGTGGTTCAGCTGAGAGCGTGGAGTGACAGTCATTTTATATTCCCATGTAGCAGCACGGCAACTGTTATAAATACGTAATATGACTGCATGTTCTCAGCATAACCACTAGATGGCAGTCTAAGTTGCTGTTTGTGTTTGTTTCATTTACTACAAATTCGATGTGTTGCACAGATATACGCTTAGAAATGCAATAATTTAAATAATTTATGGTTTTAAGCCGATGTAACGTTCATTTATTAAAGTAATGAGCAAATTTTCTGGTACCATTTAGCTCTAAAGTGAGACTTGGTTTGAAAAGTGAATCGAGTAGAATTGCTTCAAGCAAAATACCTCACTCGATGAATTTTTGTAGCGGGATTTAGGTCATTATGCTTAATTTCCCGTAATTATTATTACATACATAACTTAGGGTTCTGAAGATTTCATAAAATTGAAACGTGCACCCTAACTACTGAAGCCTTTACGCCGTGTCTTCTTCAGAATGGCGTTGAAGGCGTTTATTCTACTTAAATCATTTTCCCTACAACTTTAACAATCACGGTGTAATGTCTATGACATCTGTGTCGATACGGATCATAGAACTAAAGCTAGTACCCTGTCTCTAGTACAGTCAAACGTAGGCCCCTCTTGCATTGTAAGATTGGTCACACTACGAGCAGACATATTCCTGCTTTCCCTCTCCACTAACACGTTCCAATATTTACTAGCGCTGCCTCACACCGCGCGAACTGTAGCCTAAAATGGAGAGAGTATTGTACTCACGCACTCTTGCTAGTAACTTAAAACTTCACATAAATTTCCTGTTTGTCACCAAAAAACAGCAATTTACGTAAATTGTTAATGCTATTGAACTGTACCTGCAGTTGTTTTTGCAGTTGTGCCACGAAAAACCAAACAAAATTAATTTTGAATGAGTAGAGCCAGACGGAAAAAGTCTATGTTATAGCCGGGATTTTAACCACGGATCTCCCGCTCTCCATGCGCTTGCTCTAAACCACTGAACTACTATGGACAACATGCCGACATACCATTAAATTCTCCAACTGACTCGTATGTTTCCCGGTAGACCACTAGGTGTTCTCATATGCTATGAGACACGCACCTTTTGTGGTAACTTACTATGCTGTAAGTACTTAAGTCCCAGGCTTCATAGCTACTATGGCCAACATGCCGACATGATATTAAATTCTCCAACTGACTCGTATGTTTCCCGGTAGACCACTAGGTGTTCTCATATGCTATGAGACACGCACCTTTTGTGGTAACTTACTATGCTGTAAGTACTTAAGTCCCAGGCTTCATAGCTACTATAACCAACATGCCGACATGGCATTAAATTCTCCAACTGACTCGTATGTTTCCCGGTAGACCACTAGGGGTTCTCATATGCTATGAGACACGCACCTTTTGTGGCGACTTACTATGCTGTAAGTACTTAAGTCCCAGGCTTCATAGCTACTATGGCCAACATGCCGACATGATATTAAATTCTCCAACTGACTCGTATGTTTCCCGGTAGACCACTAGGGGTTCTCATATGCTATGAGACACGCACCTTTGTGACGACTTACTATGCTGTAAGTACTTAAGTCCCAGGCTTCATAGCTACTATGACCAACATGCCGACATGATATTAAATTCTCCAACTGACTCGTATGTTTCCCGGTAGACCACTAGGTGTTCTCATATGCCATGAGACACGCACCTTTTGAGGCGACTTACTATGCTGTAAGTACTTAAGTCCCAGGCTTCATAGTTACTATGACAAACATGCCGACATGACATTAAATTCTTCAACTGACTCGTATGTTTCGCGGTAGACCACTAGGGGTTCTCATATGCTATGAGACACGCACCTTTTGTAGCGACTTACTATGCTGTAAGTACTTAAGTCCCAGGCTTCATAGTTACTATGACCAACATGCCGACACGACATTAAATTCTTCAACTGACTCGTACGTTTCCCGGTAGACCACTAGGTGTTCTCATATGCTATGAGACACGCACCTTTTGTGACGACTTACTATGCTGTAAGTACTTAAGTCCCAGGCTTCATAGTTACTATGACAAACATGCCGACATGACATTAAATTCTTCAACTGACTCGTACGTTTCCCGGTAGACCACTAGGTGTTCTCATATGCCATGAGACACGCACCTTTTGAGGCGACTTACTATGCTGTAAGTACTTAAGTCCCAGGCTTCATAGTTACTATGACAAACATGCCGACATGACATTAAATTCTTCAACTGACTCGTATGTTTCGCGGTAGACCACTAGGGGTTCTCATATGCTATGAGACACGCACCTTTTGTAGCGACTTACTATGCTGTAAGTACTTAAGTCCCAGGCTTCATAGCTACTATGACCAACATGCCGACATGACATTAAATTGTTCAACTGACTCGTATGTTTACCGGTAGTCCACTAGGGGTTCTCATATGCTATGAGACACGCACCTTTTGTGACGACTTACTATGCTGTAAGTACTTAAGTCCCAGGCTTCATAGCTACTATGACCAACATGCCGACATGACATTAAATTCTATGCCGATATGACATTAATTCTCCAACACCACTAGGTGTTCTCATATACTATGAGACACGCACCTTTTGTGGCGACTTACTATGCTGTAAGTACTTAAGTCCCAGGCTTCATAGCTACTATGACCAACATGCCGACATGACATTAAATTCTCCAACTGACTCGTACGTTTCCCGGTAGACCACTAGGGGTTCTCATATGCCATGAGACACGCACCTTTTGTGGCTACTTACTCTGCTGTAAGTACTTAAGTCCCAGGCTTCATAGCTACTATGACCAACATGCCGACATGATATTAAATTCTCCAACTGACTCGTATGTTTACCGGTAGACCACTAGGGGTTCTCATATGCTATGAGACACGCACCTTTTGTGGCTACTTACTCTGCTGTAAGTACTTAAGTCCCAGGCTTCATAGCTACTATGACCAACATGCCGACATGATATTAAATTCTCCAACTGACTCGTATGTTTCCCGATAGACCACTAGGGGTTCTCATATGCTATGAGACACGCACCTTTTGTGACGACTTACTATGCTGTAAGTACTTAAGTCCCAGGCTTCATAGCTACTATGACCAACATGCCGACATGATATTAAATTCTCCAACTGACTCGTATGTTTCCCGATAGACCACTAGGGGTTCTCATATGCTATGAGACACGCACCTTTTGTGACGACTTACTATGCTGTAAGTACTTAAGTCCCAGGCTTCATAGCTACTATGACCAACATGCCGGCATGATATTAAATTCTCCAACTGACTCGTATGTTTCCCGATAGACCACTAGGAGTTCTCATATACTATGAGACATGCACCTTTTGTGACGTCTTACTATGCTGTAAGTACTTAAGTCCCAGGCTTCATAGCTACTATGACCAACATGCCGGCATGATATTAAATTCTCCAACTGACTCGTATGTTTCCCGGTAGACCACTAGGGGTTCTCATATGCTATGAGACACGCACCTTTTGTGACGTCTTACTATGCTGTATGTACTTAAGTCCCAGGCTTCATAGCTACTATGACCAACATGCCGGCATGATATTAAATTCTCCAACTGACTCGTATGTTTCCCGGTAGACCACTAGGGGTTCTCATATGCTATGAGACACGCACCTTTTGTGACGTCTTACTATGCTGTATGTACTTAAGTCCCAGGCTTCATAGCTACTATGACCAACATGCCGGCATGATATTAAATTCTCCAACTGACTCGTATGTTTCCCGGTAGACCACTAGGGGTTCTCATATGCTATGAGACATGCACCTTTTGTGACGTCTTACTATGCTGTAAGTACTTAAGTCCCAGACTTCATAGCTACTATGACCAACATGCCGACATGACATTAAATTCTCCAACTGACTCGTATGTTTCCCGGTAGACCACTAGGGGTTCTCATATGCTATGAGACACGCACCTTTTGTGACGACTTACTATGCTGTAAGTACTTAAGTCCCAGGCTTCATAGCTACTATGACCAACATGCCGACATGATATTAAATTCTCCAACTGACTCGTATGTTTCCCGGTAGACCACTAGGGGTTCTCATATGCTATGAGACACGCACCTTTTGTGACGTCTTACTATGCTGTAAGTACTTAAGTCCCAGGCTTCATAGCTACTATGACCAACATGCCGACATGATATTAAATTCTCCAACTGACTCGTATGTTTCCCGGTAGACCACTAGGGGTTCTCATATGCTATGAGACACGCACCTTTTGTGACGTCTTACTATGCTGTAAGTACTTAAGTCCCAGGCTTCATAGCTACTATGACCAACATGCCGACATGATATTAAATTCTCCAACTGACTCGTATGTTTACCGGTAGACCACTAGGGGTTCTCATATACTATGAGACACGCACCTTTTGTGACGACTTACTATGCTGTATGTACTTAAGTCCCAGGCTTCATAGCTACTATGACCAACATGCCGGCATGATATTAAATTCTCCAACTGACTCGTATGTTTCCCGGTAGACCACTAGGGGTTCTCATATGCTATGAGACACGCACCTTTTGTGACGTCTTACTATGCTGTAAGTACTTAAGTCCCAGGCTTCATAGCTACTATGACCAACATGCCGACATGATATTAAATTCTCCAACTGACTCGTATGTTTACCGGTAGACCACTAGGGGTTCTCATATACTATGAGACACGCACCTTTTGTGACGTCTTACTATGCTGTATGTACTTAAGTCCCAGGCTTCATAGCTACTATGACCAACATGCCGGCATGATATTAAATTCTCCAACTGACTCGTATGTTTCCCAGTAGACCGCTAGGGGTTCTCATATGCTATGAGACACGCACCTTTTGTGGCTACTTACTCTGCTGTAAGTACTTAAGTCCCAGGCTTCATAGCTACTATGACCAACATGCCGACATGACATTAAATTCTCCAACTGACTCGTACGTTTCCCGTTAGACCACTAGGGGTTCTCATATGCCATGAGACACGCACCTTTTGTGACGACTTACTATGCTGTAAGTACTTAAGTCCCAGGCTTCATAGTTACTATGACAAACATGCCGACATGACATTAAATTCTTCAACTGACTCGTATGTTTCGCGGTAGACCACTAGGGGTTCTGATATGCTATGAGACATGCACCTTTTGTGGCCACTTACTCTGCTGTAAGTACTTAAGTCCCAGGCTTCATAGCTACCATGACCAACATGCCGACATGACATTAAATTCTCCAACTGACTCGTATGTTTCCCAGTAGTCCACTAGGGGTTCTCATATGCTATGAGACACGCACCTTTTGTAGCGACTTACTATGCTGTAAGTACTTAAGTCCCAGGCTTCATAGCTACTATGACAAACATGCCGACATGACATTAAATTGTTCAACTGACTCGTATGTTTCGCGGTAGACCACTAGGGGTTCTCATATGCTATGAGACACGCACCTTTTGTAGCGACTTACTATGCTGTAAGTACTTAAGTCCCAGGCTTCATAGTTACTATGACAAACATGCCGACATGACATTAAATTGTTCAACTGACTCGTATGTTTCCCGGTAGACCACTAGGGGTTCTCATATGCTATGAGACATGCACCTTTTGTGGCTATTTACTCTGCTCTAAGTACTTAAGTCCCAGGCTTCATAGCTACTATGACCAACATGCCGACATGACATTAAGTTCTCCAATTGACTCGCATGTTTCCCGGTAGACCACTAGGGGTTCTCATATGCTATGAGACACGCACCTTTTGTGACGACTTACTATGCTGTATGTACTTAAGTCCCAGGCTTCATAGCTACTATGACCAACATGCCGACATGGCATTAAATTCTCCAACTGTCTCGTATGTTTCCCGGTAGACCACTAGGGGTTCTCATATGCTATGAGACACGCACCTTTTGTGACGACTTACTATGCTGTAAGTACTTAAGTCCCTGGCTTCATAGCTACTATGACCAACATGCCGACATGACATTAAATTCTCCAACTGTCTCGTATGTTTCCCGGTAGACCACTAGGTGTTCTCATATGCTATGAGACACGCACCTTTTGTGACGACTTACTATGCTGTAAGTACTTAAGTCCCAGGCTTCATAGCTACTATGGCCAACATGCCGACATGACATTAAATTCTTCAACTGACTCGTATGTTTCCCTGTAGACCACTAGGGGTTCTCATATGGTATGAGACACGCACCTTTTGTGGCGACTTACTATGCTGTAAGTACTTAAGTCCCAGGCTTCATAGCTACTATGGCCAACGTGCAGACATGACATTAAATTCTCCAACTGTCTCGTATGTTTCCCGGTAGACCACTAGGTGTTCTCATATGCTATGAGACACGCACCTTTTGTGACGACTTACTATGCTGTAAGTACTTAAGTCCCAGGCTTCATAGCTACTATGGCCAACATGCCGACATGACATTAAATTCTTCAACTGACTCGTATGTTTCCCTGTAGACCACTAGGGGTTCTCATATGGTATGAGACACGCACCTTTTGTGGCGACTTACTATGCTGTAAGTACTTAAGTCCCAGGCTTCATAGCTACTATGGCCAACGTGCAGACATGACATTAAATTCTCCAACTGACTGTCCATTGATATGAGGTACCTACATAAGGGAATACGATTGTTAATAAGGGGGGACCCATTGTTAAAATATTTTAGTGTGTTTAACTTACTGTTTTTGGTATCACTGTGCTATGAGAGGCTGTGTCGACGTTTTGGGGAAGGAATCTTCGATTAACTCGAAGAAACGTGCACTTCAGCAACAGAAATAAAACATATACAAAATATTTTTCACCATTAAGGTTCTATCAGTCTTAGTTTTTATGAAAAACGAACGTGTAAAAGAATGTCCTGGATATACAGGTGTCGACATCTAACGGTGACGAAGCTTACTACAGCAAATGTAAACACTTTGTTTTGTTTTCTTTATTTTACCGTAGCTGTTCGACTGTTTCAGAAGGGCAGTTCTTTTCTCCAATAATTCAATACAAATTTTAAAACATTTATATATGTGAGATATGTAACTGTATGTTTATTAATCATTATTCAATTATTTTAAATGTAGAATACACGATGTCAGATGTAATCCTATGACATCAGTTATAAACAATTATCAGATTTGGCTGCATGGCTGATTCACATATGCATATTTGGTACTAAACAACTGAACACATTAATAGTTCAAATCCCTTCTCACACCTCACATCCCTCTCGATATCTTCTGGTATTCATTCGTTTGACATTCAATATTCACTTGTAATATTTTAGGGCACATTCTGGCACACCGGTATCAAGTTGTTTTAAAATGTGTGAACAATAACTAGAGTTTAATGTTTGGTCTGGTTTCCCATTCATAGAACTTGTAGTGAGTATTATCAAGTTGGCGCCATCGTGGGTCTGCCGTGTTGGAGTAGGGCAGTTGCTCTTGTTTATTGCCAGTGAGTGGTGCTTTCGACGGAACGGCAGTAGCTAACGTCATGAAGGCGGAAACAAAAGGTTAACGTGCCTACTAGAGCAGCCAGTAGCTGACGTCAAAGAGCGAGTCGTATTACTGCTCTGCAGATATCGTTCGCGACCGTTCTGGAATGTAATTCGAGAACATTCGGCTTCTTAAATGACCTCTCACGCCCAACAGGGTTATGTAAAAGTCAATGCGAGTTCTGTTAGGGAGGTGTTTACTTCTAGACGTGCTGCCCCACCTGACAGGTAAGTGTAAGTCAAAAAGACTACTGCCAGCACAAGTAGCTGCATGCAGCAAAGACACAAACAATAAACAGACAATCTGAACGTCTAAAACTCAGAGGCAAATACTACTTCGCAGCGGTGGAGCTACAAAAACGACATCTACTTTGGCCCTACTAGTAGTAGCGGGAATTTGGCATATTGACTATATGATTAGATTAAGGGGTGCAACTGATTGAGTAAAGAAGGAAGAATATGAGAATGTTTTTAAAATTATGAGAAAAAGATGCAGTACTAAGAAACAAGTGAAAACTTATTTATTACAAGAATGGCAAGAAGAGTGGGATAATGCACACGTAGGAAGAAGAGTACAGGATTTATTTCCGGACATTAAAGAGAGGCTAAAATTGGAACATATAAAACCAAGAAAAGAATTTTTTCACTTTGTTACAGGATATGACCCATATAATGAAGATCTGATTTAAGACACACAACCGATAAGTATAAGACGCCAATTATGGATATCGGAAAGAACAGAAATCATAGAAAGAAAGAGAATCTCAGGAGAGCTTGAGGAGATATATGGAGAGTATCAGAGCGGACAGACACAACTGATTATGCAGAAGAGGAAGGATGACAATCCGGATATCTGTAACCGACGAACTAGCTCCATCTACTGATGCCAGTCCCTTTAGGAGAGGGATACCAGTAGGAGGAAGCTTTGGATACCAGTTATAGAAGAGAAAATTTTAAAATTGTAGGAGACAGTTTTTCGTAGTTTGTTAAAGTAATTAAAACTGTAGTAGATATGTAGAATTCATTTATATTGTTGGTGTAGAAGTAAAGTAGAAAAAAAAACTGTTTTAGATAGATTAGATGAGTAGATTTGTAAGGTTACTGGAATCCAGTAATCTATAGGTTTAGTTAGTTCGTTATGGTAGCAAGTAGATTACATCTGAAAATTTATAAATTGTTTTGTCTAATTTGATTTAAAAATTAACAAAATTGAAGTTTATATAATAAGGCGTGGCATAGATTCCGGGTTATTAGATATGTAGATTTTATTTTATTTTATCCACGAGACCATGTACTGCTTATTGATCTAGTCACAGATAATATATGTTAATCTGCTTTTTTGCTTTCTAGCAAAGAACAAAACAAAAAACAATCAGGCAACCACAATATATTCAATTAATTACTAATTATTTGCTTTACGACAAATAACAAAGAAAAAAATAACAAAAGTTATGTTAAATTATTATTACTAATTTCAACAAATTTTTAAATAACTCTAACAGACGATTTTCAAAACCATGTTCATCTGACTCTTTAATTTTATAATGTTGGTAGAGCGTCCCAGAAATATTTCGCACCAACAAAGATAAAATAATTTGAAGCTTTCCTGGCGACGAATTTGCTCAAGCTCTTCTCGGGAAGCAAGCTAGGTAAAGAGACGATTAGAAATCGACGTTTCTGAAGTTTTTTTGTTTTTTGTTTGTAATTTTACGTCCTCCAACGTTAAGTCATCTCGGAGGATGAATGGAATGGGTGAAATGATGCTCAAATGTGTCCAGGGTCCATGGAACTTAGAGTTACTTGACATTCGTCTTTCAGAATAAGGGAAAACCCCGGAAAAACCTTATACAGGTAACTCACCCTGACCGAGATTCGAACTCGAGACCTTTTGAACGTGAGGCAGACACGCTACCATCTACGCTACCGAGGTGGGCGTCGTTTCGAAAGTGTGCATCTCTCTCATCATCAGGATATTTATAACATGTTATAACCACAAATTAAATACTGGATATAACACAAATATAAACAAAGACAAAACACTATCCAAATTCGCGTTACTGAACAAAAGACTGTTTTCAGTAAATTAAATGCCAGGTCAGGATATGGCGTGAGTATAGAAAATTGTGTCAAAGAAACGTAACTACTTAACTTGATTATCAATCTGTGTAGATCTTTGCTTCTTAAGTCAACGGATTTCCATTTTAAGGCCGGTTTCCAAGAGGAGCTGAACTGAGATCCAGCATCACGATTAAGCATGCTGCTCTCGGAGGAAATCGCCAAAGCCTCCTTAATTCAGTTACTGGGGACGGATAATTAAGGAAGCTTTGGCGATTTTCTCTGAAAGGAGCACGCTTAATGGTGATGCTGGATTTCAGTTCATTTCCTCTTGGAAACCGGCCTTAAAATGGAAATCGGTCGGCTTAAGAAGCAAAGATCAATATAGCTTGTGATACCGAAATTAAGGTTTGCCATAAGTAAAGAATCATGATGGATGTCAAAGGAATGTTGGTTCTTTGTGACAATACGTGCAAGGGCAGCTGAGGCGAATAGCAGTTGTAGGTAAAGTTGTTATAACAAAAGCAATGTAAGAAACAGTGTCCTTAGCAGATTTCTAAAGGGGCTCACTTGACTTGTTGAATAGGGTATTCTTTGAACCATTCAGAATGGCATGACAAAACAGCTACAAAGGGATCTTTGGTTGAAAAGGAGTTTTCAGAAAGTGAAAGTGATACACCCACGCGCATCTGTGGACAAGAGTCTTCGGCGTCAGGCCGATGAGAGCAGTCTGAGGCGTGAGGGCGATTAGGGTAGTCCTCTTGTTCTGTCTTGGATATTTGTCGGTTCATATATACGTGAGGAACGAATAAAGTTTATCGAGTAATAAACATTCTGCCGTCAGTAACTCTAAACAGGGATATTGGTAACCCTTGGTCGGCAACTTTCATTTCGGCGTTCTAAAAAGAAGAAGCAGTGAATAAATAAATTGGAAACGGGCATTCCAGTGTCATTAAATATCCTTCTCACACACATCCACGCATACCCTGTGAGAAACCTCATTGTTTTACCCTGAACTAAGCAAAAGTGCTTCAAACTGTATTGTCAAGTGGAACATTGTTCGCCACATATATTATTACTTCACTTGATAATCAAGTTAAGTAGTTACGTTTCTTTGACACAATTTTCTATACTCACGCCATCTCCTGACCTGACATTTAATTTGCTGAAAACAGTCTTTTGTTCAGTGATGCGAATTTTGATAGTGTTTTGTCTTTGTTTATAGTTGTGTTATATCCAGTGTTTCATTTGTGATTATAACATTTTATAAATATCCTGATGATGGGAGAGATGCACACTCCCGAAACGTTGATATCTAATCATCTTTTCACCTGGCTTGCTTCCCGAGAAGAGCTTGAGCAACAAAGATAAAGTTTGCATAATTTTTGTGATAACTGATACTCACTGGTCAAATTAATTATGCCATATTTTGAGCAAATTAAAAGAGTAAAGAAATCATTTCCCACTTCTTTTTGACTTCTTATCTGCGAGCTTCTATCGAATATTTAAACAAGAGTCTTGCAAACTATCGTGTGAAATACTTTTAATGCGCAAAAAGTAAGAAGAATTAAAATCACTAAAAGGATAGGCAGTCCATTTTATAATTAGATTGACATAGCAACTATAAACTGTTCACGAAGTAAAACGAAACCAGCTCCTATCATGTGATAAAATGCTTCGTATGAAACAATTCGTATTGGTGAAAGCGCTATAGCTGTAGTGGATCTGAAGTACGTTGGTAACATTGCGACTTTCAACTTTTGATAAACTTTCGAAATGTCATGTTGGCACAAAATGTATTGTTGTGAAATTAATAGTGAGTACATAGTGATGTTTCGTCCTGTTATGATAGTAAATGAGCAATAAAAAGTAGTTTAAAATTAAACATTGGTAACGAACTCTACTCCAGCCAATGAAGGATGTGACCTATAATTATTGGCAGGGGTGGCTGCTGATTAGGAGCACAAGAGCACGTGAACCCCCAATATTTGTCTTGTAGAAGCCCTTTTCCTCTTTTCATTCATTATTTGTACTTACCACGCTCATTGCTTACTGTGTAGTAAGTAGACGGCGATGTGGCAACGTTGCATGTAGCACACTTGTCTTGTGTTGGCACATCATATAACGTTTAAAGCTATGGGCATGCGTACACGACAAATGCTACAGACAGGCATTGGTTGGGTACGCCCAGATCAGAGCACAGTTTCGATGTGCACATTAATTCACATAGGCAATGCTAGAGCTCTTGGTCATCTCTGGGAAGTGCTACTATCTATAGAGTTTAACTGCAACTATCTCCAAATACAAAGAATGCTTACAGCTCCTAGCGCTCTCAGCCTTTGCTTTGTTGTTTTATGTTGCTTTGAATATGGCGTGTTTTTACAGTTCAGTTTCTAAACAGATGTTTTGCTTTAAACACTGTGATAAACTTGGAATTTGTAGATAATCAGCAGATGAGACAATTGTGAGTTTCTTAGTACATCAAGTACAACTAGTGCTTTAGTGCGAAACAATTACTCTTTGTTGTGTGCAGCGACCGATCGCGAGGTTTTTGGAATCTTTGTGACTGTTGGACTTGATGCAAATATATATGTGGCGAGCAAATAGGTGAACAATGAGTTCTACGTTGAGGCGCCAATTTTATACAAAAATTTAATGGCGTGCAATGAGGTTTCTCACAGGGTATGCGTGGATGTGTGTGAGAAGAAGATTTTAGTAACACTGGAATGCCCGTTTCCAATTTATTTATTTACTGCTTCTTCTTTTAAAACATCGAAATGAAAGTTGCCGACCAAGGGTTACCAATCTCTGTTTAGAGTTACTGACGGCCGAAGACCCTTCTGATCGGCCTGACGCCGAAGACTGTTCTGATCGGCCTCACGCCGAAGACTGTTCTAATGGCTTGCAAGCCACGGAGTGCCCTTCCCCACAACTGCGCGTGAGTGTATCACTTTCACTTACTGAAAAACTCCTTTTCAACCAAAGACCCTTTTGTGGCTGTTTTGTCGCCATTGTGAATTATCCAAAGAATACCCTATTCATACAAGTCAAGTAAGCCCCTTTAGAAAACTGCTAAGGACGCTGTTTCTTACATTGCTTTTGTTATAACAACTTTCCCCACAACTCAACTGGCCTTGCCCTTGTTCTAACAAAGGACCAACATTCCTTTGGCATCCATCATGATTCTTTACTTATGGCAAACCTTAATTTCGGTATCAGACTTCTCTCAAGAGGCAGCTACGAACTCGGTGGATTCCATTTTAAGAAATAAAATAGATAAAGTGACTTGCGAAGAAATGTAATAAATCAACTAGGACGTCCACAGCCCAATTTGACAGTGAAGCGTGTTACAAAAATCAGAAGCGGGACTACAGGCACAAATTTAACAATGTATACACAACCTGTAAACGGCTATGTGGTTGCAGTATTAGAAATGCGCTTTTTAGCTTTCCATGCCTTCTGTTTAGCTCTGAAGTGAGTTAAGTTAACCACTGGCATGACAGCCCTAACAGGACCAAGGCTTACCAACCCGATTGCCAGCCTCACGCCCACTTGCACATGGCAGAGGTGGGCGATCATCCAACTGAGAGCGGGGAGGAGATGCGTCAGCATCCCGGCATCCCCCACCCAGAACGTTGGTTTTCGTGACCAAGGCTGCTTACCTATTGTAAGATCCTCACCTTCCTCACGATGCTGAGTGGACACTGGTCTATACCTGGGACCGAAAATCCGCACCCCATGGGTGGGATCAAACCTGGGCCGCTTTCCGTGACCAGGGACCAAGACATGCTACCTTAACCTGCTACGCCACGGCGCAGGACTAGCTCTGAAGTGAGTAATTGGACAAAAGTAGTATGTGCCGACTTGATACATCTCAGTGAAAAGATAAAGAAGCACGGGAATTCACGCTGACATAAAAATGTATGTATTCAGTTCGCCATGTTTGGTCGTGTGAATATAATGCTCAGCTTACAGACTGTCAGTAAAGCGACACAATAAGCAAGGTAATAGGAATAGATACATTCCTTGTGGGCTAATAGATTGTATAAAATTTTGTGGGGCGTTGGAGCTAGCACTCATTAGTAGTAGAGGTGGTAGCAGTAGCAGGTAGTGCTAGTGTGCATTTTAAGTGTAGGTCTTGTGAACATCCACATTTGTATTTCACGAGCCGCCACTGATTATTATGCTATGTGCTCATGTGTATTGGCCTGTGTTGAAGCTTTAAACAACAATGGTCATTTTATGTAATCGAACTTTTAACCAAACTTCAGTTATGAGTAGGTATCTACAACCAATCAGAAATCGTTTCAGGAAAGACCACAACCTTTTAGTTTTCCACATACACTTGGTCTGAAATCTCAATTAACTGGATTTTTCTCATTGTTGGGAGATGACTGTCTTCAACTTGAAAAGACAGTATTTGAACATCATTCTGTCTTGTTCATTGTCACATCAGAAGTTCTATAAAACGAAATTACATGTTTTAGCAATAAAAGAACGGAACGGACCCCAATTTGTAAAACAAGCACTGGAACATATACTTTGAAAACATTCCAAGTCTACCATTTTCTTCCTTTGTGATCCCATTTTATTCGCTGTTCCTTCTTGACGCTATTCTGTGAGAAATCTAGTGAGTAAAATGTCTTTACTGACATGACAGAGAAAGAAACAAACACGAAACTGAGATATTTCCTTTCGCCTTTCAAAAGAAATCTGGCCGCGTTTTATTGCCTGACAAACGGGTAACCTGACACATTCAGGGTCATGAACCAGTGCCAGAGAAATCTTTATCTTCCCTTGGTGTGCCGACTTTATTGCCGTCCGCTTCCAACCTATCAGTTCTGATGGAAAATACGCCAAGATTTATGAACGGAAAGAAAAACAAAATGTCGAAAGTAAACACGCCATGTTTGCTGACAAAAAATTGTGCAGGAGGCCTTTTTTTCGGGCTGGGAAGATGGATGATCCTTCGTAACTGTATATGGATGAACTCATTCATATACATCTTTCCCTTGGGAGAAGACTGCATCGATATTTTGCGTGTTTACTTCAAGGTATACTCTCTAAATTTAACAAAATAAGCAGCAGTTTCCTTAACAGCTTCTTCAGAAATGATAGCTATTGCCTTCGGATATAGGTATACCCTGTAATCAGTGGCGGCTGGTGGGTTAAATTATTGGTGGTGCACAAATGAAAAATAAAATACAGAGTAGTAATGACTCACCTATTTATACAGATTCTCTGCTCTACTCTCCTTAGACCTGGCGAATCTATCGATAACTTTTGCGTTGAAGTCGCTGATTTTCATAACAAAATCTCTCTAAATTGAAAGCATTGCTAATGCTGTCAATCGGTCCTGTGACATTGTGTTCCTAAGAAAAGTTTTTATTCTTTTTAAAGTTGAGAAACAGCATTCTGCTTCAGCGGTAGACATTGGCATAGTTAACAGTACTCGGAGGAGTTTGACATATTCGCTGAATGTAGCACATAAATTGTTTTCCTTATTGAAGTCCATCAAGCACAAAGCGCCGGACATTCCACGAAATTCCTCTCAACTGTAAATTACAGTCAGTTGTTTACGAGTTTTTGTTCCAATGATAAAAGGATAGAACCTTATTGTTTCTCTAAGGGAATCCTCTGGAAATGTCTTAGAAATTTTCTTGATGAAACAAAGTTGAGGCTACCAGATGCCCCGTGAAGCTAAATCTGTCCTTTGCTTCTCTAAGAATGTTACATACTTCAAGAGCTCCTCTTCTTTTCACATCATGATATTCTATTCTTCTCCTCTTAATTGCAGTTCCTTCGTGTTCCTCGATATCCACGCTATTTCTTACCTTTTGCACTTCCCTTTCAAATGCGTTTAGCTGGGCGATGGCTAACATTGCATTGCAGTCTCGTTTCTGCAGCTGATTGTACAAAATGTCCACATGTGGCATGATCTTGTAGAAGAAAGACAGCCAGAATACAAAATTATAATCTTTCAAAGTGGTCATAAACCCAGAAGCCTGAACAAGTGTGGCGTTGTTGTTTAACAGAGCTCTCTTCTGAATAACCTCCATGCATTTAATTAAATTCTCCCTGTGTTCGAAAAGCAGAGCACACAGAAGCTAAGCCTGAAGGTCACGCTATACCCGTTGCTAAGAGTAGGAGGAGCTAGGTTTATAAACCTCCATTGAAGCAATGTATAAGAAGCCCCTCCCATCTCTTCACCTTCCCGCAACCCCCTCAGAGAGCCCACATTTGGGCGAAATCTTAGGTTAACTCTTCGCTGCAAACCTACGGCTCCTACAGCTAATCACTGTTTATTTCGACTTCTGCGGTCATGGGCAGCTACAGACGATAAGCGTAATTGAAACATGTTTGTATATAAAACAATGCAAACAAGTACAGCTTTAATGTGCAAAATGCACCTGTTGTATATTCAGAATCAGTGTGTGTAGCGCAAACCTGCAACCTTATGGAGGAACCGCCTGTAATTATACAAATGGAACGTATGCTCGCCTGTACAGCGTAGATGGTAGCATATGTATCTCACGTTGAAAAGGCACCGCGAAAAGCTCGGGTAGGAGGAACCCCTCCCTTAAGTTTTTTCCGCTAGCCAAATTGTTTTCCAAACAATTGCTCTTCATATTGCATTACTAGATGACAAACAATACAATACTCAGAGCTTCCCGTGCGGTACAAGAATGTTGTTCCTACGTGTTGATTATAATTGCTAAGAATGTTGATGAAGGGCCCTTGTGCGGTGGTTCTCTGTGAGAGAGACTTTGTCGAGGACAAGCCTCTGACTCATTATTTCCAAGGAAACAATGGCAGCCGGGTGCTTTCAACTTGTACATAGTTACGTTTGAGAATAGCGAGTGCAAACTTCATCTCCAGAAAACGTAGTTTTGTTTTCAAGTGCACTAGATAACACTTGTGTTTTTAAAGTGCAGCAAGGTTTGTCAACCAGCTTTTGTAGAAGTGCAACAGTGGTGTCTTAAGGGTTAGAGCTATTGTAATGCCTGTTTTAAGTAATCGTACAGTTCAGTTAAACTGTAAAGGTTCATTTCAATACGCACGGCTAAAATAGATTGCAAACTTTGTACTGATTAAAGAAACAAGTAAGCCAGATAAAAAAACGTTTTAAAATTATCAGGCATAGTACAGTATTCCTTCAAAAAATACAATTTTAGTTACAGCAGTACACCCTCATGCAACAATCACTACAAAATTCTTTTGTTCTTTAAAAGCAAATACGATTGTAATTTTTACGCTGTTGTGAGTATAAAGAGCATTATACCAAATAAGAAACACATATAGACATATGTTCCCTGCACCGCCTGCCTCTGTAATGCACGTAGAAGCTTGTCTGCCTCGCGTTCAAGAGGTCCCCAGTTCAAATCTCGATCACAGTGGATTATCTGGATAAGGCTTTTCCTGGGGGTTTCCCTTATCATGAAATATGAATATTTGGTAGCTCTAAGCTCTATGTACCCTGTACTCATTTGAACATCATTTCATTCATCGTCCGATATGACTTAACGTTGGAGGTTTTCTCTTATCCTGAAAGATGAATGTTGGGTAACTCTAAGCTCTATGTAGCCTGTACTCACTTGAACATTATTTCATTCATCTCTGATACGACTTAACGTTGGACGTTTTCCCTTATCCTGAAAGATGAATGTCTGGTAACTCTAAGCTCTATGTACCCTGTACTCATTTGAACATCATTTAATTCATCGTCCGATATGACTTAACGTTGGAGGTTTTCCCTTATCCTGAAAGATAAATGTCTGGTAACTCTAAGCTCTATATACCCTGTACTCATTTGAACATCATTTCATTCATCGTCGGTTATGACTTAACTTGGAGGTTTTCTCTTATCCTGAAAGATGAATGTCGGGTAACTCTAAGCTCTATGTACCCTGTACTCATTTGAACATCATTTCATTCATCGTCCGATATGACTTAACGTTGGAGGTTTTCTCTTATCCTGAAAGATGAATGTTGGGTAACTCTAAGCTCTATGTAGCCTGTACTCATTTGAACATCATTTCATTCATCGTCTGATATGACTTAACGTTGGACGTTTTCCCTTATCCTGAAAGATGATTGTCGGGTAACTCTAAGCTCTATGAACCCTGTACTCATTTGATCATCATTTCATTCATCGTCCGATATGACTTAACATTGGAGGTTTTCCCTTATCCTGAAAGATAAATGTCTGGTAACTCTAAGCTCTATGTACCCTGTACTCATTTGAACATCATTTCATTCATCGTCCGATATGACTTAACGTTGCAGGTTTTCCCTTCTCCTGAAAGATGAATGTCTGGTAACTCTAAGCTCTATGTACCCTGTACTCATTTGAACATCATTTCATTCATCGTCCGATATGACTTAACATTGGAGGTTTTCCCTTATCCTGAAAGATGAATGTGTGGTAACTCTAAGCTCTATGTACCCTGTACTCATTTGAACATCGTTTCATTCATCGTCCGATATGACTTAACGTTGGAGGTTTTCTCTTATTCTGAAAGATGAATGTCTGGTAACTCTAAGCTCTATGTACCCTGTACTCATTTGAACATCATTTCATTCATCATCCTATATGACTAAACGTTGGAAGTTTTCTCTTATTCTGAAAGATGAATGTGTGGTAACTCTAAGCTCTATGTACCCTGTACTCATTTGAACATAATTTCATTCATCGTCCGATATGACCTAACGTTGGAGGTTTCCCTTCTCCTGAAAGATGAATGTCTGGTAACTCTAAGCTCTATGTACCCTGTACTCATTTGAACATCATTTCATTCATCGTCCGATATGACTTAACGTTGGAGGTTTTCTCTTATCCTGAAAAATGAATGTCTGGTAACTCTAAGCTCTATGTACCCTGTACTCATTTGAACATCATTTCATTCATCGAGTGATATGACTTAACGTTGGTGGACGTAAATTAAAAATAATATCTCTGCACGCATGCGGGGTTTCTGTTAGGTTCCCGTTTGGCGGTTAATACAAGGGGCGTTCAGAAAGTAAGTTCTGTTTCAATTTATCTCCGCTGCAGCGCTGCTATCGCAGTTCCGCACATGTGCGGTAGATGCTCTGTATCAAGGTGAAGAAACGTGCGCCATTGTGAGATCGCTGTCAGCCACGTACGCTTTGTTGTGCTTGTTTACAATGTCGGTGTTGATTGAAAATCCCGCCGCTTGTGAAATCAGATCTGTGATTCGATTTCTGAATGCTAGGAAAGTGAAACCAATTGAAATTTATCGCTGTCAAAAGGTGTTGTGTTTCTTCACGACAACGTACGACCACACACTGCAAATGCGACGAAAACATCCTACAGGAATTTGGCTGGGACGTGTTTGACCACCCCCCGTACAGCCCTGACCTCGCTCCTAGCGACTTTCATCTGTTTTTGCATCTCAAATCTTTCGTTGACGGTCCACACTTCAACAATGACGAAGAGCTGAAAGAAAATGTTTCCAACTGGTTGAAGACACAGGCGGCAAACTTCTATGAAGAAGGTATACAAAAACTTGTGCCTCGCTATGACAAATGCCTGCAAAATTTCGGCAGTTATGTGGAAAAGTAGTTTAGGAGTTGTAGAATTTTGTGCAATAAATAATTTTTCTGTATCTGTACACAATTTAATTTTATTACCAAACAAAACTAACTTTCTGGACGTACCTCGTATCAGCAACCACATGTTTAACATTCAAGTGACTTCATAATAAATTAAATGTAAATCGAAAGTAGTTTGTTCATCCATGTCATTAAAGTAGGTGCTGGAACTGCTTGCTTTGATAATAAACAGATTTATGACATATTCTGTAGAAATTATCATTTATTCACTTAGTTATCTTTCAGAGATTTAAGTGATTTGTTGAAAAATGCCATCCTTAAGTGTATAAATTAGTTTTATACAGCTTATTTTCTACTGATGGTTTCAAATAATCTAGTAACGACACAAGGAGATTATGCACAGACGCACGAGTCATAAATAAACAATCGATGTGAAATGGAGTTATTAGGAATATTCATTTGTCAATACCGTCAACTCACATGTTGCTCCGACTGAAACTGCGTTGCGAGATCTTGAATAAACTACAGATGTATTTTTTTATCTTGAAAAGTGCAGAGCGATGCGCAGTGGTATCTGGACGAGTCCACCTCAGAACGGTTGCAACTGGAGGGGAGGGCAGGTCAGTTGCGTATCAGTTGCGAGCAACTAAACACGTGCAGAGCTACTCGGTAACACTACAGCTTGTTTCAAACTGTGCTTGTCTCCTGGTTCCAAGAGGACATTTATAAATGACGCCTCCTAGCAGCACATTAGGAAATAAAGTGCTACTTTTAAAAACACGAGAAGTAATAACCAATATCCATACATTTATAAAAAAGGAACAATGGTCTGGGTCAGCTATAAAAATCTGGGGGAGGGTATCTGAGGCAACAGTTGTGTCTGAAAGCAGTTTAGGAGAGTTATTAAGGAAAGAAAAGCCATTGCTGCTAGTGCAACAACGTCCTTCTCTATGCCCAGTAAATAAAGATTAAGAACATGCACAAAATCTAATTTGGATGTTTTAATTCAGAAGTAGTTAGGCGAACTGTGAATAATTTTTAAAGCACAGAAAAACAAAGACCAACTTTGAAGAAAGTGCTTATGAAGCTTAAAAATTCTACTGACTTCCAAGGCAGTGTCTGGACGTTAAGAGTTATTTTGAAGCTAGGATTATTTGAAAAAAAAAAAAAAAAAAAAAAAAAAAACACTAAGCGTGACAGACAAATTTGAATCGAACATCGCAGCATACGTGCAAAAAGGTTTAAGAATTTACGAAATATTCGGAGATATCGAAGTGAAGTTTATATAGTTTATATGGATAAAACTTATATAAATACAGCACATACTAGACCATATGCCTGGAGTGAAATACGTTACAGGGACTCTGCAGCGATATTGAAAGGCCGACAGTTGTTTGTCATGCCTGCTGGAGGAGAACAGGGTTTTGTTCCAAATGCCTATGTACTAGTTAAGATCAAACAAAAGCGTGGAGATTACTACCATATTAAGAATTGCTACTTAGTTTATAAGAGCTGCAAAACTGGCTTCGGGAATGAAATTTGTTTTTAGACACCATATGCACCGCCCTCCCCTCTCGTAATCTTACGCGTGTGACGCATTGTGGCGATAGATGCACTATCCCCACCACAGTTGCTACTCATCCCTACCGCGCAGGATTCCTGTCAAGATAAGATAATACATCTGTACTTATCTTCACAGAACGTTGCCGTCTCCACGAACAAACCCGTTGCTATTGTTGAACAGAATATTGTCTACGGTTATACAAACATAACAATTTGTAACAAAAACTTCACTTAACTTAAGAAAATGGTGTTAATTCTTCTTTCTAACTGTCATCGATTTCACGAACTCTTGTCCACACCTTCAGTCAAAGAAAATCACAGGAGAAAACAAAATCGTTGTTAAGGAAGTTACTATGTTCTTATGTTTTTTCAGTATTACCAAAATATGAAAACGAAACAAACTTAAGAACAGAATCAACTGCTGGAATTTAAATTCACTACGCGATGTTAATTTTTTAAAATAAATATCTTTTCCCAAACCATTAAATCTATCGGAACATTTAATATATTTGTTAATTTGTGTAATATTCATTGCTTCACTGAAGCTAGCTTCATTTTCTACATAATTACTGTCTAAGGTGTTTAAAACTAACACCACAAATACCTCTTAAACAAAAAAGAGCATTTGAAAATCGATTTTCATAGTCATGAAGGCAAGGTTATTCAAAAGCGTAAGCAAACAAAATTCCTAACCTTTTTAATGAATTTTGTGGCACGAAGGGCGGAAAATAACATTGACTGACATGTTGTATCGTAATGGTTCAACCACATCCCGAGAAAATGATTGTAGCGTAACACGAAAAGGGTCTCAAGTTACAAAAAGCAAAATAAAACGGCTTTATTTCTTTTGCAGTATCTGAAATGTCAATTTCAAGTTACAGTTTCTTGGAAAATAATTGACCTATACTGCACAGCGGAACTTTGCGCAACACAAAATGACACTTTTGGGGAATCCCTCTTCTGTCCTTCTCTATCGTTGAATCTTTAGGTCATTCTCTTATGAGCGGTTTTCCCTAGGGAGCTGTTATGGAGCCTTTCTCTTTGTACATTTAAGCTGTTCCAAGTTCTTTTACAATGTAAACGTGCATTCACGAAAGGTCATAAAACTATAAGATAATTTAGAATCGGGCGTCTTTTAGGCAGTCATAATACCACTATTCTCCACAGGGAGCCCCGGGTATGTTTCTCGGTACAGCCAGGATTTTCTTCCTCATGTGAAGTTCCTGGCGGGGGTGGAAAAGTAGTTTGTAAGTTGTAATTTATTAATTAATAGATTACAACTTTTTCCAAACTTACTCATGTTTTGAGAAAACGGAAGTGATTATGTTGACTGTTAAAAGAAATGCAGGGGACCTTACAGAATGAGGCAATTTTACATTCCGCAAGAAAATCGAAGTTGGCATTACCGACGTGTTAAAAGCTTTCGTGCACTGGTGAAAATTTTTTCTAGTTTTAACACAGAAATGAATTACTAAAAGGCTCATTTTTGCATCAACTGTCTAAAAACTATATTTTAGAAACGTGTTTATATACTACTACGAGGGCAGTCTGAAAAGTTTCCGGCCTACACATGTAGATGGCAGCACTCGTAAATAAAAGATACTGAATGTCGTTGTCCCTCTATTGACAGTTACCAAAGTTTCAGCCATTTTGGACGCTCAGTTATTATGTAACAGTCGTTTCAGTGAGTTGATGTGAGTGTTTTTATGAAAATGGACAAAATCGAGTATCGAGCTGTCATTAAATATTTGTTTTCGAAAGGCAATACGCCTACGCAAATCAAAGATGAGTTTGATTCTCTGTACGGGGACTCTGCACCATCATTTACTACAGTAAAATCTTGGGCATCTGAATTTAAACGTGACAGTAAGAGCTTGGGAGACGATGAACGTTCGGACGTCCAAAAACTGCAACTACCGATGAAAACATCGTTAAAGTTCACCAAATGGTATTATACGACCGACGAATTAAAGTAAGAGAGATAGCAGAGGTTATGGACATGTCAAAATAACGTGTTTGCCACATATTAAATCAACATTTAGACATGAGAAAGCTGTCCACGCGTTGGGTGCCGCGTTTGCTCACGTTAGACCAAAAACGTGTTCGAAGGAATATTTCCAACGCTCTGTTGGCGCAGTTTAGGCGCAATAAATCAGAGTTTGGTGCCGATTAATAACTGTAGATGAAACTTGGTGACACCATTATACGTCCGAAACAAAAATACAGTCTAAACAGTTGACTACAAAGGGGTAACCGGCTCAAAAAGAAAGCAAAAACTGTTTTTTTTCGGCTGGGAAGAAGATGGTGACTGTTTTTTGGGATAGTCATGTAGCTATTTTAATCGATTATCCTCAAAAAGAAAAAAATTGCAGGAGCATACTACGCATCATTACTTGACAAGTTGAAGGCAGAACTTGCGGAAAAACGGCCATATTTGCAGAAAAAGAAAAATCCTGTTTCACCAAGACAACACACCGTCTCACACCTCAGTGGTTGCAATGCCGAAAATACACGAATTATGGTTTGAACTGCTTGACTCAACAGATCTAGCCCCAAGCGACTTCCTTTAGTTCCCTCATCTAAAAATTGTACTCGGAGGACAGATTTCCGTCAAGTGAAGAGACAATCACCTTCGTGAACAATTATTTTGCAGAGATAAACGCCGAGTACTATTTGGACGGGTTACAGAGATGAGAACCTCGCTGGGAGAAGTGTGTAGAGTTACAAGAAGACTATGTTGAAAAACGCCGAGTACTACTTGGACGGGTTACAGAGATGGGAACATCGCTGGGGGAAGTGTGTAGAGTTACAAGAAGACTATGTTGAAAAACGCCGAGTACTATTTGGACGGGTTACAGAGATGGGAGCATCGCTGGGAGAAGTATGTAGAGTTACAAGGAGACTATGTTGAAAAACGACGAGTACTATTTGGACGTGTTACAGAGATGAGAGCATCGCTGAGAGAAGTGTGTAGAGTTACAAGGAGGCTATGTTGAAAAACGCCGAGTACTATTTGGACGGGTTACAGAGATGGGAGCATCGCTGGGAGAAGTATGTAGAGTTACAAGGAGACTATGTTGAAAAACGACGAGTACTATTTGGACGTGTTACAGAGATGAGAGCATCGCTGAGAGAAGTGTGTAGAGTTACAAGGAGGCTATGTTGAAAAACGCCGAGTACTATTTGGACGGGTTACAGAGATGGGAGCATCGCTGGGAGAAGTATGTAGAGTTACAAGGAGACTATGTTGAAAAACGACGAGTACTATTTGGACGTGTTACAGAGATGAGAGCATCGCTGAGAGAAGTGTGCAGAGTTACAAGGAGACTATGTTGAAAAACGCCGAGTACTATTTGGACGGGTTACAGAGATGGGAGCATCTCTGGGAGAAGTATGTAGAGTTACAAGGAGACTATGTTGAAAAACGACGAGTACTATTTGGACGTGTTACAGAGATGGGAGCATCGCTGGGAGAAGTGTGTAGAGTTACAAGGAGAATATGTTGAAAAACGCCGAGTACTATTTGGACGGGTTACAGAGATGGGAGCATCGCTGGGAGAAGTATGTAGAGTTACAAGGAGACTATGTTGAAAAACGACGAGTACTATTTGGACGTGTTACAGAGATGAGAGCATCGCTGGGAGAAGTGTGCAGAGTTACAAGGAGACTATGTTGAAAAACGCCGAGTACTATTTGGACGGGTTACAGAGATGGGAGCATCTCTGGGAGAGGTGTGTAGAGTTACAAGGAGACAATGTTGAAAAACGCCGAGTACTATTTGGACGTGTTACAGAGATGGGAGCATCGCTGGGAGAAGTGTGTAGAGTTACAAGGAGACTATGTTGAAAAGCGCCGAGTACTATTTGGACGGGTTACAGAGATGTGAGCATCGCTGGGAGAAGTGTGTAGAGTTACAAGAAGACTATGTTTAAAAAATGCCGAGTACTACTTGGACGGGTTACAGAGATGGGAACATCGCTGGGGGAAGTGTGTAGAGTTACAAGAAGACTATGTTGAAAAACGCCGAGTACTATTTGGACGGGTTACAGAGATGGGAGCATCGCTGGGAGAAGTATGTAGAGTTACAAGGAGACTATGTTGAAAAACGACGAGTACTATTTGGACGTGTTACAGAGATGAGAGCATCGCTGAGAGAAGTGTGTAGAGTTACAAGGAGGCTATGTTGAAAAACGCCGAGTACTATTTGGACGGGTTACAGAGATGGGAGCATCGCTGGGAGAAGTATGTAGAGTTACAAGGAGACTATGTTGAAAAACGACGAGTACTATTTGGACGTGTTACAGAGATGAGAGCATCGCTGAGAGAAGTGTGTAGAGTTACAAGGAGGCTATGTTGAAAAACGCCGAGTACTATTTGGACGGGTTACAGAGATGGGAGCATCGCTGGGAGAAGTATGTAGAGTTACAAGGAGACTATGTTGAAAAACGACGAGTACTATTTGGACGTGTTACAGAGATGAGAGCATCGCTGAGAGAAGTGTGCAGAGTTACAAGGAGACTATGTTGAAAAACGCCGAGTACTATTTGGACGGGTTACAGAGATGGGAGCATCTCTGGGAGAAGTATGTAGAGTTACAAGGAGACTATGTTGAAAAACGACGAGTACTATTTGGACGTGTTACAGAGATGGGAGCATCGCTGGGAGAAGTGTGTAGAGTTACAAGGAGAATATGTTGAAAAACGCCGAGTACTATTTGGACGGGTTACAGAGATGGGAGCATCGCTGGGAGAAGTATGTAGAGTTACAAGGAGACTATGTTGAAAAACGACGAGTACTATTTGGACGTGTTACAGAGATGAGAGCATCGCTGGGAGAAGTGTGCAGAGTTACAAGGAGACTATGTTGAAAAACGCCGAGTACTATTTGGACGGGTTACAGAGATGGGAGCATCTCTGGGAGAGGTGTGTAGAGTTACAAGGAGACAATGTTGAAAAACGCCGAGTACTATTTGGACGTGTTACAGAGATGGGAGCATCGCTGGGAGAAGTGTGTAGAGTTACAAGGAGACTATGTTGAAAAGCGCCGAGTACTATTTGGACGGGTTACAGAGATGTGAGCATCGCTGGGAGAAGTGTGTAGAGTTACAAGGACACTATGTTGAAAAACGCCGATTATTATTTGGACGGGTTACAGAGATGAGAGTATCGCTGAGAGAAGTGTGTAGAGTTACAAGGAGACTATGTTGAAAAACGCCGAGTACTATTTGGACGGGTTACAGAGATGTGAGCATCGCTGGGAGAAGAGTGTAGAGTTACAAGGAGACTATGTTGAAAAACGTCGAGTACTATTTGGACGTGTTACAGAGATGGGAGCATCGCTGGGAGAAGTGTGTAGAGTTATAAGGAGACTATGTTGAAAAACGTCGAGTACTATTAAGACGTGTTACACAGATGGGAACATCGCTGGGAGAAGTGTGTAGAGTTACAAGGAGACTATGTTGAAAAACGTCGAGTACTATTTGGACGTGTTACAGAGATGGGAACATCACTGGGAGAAGTGTGTAGAGTTACAAGGAGACTATGTTTAAGAACGCCGAGTACTATTTGGACGGGTTACAGAGATGGGAACATCGCTGAGAGAAGTGTGTAGAGTTACAAGGAGACTATGTTGAAAAACGTCGAGTACTATTTGGACGAGTTACAGAGATGGGAGTATCTCTGGGAGAAATGTGTAGAGTTACAAGGAGACTATGTTGAAAAACGCCGAGTACTATTTGGACGGGTTACAGAGATGGGAACATCGCTGAGAGAAGTGTGTAGAGTTACAAGGAGACTATGTTGAAAAACGCCGAGTACTATTTGGACGGGTTACAGAGATGGGAGCATCGCTGGGAGAAGTGTGTAGAGTTACAAGGAGACTATGTTGAAAAACGTCGAGTACTATTTGGACGAGTTACAGAGATGGGAACATCGCTGGGAGAAGTGTGTAGAGTTACAAGGAGACTATGTTGAAAAACGCCGAGTACTATGTGGACGGGTTACAGAGATGGGAACATCGCTGAGAGAAGTGTGTAGAGTTACAAGGAGACTATGTTGAAAAACGCCGAGTACTATGTGGACGGGTTACAGAGATGGGAGCATCGCTGGGAGAAGTGTGTAGAGTTACAAGGTGACTATGTTGAAAAACGTCGAGTACTATTTGGACGAGTTACAGAGATGGGAACATCGCTGGGAGAAGTGTGTAGAGTTACAAGGAGACTATGTTGAAAAACGCCGAGTACTATTTGGACGGGTTACAGAGATTGGAACATCGCTGAGAGAAGTGTGTAGAGTTACAAGGAGACTATGTTTAAAAAGGCCGAGTACTATTTGGACGGGTTACAGAGATGGGAGCATCGCTGGGAGAAGTGTGTAGAGTTACAAGGAGACTATGTTGAAAAACGTCGAGTACTATTTGGACGGGTTACAGAGATGGGAACATCGCTGGGTGAAGTGTGTAGAGCTACAAGGAGACTATGTTGAAAAACACCGAGTACTATTTGGACGGGTTACAGAGATGGGAACATCGCTGGGAGAAGTGTGTAGAGTTACAAGGAGACTATGTTGAAAAACGCCGATTACTATTTGGACGGGTTACAGAGATGGGAACATCGCTGGGAGAAGTGTGTAGAGTTAGAAGGAGATTATGTTGAAAAATAAAAAGTCTGAAAATAATGTCTTGTATCTTTATTAATTCGGAAACTTTTCATTTCACCCTCGTATAAGTACAGCTTAATTACAATCCCAAAATAAGCCACATAAACTGGTTTCACTTACATTTATATAAATAATTTTGTGATTACACAATAAATTACTATAAATTGTCTTTTTAAAAATTATGAGGAAATTTCCTTCATAACTCTGTTAAGTTATTGTGAGTAATTAAAAATGTAAAATTTCCTGCATAAAGTATAAATTTGGCTGGGATACCCTCGCATAAGTCATAAATCGTTAATAAAAAGGAATAAAGTTACATGTTTAAGCCTACCTTAAACTTTAAGGTAGCGTTATCATAGCTAAATTAGATATAGCTAATGTCAATAGAACCAATAACAAATTATTCAATGTCAACAATACAGTCTGAAAAACCATCGATAAAGTCCTGCGAGTACATGTCATTGAAATAAAGAAATCACTCACAAAAGTTGCAAAGCGTGATGACTTGTTCTATTACAATCCTAGAAAATTACTGATGTCAGAGGATGGCTATTTTCCAAGAATAATCAGCCAAAGAAATGACTTGGGTGTACCACATGTATGAGAATGATGTCATGAGAAATGTACAGACCTAGATAACCGACAACAAACCACGTGCCAAAAATGTCTGCAGCGTCAGCATCTAAAAGATTTACTGAAGAGAAAGTGTTATGCGAAATGTGATAGCGTTTGATACTGGGAGGCACATCTCTGCAAGTCAGAAAGAGCAAGAATTCTGTGCAAGGGGAATTCTTTGTCGTTGGGATACTAAAGGATAATGAAGCAATAAAATATGACCCACTTCCTTGCAAAATTTTTACTTTTTTTTAAATACAGAAAGAAATGTGCTCCAGCAATGAATTCAATTTCTATATTGCACTGGAAATAAATTCAATGAGCCTTCCTGAACTTATATAACAAAGTTTTTTAAAAATAATAAATAAAATAAAATAAACAAACCTTTTCAGTGAAACTTGAATATGCGAACAAGCTCTGTAAATGTGTAGACAAGGTCTATTTACAACATGAAGGGTCCATTACGAAAGATTTAACGAAGTTTCGAGAAATTAAAGAGTAAAACAATAAACAGATCTCTAAATCCGTTTACCTATGTACATTAGGCATTATTTGAAAGTGCGGAAACACCAATTATTTGTTTTGTTAGTAATTAAATCATATAAAAACATCGCAAGTATTTAAGCCCATAAAGGGCAATATTAAATTTGTTGCATTGCTGATCTATTATAGTTTGGATTTGTCTTAAAAAGTATTATCACCGATCGCATTGTTGTGCTTGCCGCGACAAGTGAGAGCTGGGCACGTGGGCAGGAGAGCTGGACGCTTGCCAAGAGAAAGAAAGAGACAGAGATAGGCTACGGAATTTTCCGGAGTGTCAGGAAAAGAAAAGAAATGTTTAGTGTTTAACGCCCGCTTTAACTATATACGGCACCGTAGGCGGTGAAACTGATGATACATGAGATGAAGATGGAGCCCCGGTGGAATGAGATGGCGGGGGAAACCGGAGATCCCAGAGAAAACCCACCCCAGCGCTGTGTTGTCCATCACAAATCTCACTTTGTGGTCACCTGGGATCAAACCCGGGCCATCTTGCTGAGGACCAAGCGGTCTAACCACTCAGCCACGGCGCGGCCGGAGTGTCAGGACCTTGGTGTCAGGAGTGGGATCGCGACGATCGAAGTCGCAGTGGCGAAGATCTTAGAAGAGCTGAAAGAAAGTGACTGCTAGGGTTACTTAGAATCAAAAGTCTCGTTTGCAGAAATTTAGAACACACCTTATTACAGTAAAAAGACAAAAAGCTCTCTTCAAGGTCTACTCGTGGCTCCGCATCCCGTAAACAAATGAAAGAAATCACTGCGGTACTCTTCAAAGGTCCACTGCCTTAATATCCATCACACAATTGCTGCTTCTAACACTTTGTCGGTATTTATACCTCCAGTCATTGTTTCTATGAGGCGTGTCCATAAAATAAGGTCTCCAAGGCGCTGGAGTCGTGAGGAACGCTATTAATCGAGACCCAGCAACACTGGCGTGTAGCTTGGTTTCACCCCTTCTAATCTCTACAACAACGAAGCTGTTACAACCATTAGTCTTGGCTGGGCAGCCGTTTGCGATGGAGCTTCCTATCACTTCCGCCGCCAAGTGCTAGTTACGTGCTGTGATCCGCTTTTTGAGTGCCAAGAGCACTACCCCCACTGAAATTCATCGTCAGTTTTGCGAAGTCTATGGGCCACAGTGTATGGACGTCATAAACGTGCGAAAGTGGGTCAGAGAGTTCAAGGACGGACGTACAGACGTCGATGACGAACAGCGTTCTGGTCGGCCTTCGGTTTCAGCCGAAACAATTGCAAAAGTGGAGAAAGAAATGCTTAAAGATCGGCGTGTGACAGTTCGCGAGCTGTGATAACTTATCCCTGAAGTCAGTAAGACTACGAGCGACAAGATTTTGACCGAACATTTGCATTATGGCATACTGCACATGCAACGACTGATCTCCTGGCCCAGTTCGCTTGGGACATCCTCACCCATCCCCCCTACAGTCCAGACTTAGCACCTAGTGATTATCATCTGTTTTCTGAGTTGAAGTCACACCTGGGTGGAACACATTTCCAGACCGACAATGATTTGAAAAACGAGGTTGAGCGCTACCTGCGCAACTTGGCGGGAGAGTGCTAAGACAAGGGTATACAAAAACTGCCACAGCGCATGCAAAGTGCATCGATCGCAATGGTGATTACGTTTAAAAATAGCTGTAAGTTCCGGCTTTCCATAAATGTAACATTAATTGACAATAAACATGTTTTCTACATATATTAAATAAAATTGGAGACCTTATTTTACTGACACACCTCGTAGAATGCCATAGACCTTCCGAGAACATTCGCGGCGGCAAAAGAAAGACAGAAAATTCCAGAACCTCTCTCTGTCTCTTTCTCTTGGCAAGCGTCCAGCTCTCCTGCCCACGCGCCCGGCTCCCGCTGGTCGCGGCAACCACAACAATGCCATCGGTGACAGTATCCATGGTCAGTCTGTTTATTTAACTATAACTTCTTAAGGTAAATTAGGATTTTTAAATCTCAGTTATAGAAGTTTCGATTAAAATGTATTAGCAATTAGTGTTTTAAAAGGTAAACAATTATGTTGATAATACCAAATTATTTCTAAGAACGTCTTATATTTATCATTCTACTATTTTATTTAGTCATTGTCGATTGTTTCGGAAAAAAGATCTGATTTATATCAGAAAACATCATAAAAAACATTGGAAGGAAATTAAATTGAGTGTTTTAGTGGATGCTTGTTTAACTTTGTGGTTCTCAGCTCACATTCTATATTGGGCGTGAAAGAGCACTTAATTTTGCTTAGAAGCTTCTTTATCAGGCTTGGAGCAGTTTTACGTACCGTAAATCTACGACACGCACCAATGACTTTACTTCCTTTGAGATACACACAGTCCAACATAACCTACAAAATTATCCATCACATATCACAGCACATAAGCCGCATAGTTTTTCTCAGAACGTTGCTTTATGAAGCACTCAAAGAAATTTGGTAAACAATGTTGCGGTACTCTAGGTTATTGCATACTTAAAGGGTATATTTATTATGGTATATTTAACTCAGCCTGGTTTACTACCTCGAAGCTTAAGGTAGTTTATTTTTAAGTCCCTCTTTAATCACATCCCTGGCAGCAAGAGAGACTATGTCCTACAACACATACTGGTTCTAACCGGTGTCATCATGATCACATTAGAGCTTCTAACGTTCTAGTTCTCTAAACCTAGAACATCCTACTTCCTAACCTTATTCTATAGTGTGAACTAATTGCATGAAACTGTAACTGAACACGAGTGATTTCCTGCCTGAAAGGCAATTTGCTGCTCTTTTAGCTCTTATTGATCACATGCTCGTTATGAAATGTTTAATCCATCATTACTTAAAACTTACTTTTACTGACATTTCTTTTAAATTCATTAATTATTGCGAGCATTGTGATACTGTGGCATCATTTTATTATGATCCCAATCATGGCAAACTTACTATAAGCATAAAGGATGGTATTTTTAACAATTCTGAATTTTTAATAATGACAAATTAACAAAATTCGCTTAAATATCTATATTAATATTATCAAAAGAGCTTTCTCAAGTCACTCATCGAATTGAATAAGTTTTTCACTATTGAAAAGCAATATGGAGCTATGAAGCAGCTTTTAATTTCATTTTGAAGTTACTAAAATATTAGAGGAGATTTATAAATCCTTGTAGTTGAACATGGACACATTAAAGTTACAAAATAATACACAAAATACGTTTTGAGTTTGTTGAGAAGGAATGTCATAGAATAAAAAATAACTGTTACTCCACAGAACAGAGATGGTTGCGCGTTCTACGGAGTATAAAAGCAAAAGCCGCGAGCATTTGTTGCAAGTAATGTACTAAGATGGCTTTCAACAAGCGACAATCAATATTGTGTTTCATTTGTTTCTTAATTTGCCAGCTATCAAATGATGAAGATGTTTATGTAATGAAGTGTCAGAGCCTTAGAATTCTATAACTGCATGAACTGACATTTCTGGACACCAAAACCCTTTAATTCCCTCATGTAAGCTAGTTTTGATAATAAATGGATATGTTATCTTAACAACTGGGAAGATTATATTTCTCGACAGAGTCGTAAAATGTGTTGTTTCAAAAGAGATTAACTTGTAACCAGGCAGTGCGGAATCTTGGTTTGTTGTATAGGTTAATGTTTTCTTTATTAAGCAAAAGCTTACAGTTTTTATGCTCTAGTTGTTCTCGGGAAGCACGTTTTGGGAGTGTGCATGTCTCCTATCATCAGCATATTTATTAAATGTTATAACCACAAATGAATCACTGGTTAAAACACAAATATAAACAAAGATAAACCCTGACACCTAATGACGGCACCACTGTGAGGAGTTATAGCACTCGAGTGACAAATGCAAATCAGATACAAAGAAAGAAAACTTAAAAGAAATTACTGTGATAAAAAACAAATATACATCTAGTCAATATCGCGAGTATCAAACTTAAAAATAGAATGTAAATTCTACATGTGTTTTTATTATATGAAGAAGAATAAACTGTGAAGAATGTACCTAAGTGAATGCAGTGTAAGTGATGACTGACAAATTACAGCGTCCCCTGGAAAAGTTAATGGACAAAAATTATTTAAAAGTCCTTACAACATTTTCTATTCAATCTAATGAATATGAGTCTATTAAGACTGTTTTGCAAGTAAAGGCCTTTGTTTATATTTGAGTTATATCAAGTGATTCAAAAGTGGTTATAGAACATTTAATGAATATCCTGATGGGAGAGATGAACTCTCCCGAAACATCGATTTCTAATCGTCTTTTCACCTGGCTTGCTTCCCGAGAACACCTTGAGCATATTCGTCGCCAGGAAAGCTTCAGGTCTTATTATAGATTTTATCTTATTAAATAACTGTTGGGCCAAGAAGGTACAAATATTTAAAATTTAACCTCTATAATAAACTAAACAATTACTCAGTCATTCTGACGGATGTTTCTACTTATGCAGCGTTTCCAAAATTTGCAAGACTGCTGTGGAAAGGTTACGAAAGTCAGGCTTTTCGCCAGTGCTTCACATTCTTTTAAAATTATTCATTGTGCAATAAGTTCATAAAGAACGGGGAAAGAAATACATTCTTTATGGAAGTTAAAAAGTTAAACGCCTTGATGGTTTGAGGCAGGTATTTCTATGTATAATGGAATTCACTCAGAAGGGAGTTTTTCATTGTTATTCAAGATAATTTTTCCTCTAGAAATGGTTTAAAATTGAGAAATAAATATTTAATTACGTGCAATGATTTTAAAAATGTATTAGAAATAGAAAAAATTAATTTAGAAGCCATACTAACTAGCTCTTGAGATAGAAATGAAGAGCAGAATGCAAACATTTAAAGTTTCATCCTTCAGAGTAATTTTAATTATCTCAACGGATTTCCTGTAGTTAATTTTAGTCCACATCTTATGATTCCCTTATTATAAAAACGACAAAGTTCAATTAGAATGAAAGGGACTCATAGATCAATACAGGAAGTTCAATATATAGATACAATTTCAATAACTCATTGATGAGTTGTATGCATGCAACAAAACAAAATGTGATTGTATGTACGATGCAGTTGTGGACGGTATACAAGTAAAACATATATTTAAGGCGAAAATATTCAAGACAGTGGTAGAAGTTTGTAAACAATAAAACTAATAGTTATTTATGCTATTAGTGAATCAAAACGTAGCCCGCCTTGGTAGCGTAGATGGTAGCGTGTCTGCCTCACGTTCAAGAGGTCCCGAGTTCGAAACGCGGTCAGGGTGAGTTACCTGGATAATGTTTTTTCAGGGGTTTTCCTTTATCCTTAAAGACGAATGTCTGATCACTTTAAGCTCCATGGACCCTGGACTCATTTCATCATCATTTCACCCATTTCATAAACAAAACGTATTTTATCCACAAGTGAAAGGTTTGTTAATTTCCGCGAGTGTATACATAAGTCTTGATTCACTAGTAACACATAATGTTTTATCCAACATTTATCCCAATCATTAAAAGGACTTACTACTGTTTAATTAATCTATAGTAAAATAGTAAAATTATTTGTACTTTTATTTGCTGGAATATGGGGCTATTTAGACCAAGGCCGGCTGGATGTATTACAAAGATCGCTGGCTAATACAGTTGTATTTTTTTATCTTGAAAAGTGCAGAGCGATGCGCAGTGGTATCTGGACGGGTCCACCTCAGAACGGTTGCAACTGGAGGGGAGGGCAGGTCAGTTGCGTACCCGTTGCGAGCAACTAAACACGTGCAGAGTTACTCGGTAACACTACAGCTTGTTTCAGAATATGCTTGTCTCCTGGTTCCAAGAGGGCATTTATAAGTGACGCCTCCTAGCAGCACATTAGGAAATAAAGTGCTACATTTAAAAACACGAGAAGTAATAACGAATATCCATAGATTTATAAAAAAGGAACAATGGTCTGGGTCAGCTATAAAAATCTGGGGAAGGATATCTGAGGCAACAGTTGTGTCTGAAGGCAGTTTAGGAGAGTTATTAAGGAAAGAAAAGCCATTGGTGCTAGTGCAACAACGTCCTTCTCTATGCCCAGTAAACAAAGATTAAGAACATGCACAAAATCTAATTTGGATGTTTTAATTCAGAAGTAGTTAGGCGAACTATGAATAATTTTTAAAGCACAGAAAAACAAAGACCAACTTTGAAGAAAGTGCTTATGAAGCTAAAAATTCTACTGACTTCCAAGGCAGTGTCTGAACATTAAGAACAGTTCTTTTGAAGATAGGATTATTTGAAAAAAAAAACACTAAGCGTGACAGACAAATTTTAATCGAACATCGCACCATACGTGCAAAAAGGCTTAAGTATTTACGAAATATTCGGAGATATCGAAGTGAAGTTTATATAGTTTATATGAATGAAACTTATATAAATACAGCACATACTGGACCATATGCTTGGAGTGAAATACGTTACAGGGACTCTGCAGCGATATTGAAAGGCCGACAGTTGTTTATCATGCCTGCTGGAGGAGAACAGTGTTTTGTTTCAAATGTCTATGTCAACAAAAGCGTGGAGATTACTACCATAGTAAGAATTACAACTTAGTTTATAATAGCTGCAGAACTGGCTTCGAGAATGAAATTTGTTTTTAGACACCTCATGCAGCGCCCTTCCCTCTCGTAATCTTACGCGTGTGACGCATTGTGGCGATAGGTGCACTATCCCCACCACAGTTGCTACTCATCCCTACCGCGTAGGATTCCTGTCAAGATAAAATAATACATCTGTACCTAATAGGAGAGAATCTATGTTGGCTAATCGTCTTAGGGAATTGTTTTAATTGTTGGTAATAAAAACTTACCACAAGTAATTCATATAGGAATATTTGTTAATTAGTGATTTATATTTCTTACTGTATGTTAAAACTACAATAAGTATTATACTTGAAATGTAGACCTAGTGATTGTATTTATTCATACTGTGACTTTGTGAGTTCTTAGAATTAAAAGTCCTGTTTTCAGAAATTTAAAATGCTCTTTATTACAAGTAAAACCTGCTTTGTACAACCCTGACAGCAGCAGAATGACATAACATACACAATCGCAGCCTTCAAGGTCTCTCGTTGCTTCACCACACGCAAAAAATTAAAGAAATCACTTGCGGTACATTTCAAATAGCTGCGCACACACAATTAACAGCTCAAATTGCAACTGACTCACAACTAACACTTTGCTGGCTTTTATATCTTCAGCCATTCTTCTACAATTTAGTCGATCGTTCGATAACTATCACGATGCAGCGGGAAATTCCAGACTATCTCTGTCTCTTTCTTTCTCTGTTCCCCCCTCTCTCTCGGCAAGCGTAGAGCGCTCGCCCACGAGCCAGCTGCAGCTTGCGCTAGCGGTATAACAATGCCTCGGCGACAATGCAGTGGTTAAAGTAAAATTTTATTCATCCTTAACAAAAAGTATTACTTTAGTAGATCAGTTTATATTATTTAAATAACATTTTACAAGTAAGTGTAGGAATTTAAATTAAGTGATCACATTTTCAGTTCGTTCGCGATGTTGACATGCCCGGAACAACATAATTGTCGTAACATCCCCACATTACAGTATTAGTAAGGCACTTATAACGAAAAATTGATTATTATTTCAATTGGTGCATCCCGTCCCATCTCAAAACGCACCTAAATCCTTTTTTCTCTATACAGGGTGGACTTTCAAGAACTAGATTTTATCAGATTTTCCAATCTCTACCAACAAATCATCTCTGACGAGGTCTAACCAGCCCTATCGGTCGATAATTCATTATTTTCTTTGATAATTTATCCTTTGTCATTCTGTCAACATGACCTTTCCATTTTCTCCCATCAATCATTAGCTTTTAACATTTCAGATCGCTATTATTGTATCGTTTCTTATTCTATTAACTTTAGTATATCCCTACATACCTCACGAACTTCATTTCGGCTGCGTGACTTCATTACTCTTTTGTTATTGACATGATTTAAAACCATGAATAAGAGTAGGCACAGCAAAAATTTTATAAACTTTCAATTGCGTTCCTTTTCTAGGGTTTTCTTCCCAAAGTTCTTCCAATTGCCTTTTAAATAGTTTGGAATTATGATAACGTTTTTAACAATGTGTTTATCATATTTAAAATTAATGTCATATCCTAGATATCCCTTAGGGGAGGGGATCCGTCCCCTTCAGCTGCATTGGTGCGGACGCTGCGGACCTCTAGCACTCGTAGTATCCCTGACGTTACTATAGGAACCTCGGACCGAACATTCGAGCGCCTCCCTGATAGGAAGTTGTTCGGATTGGGTTGGACTCGAGGGGGCAGTGGCTCCCGATATCCATGGGAGATCGGGCACGTCTCCGGACGGGGTTGAGGGAAGCCATATATTCCCGCGTACTAGCCTCCATAGCTATACTCCTCCACAGGAGAGTAAGTCTCCGAGGGACGAGACGCAGGGGACTTGGCGAAGTTTCCCACACCCTCCCTGGACAGGTTTATGACACCCCATGTCAGTACAGTTACAGACCATTCAAAAACATTCTGACGGCTTCTACATTTGTGAATGAATCTTCTCGGTTTTAATGTACACATGTTTTTTTAACGGTCTGCTCTGCCGTGTAGCAGGCGTTCTCTGCCACACACATTCGCTGTCCTTGTCGCACAGCACATTCCTTACAGGGACAATCTTTGCGTTGCTATACTATAGTCGAAGGTGTGCTAGATCACCAGACGGCCCTACCGAGGACATATTGGTAGCCTTCCCCTTTTTGGGATTGGCGCTTAAGTGCCGTATCCACTTCCATCCCGTCTTGAGTCCATAGGACCAGATGGAGGGGGGCTCTTGTTAGTCTCTAGGTCTTGCCCTATGTCTTGCCGGGCGCCCTTTTGGGACGGTAACTCCCTGGTCATTAGAGGGGAGGTCAGTCTTCACTCTGTGTAGATTGCCCTGGTAGATTCCCTCGAGCTTATATATATATCCTAGATAACTAGGATGGGATATTTGTTATAAAATGTTTCCATTTATTAATATTTTGGATCTGACGTGATTCTGCCTCTCTGGGTGACTTGATTAGGCACTGGCCTACTGGACAAACTTAGTGAGTTCATACCTGATCCACAGCAAGGGCTTTTAAGTGCAGCCCTATGTCAGTAGATATACTTACATGTATAACAACTTCTGCAGGACAAACCTCTGGCACACCGGTGGCGATGATATAATCGCGGTAATTACAGAGTTATTATTTCAATCCGGTTCTTTTAGTAGATATAATTAAATTGTAATATATTAAGTTATAATGTATAATTTAAATAACATAAGTGACAATCCCTACTCTTGTCGAACACCTTGGTTTATTGAAATTACACCCGACTATTTTGAACCTGACATAAGTATTTTAATATTTACACATAGCCCTCGGTAGTATTAATAGCAAGCTTTGAAAAACCTATTATTTATGATATTTTCCATTTTCCATTACGTTATCAAAGGTTTTCTCATAATCGACAAATGTAAATAAGACTACAAGAGAAACCGTTGACGTTTTTCAATATACTGTGACTCTTTGGGTTCGTAGAATTAAAATTACAAGTTTCAGAAGTTCAAAATACTCTTTATTTCCGTAGAAACACACTTTGGTCAAACCTTACAGTATCAGAATTACGTAACATACACAAATACAATCTTCCATGGTCGTTGAGCACAAACAAAGGCGACTCTTCGACTGTTCCTCGCGAGTCACGGCTTCCTTTTTTATATAGGGGAACATGGGGCAGAACAGGGTACTTAATATTTGTGCATCTATATTTCACATTTGAACATTTAGAAATTGTGTTTTGGTAATGTAAATGTGTTTATTATTGCATAATTACCTGAAAAACGTAAATTAAATAGACATTCGCAACAAATGGGAGTAGCTATCACGTCAAAAACAAAATGAGTACATTTACCCCGTGGGGCAGCAAAGGATATTATTTCTTTGACCGATTTTTGATCAGTTTTTTTGATTTCTTTTACATTTAGTCCACTTCTCACAATATGCACAAATATGTACAGCATCTTCATCATCACTTTCGACACCTGCACAAAAATTATGAGCCAACTGCAGGCTGGAGGGATGTCTAATCCACCCTCCTGAATAATCGTGGCAGTGAAGACAATCATCTTTGTCGTCTTTTGTCACTTATTTCCTGTTACCAGCAGACAGATGACCTCTGGGACGTTTGGATATAAGAGGATTAGGACATCTAGGCCTACCTTTCGATGATTCCCGTTTTGTTTCGCTTTCTGACAGAGCAAGACGCCTTTTCGCACGTCTTTTATTCATTTTTTCTTGGAAATTAATTATTCTTTCACACTGGCCGTGTGTAGGCTAAATTGTGGAAACGTTGAGTCAGACTGAAAAATTCAATGCCATAGCCGGGATTTGAACCACGGATCTTCTGGTTTCCGTCCAGCCGCACTACCATTGTGCTACTATGGACAACGTGCCGATATGACATTAAATTCTCCAACTGACTCGTATTTTCCCGGTAAACCACTTAGGAGTTCTCATAAACACATGAGACAACTACCTTAATGGCGACTTACTATGCTGTAAGTACTTTAAGGTCCGGGCTTTATAGTAAACCACTAGGAGTTCTCATAAACACATGAGACAAATACCTTAATGGCGACTTACTATGCTGTAAGTACTTTAAGGTCCGGGCTTTATAGTAAACCACTAGGAGTTCTCATAAATACATGAGACAACTACCTTAATGACGACTTACTATGCTGTAAGTACTTTAAGGTCCGGGCTTTATAGTAAACCATTAGGAGTTCTCATAAACACCTGAGACAACTACCTTAATGACGACTTACTATGCAGTAAGTACTTTAAGGCCCGGGCTTTATAGTAAACCACCAGGAGTTTTCATAAACACATGAGACAACTACCTTAATGACGACTTACTATGCTGTAAGTACTTTAAGGTCCGGGCTTTATAGTAAACCACTAGGAGTTCTCATAAACACACGAGACAACTATCTTAATGACGACTTACTATGCTGTAAGTACTTTAAGGTCCGGGCTTTATAGTAAACCACCCGGAGTTTTCATAAACACATGAGACAACTACCTTAATGACGACTTACTATGCTGTAAGTACTTTAAGGTCCGGGCTTTATAGTAAACCACTAGAAGTTCTCATAAACACATGAGACAACTACCTCAATGGCGACTTACTAAGGTCCGGACTTTATAGTAAACCACTAGGAGTTCTCATAAACACATGAGACAACTACCTTAATGGCGACTTACTATGCTGTAAGTACTTTAAGACCCGAGCTTTATAGTAAACCACTAGGAGTTCTCATAAACATATGAGACAACTACCTTAATGACGACTTACTATGCTGTAAGTACTTTAAGGCCCGGACTTTATAGTAAACCACTTAGGAGTTCTCATAAACACATGAGACAACCACCTTAATGGCGACTTACTATGCTGTAAGTACTTTAAGGTCCGGGCTTTATAGTAAACCACTAGGAGTTCTCATAAACACATGAGACAACTACCTTAATGACGACTTACTATGCTGTAAGTACTTTAAGGTCCGGGCTTCATAGTAAACCACTAGGAGTTCTCATAAACACATGAGACAACTACCTTAATGACGACTTACTATGCTGTAAGTACTTTAAGGTCCGGGCTTTATAGTAAACCACTAGGAGTTCTCATAAACACATGAGACAACCACCTTAATGACGACTTACTATGCTGTAAGTACTTTAAGGCCCGGGCTTTATAGTAAACCACTAGGAGTTCTCATAAACACATGAGACAACTACCTTAATGGCGACTTACTATGCTGTAAGTACTTTAAGGTCCGGGCTTTATAGTAAACCACTAGGAGTTCTCATAAACACATGAGACAACTACCTTAATGACGACTTACTATGCTGTAAGTACTTTAAGGCCCGAGCTTTATAGTAAACCACTAGAAGTTCTCATAAACACATGAGACAACTACCTTAATGGCGACTTACTATGCTGTAAGTACTTTAAGGTCCGGGCTTTATAGTAAACCACTAGGAGTTCTCATAAACACATGAGACAACTACCTTAATGGCGACTTACTATGCTGTAAGTACTTTAAGGTCCGGGCTTTATAGTAAACCACTAGAAGTTCCCATAAACACATGAGACAACTACCTTAATGACGACTTACTATGCTGTAAGTACTTTAAGGCCCGAGCTTTATAGTAAACCACTAGGAGTTCTCATAAACACATGAGACAACTACCTTAATGGCGACTTACTATGCTGTAAGTACTTTAAGGTCCGGGCTTTATAGTAAACCACTAGGAGTTCTCATAAACACATGAGACAACTACCTTAATGGTGACTTACTATGCTGTAAGTACTTTAAGGTCCGGGCTTTATAGTAAACCACTAGGAGTTCTCATAAACACATGAGACAACTACCTTAATGACGACTTACTATGCTGTAAGTACTTTAAGGCCCGGACTTTATAGTAAACCACTTAGGAGTTCTCATAAACACATGAGACAACCACCTTAATGGCGACTTACTATGCTGTAAGTACTTTAAGATCCGGGCTTTATAGTAAACCACTGGGAGTTCTCATAAACACATGAGACAACTACCTTAATGACGACTTACTATGCTGTAAGTACTTTAAGGTCCGGGCTTCATAGTAAACCACTAGGAGTTCTCATAAACACATGAGACAACTACCTTAATGACGACTTACTATGCTGTAAGTACTTTAAGGTCCGGGCTTTATAGTAAACCACTAGGAGTTCTCATAAACACATGAGACAACCACCTTAATGACGACTTACTATGCTGTAAGTACTTTAAGGCCCGGGCTTTATAGTAAACCACTAGGAGTTCTCATAAACACATGAGACAACTACCTTAATGGCGACTTACTATGCTGTAAGTACTTTAAGGTCCGGGCTTTATAGTAAACCACTAGGAGTTCTCATAAACACATGAGACAACTACCTTAATGACGACTTACTATGCTGTAAGTACTTTAAGGCCCGAGCTTTATAGTAAACCACTAGAAGTTCTCATAAACACATGAGACAACTACCTTAATGGCCACTTACTATGCTGTAAGTACTTTAAGGTCCGGGCTTTATAGTAAACCACTAGGAGTTCTCATAAACACATGAGACAACTACCTTAATGGCGACTTACTATGCTGTAAGTACTTTAAGGTCCGGGCTTTATAGTAAACCACTAGAAGTTCTCATAAACACATGAGACAACTACCTTAATGACGACTTACTATGCTGTAAGTACTTTAAGGCCCGAGCTTTATAGTAAACCACTAGGAGTTCTCATAAACACATGAGACAACTACCTTAATGGCGACTTACTATGCTGTAAGTACTTTAAGGTCCGGGCTTTATAGTAAACCACTAGGAGTTCTCATAAACACATGAGACAACTACCTTAATGACGACCTACTATGCTGTAAGTACTTTAAGGTCCGGGCTTTATAGTAAACCACTAGGAGTTCTCATAAACACATGAGACAACTACCTTAATGACGACTTACTATGCTGTAAGTACTTTAAGGCCCGGGCTTTATAGTAAACCACTAGGAGTTCTCATAAACACATGAGACAACTACCTTAATGACGACTTACTATGCTGTAAGTACTTTAAGACCCGGACTTTATAGTAAACCACTAGGAGTTCTCATAAACACATGAGACAACTACCTTAATGACGACTTACTATGCTGTAAGTACTTTAAGGTCCGGGCTTTATAGTAAACCACTAGGAGTTCTCATAAACACATGAGACAACTACCTTAATGGTGACTTACTATGCTGTAAGTACTTTAAGGCCCGGGCTTTATAGTAAACCACTAGGAGTTCTCATAAACACATGAGACAACTACCTTAATGACGACTTACTATGCTGTAAGTACTTTAAGGTCCGGGCTTTATAGTAAACCACTAGGAGTTCTCATAAACACATGAGACAACTACCTTAATGGTGACTTACTATGTTGTAAGTACTTTAAGGCCCGGGCTTTATAGTAAACCACTATTAGGTTAATTAATGGAAATTAATTATTCTTTCACACTGGCCGTGTGTAGGCTAAATTGTGGAAACGTTGAGTCAGACTGAAAAATTCAATGCCATAGCCGGGATTTGAACCACGGATCTTCTGGTTTCCGTCCAGCCGCACTACCATTGTGCTACTATGGCCAACGTGCCGATATGACATTAAATTCTCCAACTGACTCGTTTCCACAATTTAGCCTACACACGGCCAGTGTGAAAGAATAATTAATTTCCATTAATTAACCTAATAGTGGTTAACTATAAAGCCCGGGCCTTAAAGTACTTACAGCATAGTAAGTCGCCATTAAGGTAGTTGTCTCATGTGTTTATGAGAACTCCTAGTGGTTTACTATAAAGCCCGGACCTTAAAGTACTTACAGCATAGTAAGTCGCCATTAAGGTAGTTGTCTCATGTGTTTATGAGAACTCCTAAGTGGTTTACCGGGAAAATACGAGTCAGTTGGAGAATTTAATGTCATATCGGCACGTTGGCCATAGTAGCACAATGGTAGTGCGGCTGGAAGGAAACCAGAAGATCCGTGGTTCAAATCCCGGCTATGGCATTGCATTTTTCAGTCTGACTCAACGTTTCCACAATTTAGCCTACACACGGCCAGTGTGAAAGAATAATTAATTTCCATTAATTAACCTAATAGTGGTTAACTATAAAGCCCGGGCCTTAAAGTACTTACATGTAGTAAGTCGCCATTAAGGTAGCTGTCTCATGTGTTTATGAGAACTCCTAAGTGGTTTACCGGGAAAATACGAGTCAGTTGGAGAATTTAATGTCATATCGGCACGTTGGCCATAGTAGCACAATGGTAGTGCGGCTGGACGGAAACCAGAAGATCCGTGGTTCAAATCCCGGCTATGGCATTGAATTTTTCAGTCTGACTCAACGTTTCCTCATTTTTTCTTGTTCCGCATTCAATAGCACTTCTTTATAAGGGGATGTTGTCAGTATTGTGCTTTTCCCCTGTTTTTCCGAACTCTCGTCTTTCTGATCTACCTTTGCAGTAGGTGTGATATGTTCTGGGCTGGAACTCTGAAAACTACTGCAGCTTGGCATCTCAATGTTTTCTCTCCCCATAGGTGAACCAGAGACAACGGGCATCTCAGAAGTTGAAGGATTAACATCATCAGGAACTCCAGAAGAAAGCTCAATTATCTGTCGTTATGGACGGTAGGTAATCAGCATCATCAAACACATTGATGTTCACAAACCATATTCCTGTTTTTAGAAACCCATTGACTGCCGTGCTCATTGTTGAGGCTCACATTCGGGATGTTACAAAAAGGTACGGCCAAACTTTCAGGAAACATTCCTCACACACAAAGAAAGAAAATATGTTATGCGGACATGTGTCCGGAAACGCTTAATTTTCATGTTAGAGCTCATTTTATTACTTCTGTTCAAATCACATTAATCATGGAATGGAAACACACGACAACAGAACGTACCAGCGTGATTTCAAACACTTTATTACAGGAAATGTTCAGAATGTCCTCCGTTAGCGAGGTTACATGCATCCATCCTCCGTCGCCTGGAATCTCTGATGCGCTGATGCAGCCCTGGAGAATGGCGTATTGTATCACAGCCGTGCACAATACGAGCACGAAGAGTGTCTACATTTGGTACCTGGGTTGTGTAGACAAGAGCTTTCAAATGCCCCCATAAATGAAAGTCAAGAGGGTTGAGGTCAGGAGAGCGTGGAGGCCATGGAATTGGTCCGCCTCTACCAATCTATTGATCACCGAATCTATTGTTGAGAAGCGTACGAACACTTGGACTGAAATGTGCAGGAGCTCCATCGTGCATGAACCACAATGGGTATTTTGACATTTGTCTGCATGAATGATTTCAATTTACATTTTAAGAGAAACACTAAAATAACATGGAAATTTAGCGTTTCCGGTCACATGTCCACATAACATATTTTGTTTCTTTGTGTGTGAGGAATGTTTCCTGAAAGTTTGGCCGTACCTTTTTGTAACATCCTGTATAACTGTCACCAAACAATGATGCGTCCTGAAACAGTTTCACGACTTTTCCAGGATTAGATCTAACCCAGGAGCGAATTTCATCCTCATAATATTTGATTAGTGGTTTCATGAAAGAAACATCTAGCGGCTGCAGCCTGTGAGAACGTTTTTAACAACATAATCAGGATTATCTCGTTTCTTGTTAACGTAGCGTTCAAGAGTTGTTTGGGGCACTTGAAATTGACTAGCTGTCCTTTTGTACCCCATTGAACCACCAAGTACAGCATTCACAGCCCCCTCCACTGAGACTAAAGACCACTCCTGCCTCTGTGACTTCTTTACGTAATTACGCACTATTCCGAAATCATATGAAACATGAGTAGTCAATCATATGAATAACACACAAAGAGTTTTACACCAGGAGCATAATGGGGTAAGTACCCTTTTATGCCCCACCCGTATTGCCCCGTAAACACAAGCTTAGGTTAATGCTTATCGATGGTTCGATATTCAAAGATAACTTAGCGAAAAACGTGGATTTAGAAGTAAATTAAGTGTTATATTCCAGAGTAATTATTGTTTTTATTTAAATGTAGATATGATGTACTTACATGCCTTGAAAGAGATCACGAATCTTGTAAAAACTGCTTCAAACTGTATCCAACACACAACTCGCACACAACAGAGTCTGTTATGGCAGCCAACTGACGTGTACTAGTAGCTGTGACAGAGATGACGTAGTTTTGACAGATTCCTGTAGATTGTGCCACCTACTAGAGAGAAAACACGTATACCCCGTTCTGCCTCACCACCCCGATATGCCCCATGTTCCCTACCCCTTATGGTTACAGAAGATAATCGAAAGTTCTGTAAGACGGCGCCAGACGAAATACGAACGTTCCAGACACCTAAATTTATCTGTTTCGGCAAGCCTTTTATCTCTTTATCTGTTTCGGAAGGCTCTTTATCTCCACCCCGCGCTATGTGTTTGTGCGCTTCGCAACCATGGTAGTAAAAGTGGACCTTTTAATAGTTCACGATTGTACAAAAGTAGAACAACGTTTCGTTCAGTGCTCAAAAGCTTTTAACACGCCAGTAATGCCAACTTTGGTTTCTTGTGGATTGTGACAATCGCCTAGTTCAAGAAGGCCATGAATCTGAGTTAAACAATACTTGTATAAGATGGCGGGTCAGTATTTCAGTTTTCTGAAAAGACGAATAAGTATCGAAAAAGTTGTAATCGATTAGTTCACTTAATTAAACTTTTGTTATGTTACTTTTATCGTTTTGGTAATTCCACTGCCTCCCTTATGTAGAATGTAGAAGTATGTAGAGTGAAATACTTTTTAGCGCAATGGAAAGACACTTGAAGACAGCCATCAATGGCGTTAACATCATAAAGTTAATGATAAATGTGAATAGTAATATGTTATTTTGTGTTTTATAGTTTGAATTGATATTTGGCTATCATTTTTCTGGACAGAAACACTGGGGAAAGTCTGTCAATTAATAATAGTTATAATTTTTGTCCCATTTTCTCGTCAATGCTGACGTTAGGAGGCGCTTGGGTTCCTTCAAAGCGAGGGAGCCAAAGCATCTGACCAGAGAGATGAAATCAGGGTTGGGGGGGTCAGCCCAAAGCCTGAGATAAACGAATAATGGAGCAATTGATGGAATGATGGTGGGGGAAACCGGAGGACACGGAGGAAACCCACCCCAGGGCCATGTTGTCCATCACAAATCCCACTTTGAGGTCGCCTGGTAATAATAACAATAATAATAATAATAATAATAATAATAATAATAATAATAATAATAATAATAATGATGATGATGATGGGTGATGGATGATGATAATAATGATGTTGATGGGTGATGGATGATGATAATAATGATGTTGATAATGATGGTAATGATAATGATGTTGATAATTATGATAATGATAATGATGTTGATAAAGATGATAATGATGTTGATAAAGATGATAATGATAATGATAATGTTGATAATGATGATAATGATAACGATAACAATAATAATAATAATGATAATAATAATGATAATAATGATAATAATGATAATAATGATTATAATGATGATAATGATAATAATGATGATAATGATGATGATGATAGTGATGATAATGATGATGATAATGATGATGAAGATAATGATGATAATAATGATGATGATAATGATGATGATAATGATGATGATGATAATGATGATGATGATGATGATAATAATAATGATGATGATGATGATGATGATGATAATAATAATAATAATAATAATAATAATAATAATAATAATAATAATAATAATTAATAATAATAATAATAATAATAATAATAATAATAATAATAATAATAATAATAATAATAATAATAATAATAATAATAATAATAATAATAATAATAATAATAATAATAATAATAATAATAATAATAATAATAATAATAATAATAATAATAATAATAATAATAATAATAATAATAATAATAATAATAATAATAATAATAATAATAATAATAATAATAATAATAATAATAATAATAATAATAATAATAATAATAATAATAATAATAATAATAATAATAATAATAATAATAATAATAATAATAATAATAATAATAATAATAATAATAATAATAATAATAATAATAATAATAATAATAATAATAAAAATTAATAATACTAATACGCTAACGCCGTATGTTTGCTGTGCGATGGTTCAATTCCCGGCTTGGGGATTGGGAATTTTTCTGATTATTTCATATTTCTTTAGTTTGGTATAATTTAATGTACGAAGACGCCTTCTGCAGCAAATCCTGTACACAAATTAAAGGCTTTGCCGATGTGTGGTAGGTTTCAAAGAGGCTGCCGATTTGCCATTGTAGTTTAAGTTGGAGTATAAACGGAACAATTAAAAGACTAATAAATCAATAACAGAATTGTGCCTCGGAGATGTCTGTTATCAGATTTGGTTCAGATCGTGATGGATCAGGGCTAAGAATTTCCCCTTTCTGGACACATTGCAGAACCCTCACATCATTACAGAAGGGCGAGTAAAAACGACGATGGAGTGCAAAGCAAGGACACTACAGACGTAAACATAAAGAGGTGAACGCGTCACTTAGACCCTTGTTAGCACCGGATGAGGGTTAACGTTGCCAAAAGTTGTGTTGCCAAATAATCTGCAGTACACACACAATTAACATCTTGTATCTTCCGTCAAGAGGAGGGATTCTCAACTTGATGAAACATCTGTGATTTAATACTCCCACGTTATCCTGTCACACAGGAACACCTCGTACACAGCGAGCTATCACTCTGACAGGGTAAGGTACCTTCCTCCAGGGGATGCTCCACTTAGAGGCATAGGTATAATAGATAAAAACTAGTCGCCGTCCCCTATCCGCTCCATACTAAATCTAATCCTAACCTATAATTAAATATGAATATTTTATAAACTTGTGTTAAATGACAGGCTAGATTGGCATTCTTGGAATGAGATAGAATTTCTTACACATTTAAAGACATAAACAAATTTCGGTTTTTCTGGAATTAATGGACCCACAGTCATTATTCTCTCTTATTTTACTGAAAACTATAACTTCGAGCTTCGCTTGCTTTGAAAGTTACGCCTGGACACTGGACCTACGTGTGACTGTACAATAGAAAGAGTACTGAAGAGTAGCCTCAGTTCTTTGAGTCATTATTCTCTCTTATTTTACTGAAAATTATAACTTCGAACTTCGCTTGCTTTGAAAGACACGCCTCGACACTGGACCTACGTGTGACTGTACAATAGAAAGAGTACTAAAGAGTAGCCTCAGTTCTTTGAGTCATTATTCTCTCTCATTTTACTGAAAATTATAACTTCGAGCTCCGCTCGATTTGAAAGCCTCGCCTGGACACTGGACCTACGTGTGACTGTACAATAGAAAGAGTACTGAAGAGTAGCCTTAGTTCTTTGAGTCATTATTCTCTCTCATTTTACTGAAAATTATAACTTCGAGCTCCGCTCGATTTGAAAGCCTCGCCTGGACACTGGACCTACGTGTGACTGTACAATAGAAAGAGTACTAAAGAGTGGCCTTAGTTCTTTGAGTCATTATTCTCTCTTATTTTAATGAAAATTATTTTTTGGAGCTTCCCTCGCTTTGAAAGCCACGCCTCGACACTGGTAAACAACAGCACTTTAGCTTTAAATTTACAAGAGAGTTATAACTCGCATTGTCCATACTTTCCCATAATAAAGAATTATTTGATACAATTTTAGAAATGGTTTAGGACACAAAGGATGTAAAAATTGGACTTAACGTCCAACTCCTTTTTAATTTTCATAATGTATATACTTTAGTGTGCTGCTTTCTCTATTTAGTCAAGACAAATCCTGTCTCTCCCCTCTCCCACCTTCATGTTGTAAGTTGGGACGTTACTGGGTAGTCGTCATTTCGCTAAGACTGGTAGATGTTAACCTTCCTATTGGAGAGTCCAGGAATAACTAAACAAGTGAACTAACCCTAAACTGAAGTTACCACGTGACCGGGTGTCTCATTACACTGGGCGACAGTGAAAATATTTCGGGCTTAAAAATAGTGAAATTACATGTATTTCCATCTGCTGAATTCAAAAATCACGATAAAAATGATAGATTATCTCTTGTTTTGAAGATAAAGTGACATTTCAGTTTTTAAAGTGTAGATTTTAAATTTGGGGGAATTATTTTGGGTGTTGGCACACCTGTCAAATAACAAAACACAAATGCTCTTCAGGAAGGCATTTATGTCGGACCACAAATAAGAGAACTTCTAAAGGATCCTGCATTTGACCAAGTTTTGGAGGGGAAAGAAAAGGAAGCTTGGGAAACCTTCAAGAGTGTTGTTGGATTTTTAGGCAACAACAGAGATGACAACTACAAGCATTTGGTGAAAACGCTCCTACAAAAATACCGTAACCTTGGATGCAACATGTCCCTTAAGATTCATTTTCTCCACTCCCACCTAGACTTTTTCCCTCCTAGCTGTGGAGCTGTTAGTGGTGAACATGGGGAGAGATTCTATCAGGACATTTCTGTTATGGAACAAAGATATCGGGGCCGTTGGAATGAAGTAATGCTTGCGGATTACTGTTAGTCTTTGTATAGGGATTCTGCGGTACTCCATCACAAGAGGCAAGCTAAAAGACGACGGAGTCAATAGGCCACCACATGATTCTCTTCAGACACGACTATCTGCGAAGTATTTTTCCAGCAATTTAGAACTCTTAGCAGATAATTACCAGATAAAAAATAAATTTCATTGTTGTTAGCATGTATGTAATTAAAATGTATGCTTTTCTCTCAACCCGCTAATATGTAATACTTCCACCTTGTGTATATCATAGAAACTAGAACTAATAAAATTTTTTCTTGTCATATTTTTTTTATGAACTCAAAATTAGTAGGAACTGCCTTATTTTGTTATTGCCCTGTGTTGTAAGAGGTTAGTGTTTATACAAACACGTATCTAGAACACTAAATTTAAAGATATATATTATTTATAAAACTGACGGATGAACAGGAACGAGTAAGTACAACATGCATTACCGAACGAGGAGATTGGTATTTGGCAAGCCTTGGATTCGATCCCACCGTACTTACACTCTGACTTGCAATGTTCAATTTTCTAATAGATTTTCTCGGATTTTCTATGAACAGCACGGGGGGCGGACTGTTGAAACATTTAACTATAACTCCTACATCTAAAACGAAATGAAACAATTTCAGTAAAGGTTATAAACATGTCGTACACGAGATGTTTCTGTTAGTTAAATTATTGTCCACCAGGAGAAAAGTTTCCGCAAGACCCAACTGGTGATGTATTGCTGTCCAGAGATGGCACTGTCTGTAATAGCTTATATTGATGAAGAAGATTCGCAATTATTTACAAAGATTTATAACAAATTATGTTTATGTTTAAATATAGCTTAGATCTAAGTAAGTTTTATGGGATGAAACCAAGAAGCAGCGACAGAGATAGAGAGGTAATATTGGGCAAACATATTATTGAGTGTGAAAATGGAAGCCTTCTAAAATGGATATATGTTACGACTTTCTCCCATCTTCAGGATGCTGAATCATCCTATATGAGCTGAATCTTTACTGGCGGCGTATATGTTCTAGACGTTCTCGGGCATGTTGAATCATCCTATATGAGCTGAATCTAATCCAAAATGAAACCATGCCAGTTGCTTGTGATTGTAATAAATTGACTGAATTATAGTTGTCATATAGCATAGTTCATCATAGGTCCCAGGTCCTGCGCTAACTGCAAGGGTGATCACATTGCGTGCTATGGGGGCTGCCCGACTAGGAAGACTGTGATATCCTCTAGGAGGGCGCCAGCACCATCATCGGCTAGGCAGAAAACTGCCCCCGCTGTACCAGTGCAGCCTGCTGCTTCTGGTACAGCTCAGAAAGCACGTGGTGTGCCTACCTTTGCGGAGGTGGTGCGCAAGCCTGTGGATTTGCCGGCGGTATCACGGGCAAAACACACACGCCCACCTAAGGCTACAGAAACAGCCCCTAATACCACCCCCTCCAATAGAGCGCACAACTTTAACTCGCACGCTCCTGTGGAATGCCGTCGGTATCTACAGGCAGCAGCACGAACTTGAGAACTACCTGCGGCGTAACAAAATTGATGTCGCATTTATTTGCGAAACAAAATTAAAACAAGAGTACAATTTTAAACTCAGGGGTTACCAGACTTTTCGGAATGACAGAATGGGCAGACATGGGGGTGGAACCGCCATTTTACTCAAAAACAAAGTTGCTCATGCCCCTGTCACGCTGCCACCACTAACAGCGTTAGAGTGCACTGCTCTTAAAACACGTATTAACAGGACAACGGTGATGCTGGTAGCCCTCTATCGGCCCCGCCGCTCTCCCGATTTCCGACAAGACCTCGAAGAAATCCTCGCAATGGAGGAGCACGTTATAATTGCAGGAGATTTGAACGCCTGGCACCCCTGGTGGTACTCCCGCCGAGCGAACTCGGCTGGGAACCTCCTGGTAGAACTTATAACAGAAAATGACGACTTCAAGGTTCATCTTCCTCCAGAACCCACATTTTGGCACAGGGCACTTCGACCCTGAAATTTTGGACTTTGCACTCACTAAAAATGTGGCACTAGGAAACAACTTCATTATGTATCACAGCCTCGACTCCGACCATCTTCCAGTGCATTTCGACATCTGAGTTGCCATCACGACCGGTTTAACCGGCCCTATGAGGCGCGCAGATATAGACTGGAATAAATTTACGCTCGAAGTGCACAGGATGGCGACAGCAAGGCGGACATTGACGCCGCCATTGAAAATTACACCGCCTCGCTGCACACGGCCAAAAGAAATTCTACCAGCTATACCATAAGCCTACCCAGTTTTTGCACGTACCCTGAGGTGGTGCAGCTCATCGCCAGGAGGCGGCGCTTGACGAGACATTGGTGGCTTACCCGCCAGCCCGAGTACAAAGTGCTAGCAAAATGGCTACGCAGCATTATTCGGTAACAAATTAAACTAAAAAAAAGTGAACAGTGGGAGCAGAAAATGTTAAACACCACACATTCTGACCATTCTTTGTGGAAATTTTTAAGGAAATTTATAGTCTCCTCGAGCACCATCTCAGGCACTGAGGCGCTGCACACTCGCCTCGGCCTGCACTTCTCCTCCGAGGAGAAAGCCGAAAAATTCACAGAGATCCCTGCGGCGAACCCCGTGTTAGAACGGAAAGTCCAGGCATGGGTACAAAACTGGGTGGCACAGAGGCATGAGCAACACTTGCCGCTCACAACACCGCAGGACGACTACACGCTCATTAGGAAGCTACCTAATGGGAAAGCAGCCGGCCCGGACAGGGTGACTAATGAGGAACTCAAGCATCGCCCGAGAAAAGCCCTGGTGCACCTCACAAAAATGTTCAACTCCTGTTTGCAGCAAAACTACTTCCTTGACACTTGGAAACGAGAGACGGTCATAATAATCCCGAAGCATGGGAAAAGCACCAGCCAGCCTCAAAATCACCCCCCATTAGTCTCCTGTCTACTATTGGTAAATTGCTCGAAAAGGTGATACTGTTTCGACTCCAAAATCAACTTTCGTCATTGAATGACATTTCCAACTCCCAATTCGGCTTTCGAAAACAACATTCAACAGATCTACAACTCTTAAGATTAACTGATGACGTGACAGAGCAATTTAACAATGGGGCTTCAACGTTGGCACTATTTCTGGACGTAGAAGCCGCATTTGATCGGTGCTGGCACAACGGCCTGATTTACAAATTGCACCGAAAGTTTCCCGGACTCCAAAGTTCCTTAGCACTGCTGCACAACTTTTTAGAAAACAGAGGCTTCTACGTCCAAGTGTGTGGCTCCTCCTCTAAGGAGAGAGTCATGCATGCTGGCGTCCCGCAAGGGGCCATCATGTCCCCACTATTGCCCATACTGTTTACCAACGACTTCCCCGTGGACGCCAAATGCAAAGTGGCCATGTACGCTGACGACACTGCAATATACAACCACCATAAAAATCCTCGTTTCGGCCTATTAGAGATGCAGCGGTATACTGACCGCTTCCTTTCATGGCTCCATGACTGGAAAATCAAAATTAATGCGAACAAATGCCAGCTTATACATTTTACAAAGCGGCGCCCTTTGGCAATGGACCTAACGGTCGATGGTCAAGTATTGCACTGCCGTCAGCAGGTCGAGTACCTCGGCGTGACGTTGACACGCACGGTGCAGTGGAATACCGACCTAAAAGATAGCGCCAACAAATGGCGGCAGCGATTAAAGATGTGCACCCCCATATTTAGGAGCAAACAGCTAAAGCTGCGCTCTAAGATTGTGCTCTACAAATCTTTTATTTTATCCGTGGTCCTGTACGCCTGCGTGGTCTGGGCCAACACCTCCAAAACCGTCTTAAATACCTCCAAACCTCACAAAACCTCTCCTTACGTAAAATCCTGTCTGTCCCTATCCGCACTACTACTGCCAGCCTTCATCGAGAAACCCATATCCCCTACATCCCCGAGGCCGTAATAAAACGAGCCTCTTCCATCTGGACGTGCATACGGCAACATAGCAATCCAAAAATTAACAACATTGGGAAAGGTGAACCAAAACACCATAAGCATGTACGAATAAAAATATTCGAATGCCACCGTTACAGTACAATGTGCGCCCAAGTCCTTCCGGCCCATACCTTTCCCCATATGCAGAGGCCGCCGTCACAGCAGCCCAGGAGACAGCAGCACGCTGCCACATGCAGCAGTGTAAATAGTGAAGTGTGTATGTGTGTGTGTGTGTGTGTGTGTGTGTGTGTGTGTGTGTGTGTGTGTGTGTGTGTGTGTGTGTGTAAATAAAAGTGCATAATAAGCGCTTGTCAATACTGTACATAAAAAAAGGACACTGAAAGACACTAACTTAATAAAACTGTTCTCGGTGGGCTAAGAAAGGCCACCGTATGGGTTTTATATATACCCACGTAGACAATAAGCATTTAATTCCCAAAATATAACCTCAATGAAAATTTTAGCCTGTAAGCCGGGCCCCTTTGTACCGGCACCAAGCCATGAACTCAAAATAAAAACCTGAACCATGAAATATGGGTTTGGTTATAGTTCTATTACACTATCGGCTAATAAAATCACGCCTTGAATGTTTATTATTTGAAAACAAATGTAAAACCCCTGAGATTGGAATATGTAACGGGGTTTCTGATGGATGCTGCTCCACATAGGCATGCCATACTAGATCTAGTAATTCACGGATTCCTCCACCTACTGTGTACAACTCAGAAATTACACTAAGTGAACGATCAGTGTGTGAGCAAATCGTGTAAAAGGAAGTGTGAACTCTACCAGTACAACAAGTGCGAAAAAAAGACATGCTCACTAAATGAACCCATAAAAGAAAACAGACAAACTTATTAAATGCTCATTGCAAGTTATACTTTATTATTATTATTATTATTATTATTATTATTATTATTATTATTATTATTATTATTATTATTATTATTATTATTATTATTATTATTATTATTATTATTATTATTATTATTATTATTATTATTATTATTATTATTATTATTATTATTATTATTATTATTATTATTATTATTATTATTATTATTATTATTATTATTATTATTATTATTATTATTATTATTATTATTATTATTATTATTATTATTATTATTATTATTATTATTATTATTATTATTATTATTATTATTATTATTATTATTATTATTATTATTATTATTATTATTATTATTATTATTATTATTATTATTATTATTATTATTATTATTATTATTATTATTATTATTATTATTATTATTATTATTATTATTATTATTATTATTATTATTATTATTATTATTATTATTATTATTATTATTATTATTATTATTATTATTATTATTATTATTATTATTATTATTATTATCATTATTATTATTATTATTATTATTATTATTATTATTATTATTATTATTATTATTATTATTATTATTATTATTATTATTATTATTAATGGATGTTGCTGAGTCTGCGTTCCACGTTGCTACAGGGCCTCGGTCCTGTCCTTGGGGCTGGTCTTAATGCTCTGGATCGCGATGTTAGATAAATAAAATTACAGAACCTCAACTATCTAGAGTTATCATTACAAGCGAAGGAAATCTAATTGAAGAACTGAACCTCTAAATATTAAAAGTAGCAACAATATCTGCCTCCATTAAGGATTTGGTGTGGAGAACTAAATGCACGAAAAAAGAAAAAGGAGATACAGTTTATAAACCAGTTGTCCAATTAGTAATGATAACAAATGATGTAAATAACCGCAATGAGAGTGGCAGCTAGCTAGCTGAAAGTGCACGTGTGTTTGAGTAAGAAATGTAGATCATTACAAAAAAGTACAAAATTTAATCTGAATTTCAAGAAAGAAGAAAAAATGGACTGAACATATATCCAGCATGTCAAACGAAGGCTGTATGAATAGTAAGGAACGAGGGCTACTCCGACCTCTATCAAACAGGGAGCAATGGACAGCTCCGGGGTGCTTTCCTTGGGGGATGCCTGTAGTCTAAAACGCCTCTCCCCCATCTCAAGACAGGTGGAAGTGGATACGTCAACTCCGCAGAGAAGACTACCAGTGGGTCACTTGGTGATCTGTATGTATGTATTTATTCACTGCTATTGGGTACTACCCGGTGGCAGAGTTAAGAATACAGATCAAATTACAAATACTAGATTTACAACAATAACACAATAAATAATACAAACATGATATTATTTTAACTTTAGTCACTTAAAACATATCTAATTACTTCTCTATTTACATATTATATACCATTATAATTTAAAAGTTAAACTATAACCATCTAGATTTTTTCTAAATTTCTTCAGCGACAGGGGACAGCCCTGAAAGACTGCTACAGGCAATTCATTCCATTCTTCAATGGTTCTATTAACAAAAGAAAATTTTCCTACGTCGGTTCTGTATCTTCTACCCTTAATTTTATACCTATGATCGTTTCGTCCATAATAATCCGGTTTATCTAACCTTACACTAACGTCCATCCATGCCTTTACACCAGCATTAGCTTTGAATAATGCTACCAACCTATGTTTTTACGCCTAATTCTTAATTCCTCCCATTTGGTCTCATCTTCTTTTATAGGCCCAAAATACTTGCCTCTTTTTATGAATTTTATTGCCCCCTTCTGTATTTTTTCTAATGGATCGATTTGGTTAGCTCTATACGGGTCCCAGCGTGCTACTCCATATTCCATAACCGGCCGCACTAAGGCCTTGTAGGCAATTTCCCTGGACCTAGCGCTCCCCTTTTTCAATATTCTCATTACGAAATGTAATGCCTTCCACGCATTCCTAGATGTGGAATTTGCTTGTTCGTCCCATCCAGCATTACTTGCCAGGTACACTCCCTAGTATTTGCAGCTGTCCACCTGTGGAATTTGCACCCCTCCCGTGTGATAGTTAACAATAATTTTGCCCTTAATTCTACTAAAAACAATGGACTTACTTTTCTTGGAATTAATTGACATTTTGTTAGCCGCAGCCCAATTACAGATTTCATTTAAATCATCCTGAAGAGCGGTTTCATGCACTGTATTCCGAATTTTATTATAAATGATACAATCGTCTGCAAACAACCTAGCATACCTTCTTCTGACTCTGCAGTGCCAGTGCCCGGGATTCTTTAGGCAACTCTCTGCCCCCTCCTGGCGGCCGAAGCCTGATACCTCATGGGTATCGGAAACACACTGCCTCCTCGAGTCCAAACCAATCCGTACAACTCCCATTCGAGAGGGGTTCGAATGTTCGGCCCGAGGTTCCTCTGGTAACGTCAGATGTGCCACGAGTGCTAGGGGTCCACAGCGCCCGCACCACTGAAGGCGGATGAAGGGGACTGACCCCCTCCCTTGCGGGGAGTAAGCAACAACACCCAGGATTAACTCTATGGTCTGTTAGGATTAGGATTACTACAGAAGGGATTCGGCACCGAAACCTGGAATTATTGTACCTAAGGCCGAAGAAGGGCATCTCCGAGAGCAAGGATGAGGCGAGAGGAGACAGAGGTCGCCGACCCAAGGAGTCACGTCTACCTGTGGAGGAGGCAGGGTCTCTATTCTTGAGCAACTACAAACTCCCCCGTTAAGCTAGCACAGCTGGCATCCCATCCCCATGTTCCGGAAGTGGCCCACCAGGTCCGCCTGGAGTCCGGAAACTGTCCTATTAAAGGAGGAAGTGTTTACCAGGAGCATATCATCCTACCATGCAATACCCTCCGACACTTTCTACCCCGAAAGAGGTCACTAGATGAGAGACGATATTGTCGACAAGGCATTGTTATACCTCTAGCGCAAGCTGCAGCAGGCGCGTGAGTGAGCGCAGCACGCTTGCCGAGAGAGAGAAAGAGACAGAGATAGTCTGGAATTTCCAGTTCCTTCGTGATTGTGAGGGAACGATCCACTGAATTCTGGAACAATGGCTGGAGGTATAAAAGCCGGTAAAGTGTTAGTTGCTAGTCAGTTGCAAGTTGAGCTGTTAATTGTGTGTGCAGCTATTTGAAGTGTACTGCAAGTGATTTATTTAGTTTGTTTACGTGTGGTGAAGCAACAAGAAATCTTGAAGACTGCGTTTGTGTATGTTACGTCATTATGCTGCTCTCAGGGTTGTACAAAGTGTGTTTTTGCTTGCAATAAAGAGCACTTTAAATTTCTGCAAACAAGGCTTTTAATTTTACCAACCCACAAAGTCACAGTATGAAATGATAATGGAGATGAAATAGAGAAACAGAAGATTCGGCGGATGTAAGTAACCTTCTCAGCATTCGCCTGTCAACTGGGGAAAACCGCGGGAATTGATCTCGGACCTCCCGAATGTGTGGCAGATTCGAAACCGTGAGCTATTGCGCCGTGTCAACTCCGGAAAACCGCGGGAATTGGTCTCGGAATTCCCGAATGTGGGGCAGATCCGAAGCCGTGAGCTATTGCGCCGTGTCAACTCAAGAAAACCGCGGGAATTGATCTCGGAATTCCCGAATGTGGGGCAGATCCGAAACCGTGAGTCATTGCGCCCTGTCAACTCGGGAAAACCGCGGGAATTGATCTCGGAATTCCCGAATGTGGGGCAGATCCGAAACCGTGAGTCATTGCGCCCTGTCAACTCGGGAAAAAGGCGGGAATTGATCTCGGAATTCCCGAATGTGGGGCAGATCCAAAACCGTGAGCTATTGCGCCCTGTTAACTCGGGAAAACAGCGGGAATTGACCTCGGAACTCTCGAATGTGGGGAGACCCAAAACCGTGAGCCATTGAGCCCTGTCAACTCGGGAAAACAGCGGGAATTCATCTTAGACCTCCAGAATGTGGGGCAGATCCGAAACCGTGACCCATTGTTACCTGTCAACTCGGGAAAACCGCGGGAATTAATCTCGGACCTCCAGAATGTGGGGCAGATCCGAAACCATGAGCCATTGCGCCGTGTCAACTAAGGAAAACCGCGGGAATTGATCTCGGACCTCCAGAATGTGGGCAGATCCGAAACCGTGAGCTATTGCGCCCTGTCAACTCGAGAAAACCGCGGGAATTGATCTCGGAATTCCCGAATGTGGGGCAGATCCGAAACCGTGAGCTATTGTGCCGTGTCAACTCGGGAAAACCGCGGGAATTGATCTCGGAATTCCCGAATGTGGGGCAGATCCGAAACCGTGAGTCATTGCGCCCTGTCAACTCGGGAAAACCGCGGGAATTGATCTCGGAATTCCCGAATGTGGGGCAGATCCAAAACCGTGAGCTATTGCGCCCTGTTAACTCGGGAAAACAGCGGGAATTGATCTCGGAACTCTCGAATGTGGGGAGACCCAAAACCGTGAGCCATTGAGCCCTGTCAACTCGGGAAAACAGCGGGAATTGATCTTAGACCTCCAGAATGTGGGGCAGATCCGAAACCGTGACCCATTGTTACCTGTCAACTCGGGAAAACCGCGGGAATTAATCTCGGACCTCCAGAATGTGGGGCAGATCCGAAACCATGAGCCATTGCGCCGTGTCAACTAAGGAAAACCGCGGGAATTGATCTCGGACCTCCAGAATGTGGGCAGATCCGAAACCGTGAGCTATTGCGCCCTGTCAACTCGAGAAAACCGCGGGAATTGATCTCGGAATTCCCGAATGTGGGGCAGATCCGAAACCGTGAGCTATTGTGCCGTGTCAACTCGGGAAAACCGCGGGAATTGATCTCGCACCTCCAGAATGTGTGGCAGATCCGAAACCGTGAGCCATTGAGCCCTGTCAACTCGGGAAAACCGCGGGAATTGATCTCGCACCTCCAGAATGTGTGGCAGATCCGAAACCGTGAGCCATTGAGCCCTGTCAACTCGGGAAAACCGCAGGAATTGATCTCGCACCTCCAGAATGTGTGGCAGATCCGAAACCGTGAGCCATTGAGCCCTGTCAACTCGGGAAAACCGCAGGAATTGATCTCGCACCTCCAGAATGTGTGGCAGATCCGAAACCGTGAGCCATTGAGCCCTGTCAACTCGGGAAAACCGCAGGAATTGATCTCGCACCTCCAGAATGTGTGGCAGATCCGAAACCGTGAGCCATTGCGTCCTGTCAACTCGGGAAAACCGCAGGAATTGATCTCGCACCTCCAGAATGTGTGGCAGATCCGAAACCGTGAGCCATTGAGCCCTGTCAACTTGGGAAAACCGCGGGAATTGATCTCGCACCTCCAGAATGTGTGGCAGATCCGAAACCGTGAGCCATTGAGCCCTGTCAACTTGGGAAAACCGCGGGAATTGATCTCGCACCTCCAGAATGTGTGGCAGATCCGAAACCGTGAGCCATTGGGCCCTGTCAACTCGGGAAAACCGCAGGAATTGACCTCGGAATTCCCGAATGTGGGGCAGATCCGAAACCGTGAGCTATTGCGTCCTGTCAACTCGAGAAAACCGCGGGAATTGATCTCGCACCTCCAGAATGTGTGGCAGATCCGAAACCGTGAGCCATTGAGCCCTGTCAACTTGGGAAAACCGCGGGAATTGATCTCGCACCTCCAGAATGTGGGGCAGATCCGAAAACGTGAGCTATTGCACCCTGTCAACTCAGAAAACCGCGGGAATTGATCTCGGACCTCCAGAATGTGGGGCAGATCCGAAAACGTGAGCTATTGCACCCTGTCAACTCAGAAAACCGCGGGAATTGATCTCGCACCTCCAGAATGTGGGGCAGATCCGAAAGCACTTGAGCCATTGCGCCCGGTTAATCTAATAGCAGATCCTGGACATAATCTAAGACACTTGTGGTCTGATCGCTGGTTGGACAAGATGGTTTAGACGTCCTTCTTGTCTCAATGACAGAACTGCGTGTTATCAAATACTTTAACACCGGACATTCATATAGTAGTTTCGGCAACTTCTCCGCTAAAGTGTAGACAGTTGAAGTCAGAATCAGTGCCATCCTTTGATTGAATAATACACAATCACGTATAACCTGAGATGGGTTTGACCAGATAACCGGAATTAATACAAATGAACAGATAGTGAAGCGATATTACAATTTCAAACATCAACACAAAGAGAAGAAGAATTAATTTTGATTTGAGTGGAACGCTTGCTGTAGGTAAACGACAGAGAGAGCAGGAATTGCCCATTTACCAAGTACACCATAGCGCCACTAATGCCACTAAGATCTTATAGACCGCCCGCCGTTCGGTAATGCTTCCCAAGGGAGTTCCCCGGCTGCTGCTAACACAGATATAACCATGAATGTTAAGTTAAACAACACCCAAAAGAGGAATTAAGCTAAATAGAGCAAGACCGTAGCCGTCGTCTATCCGTGAAATAATACACGTTACTTTCAAAGACTTTGCAGATGTTACTCAATTCGAGTGTCTATCGCTGACTCTAAATTGGATTTTTTTTTGCGGTGTTCCCTGTTGGCTAGGCGAATGCTATGGTGATTTGTCATTCAGCTCAATTTTTCGAGTGGGTTTGCTGAGGCGGTTTTGTTTGTGGCCCGCATTCGGAAGGCTTGGGTTCGATTCTCTTGTCGACCTACGTGATATAGAATTTTTTCGAGGATGTTCCCGAGTTGCCAGACGAAAGCTGGATAGGTTAATCACATGTCCCGAATTGCCTGTCCCTCCATTCCATCTACATTTCAATTTTACAAATTTCTTCCTCCTCCTCCTCCTCCTCCTCCTCCTCCTCCTCCTCCTCCTCCTCCTCCTCCTCCTCCTCCTCCTCCTCCTCCTCCTCCTCCTCCTCCTCCTCCTCCTCCTCCTCCTCCTCCTCCTCCTCCTCCTCCTCCTCCTCCTCCTCCTCCTCCTCCTCCTCCTCCTCCTCCTCCTCCTCCTCCTCCTCCTCCTCCTCCTCCTCCTCCTCCTCCTCCTCCTCCTCCTCCTCCTCCTCCTCCTCCTCCTCCTCCTCCTCCTCCTCCTCCTCCTCCTCCTCCTCCTCCTCCTCCTCCTCCTCCTCCTCCTCCTCCTCCTCCTCCTCCTCCTCTTCCTCCTCCTCCTCTTCCTCTTCCTCTTCTTCCTCTTCTTCCTCTTCCTCTTCTTCCTCTTCTTCCTCTTCCTCTTCTTCCTCTTCTTCTTCCTCTTCTTCCTCTTGCTCTTCCTCTTCCTCCTCTTCTTCCTCTTCTTCCTCTTCTTCCTCTTCTTCCTCTTCTTCCTTTTCTTCCTCCTCTTCCTCCTCTTCCTCTTCCTCTTCTTCTTCTTCTTCACTCCAAGGGCTAGGCAATGCTGCCTGTTCCGGCTTAAAACATGTCTGACCATCGTTTTCGTGGTCTACCCGGATGTCTCTTTCCTCTAGGTTTATAGTTTATAACTCTTCTTGGGATCCTATCTCTCGGCATTCTCTCAATATGCTCCCTCCATTCATTTCTATAATTTATTATTTTTTCTTCTAAAGAACTTATTTCTAAATCTTCTCTTATTTTTTCATTTGGAATTTTATCTAAAAGAGTACATCCCTTTACTGCTCTTAAAAATCTCAATTCGGCAGACTGTATCTTGTTTTTGTCTGCTTTTGTTAATGTCCATGTTTCAGAACCAAAAACAAAAGCAGGTACAGCCATTACTTTATAACATTTCTTCCGTGTTTCTTTTCTGGTTTTAGTTTTTAGGATTCTATTTATTATGCCGAATATTTGTTGAAACATTGGTAATTTATTTTTAAAATCATTTTCATATTTATAACTGACATTTGTTCCCAAATATTTAAAATCCGTATCTTGCTCTAAGATAATATAATCAATTACTATTTTAGTTCTAACAGTGTCTTTACCTCGAAACGCCATTGTTTTTGTTTTATTTGTGGAAATTTTGAAATGATAATTCTTACATAACTTCTGTAAAATATATACTGCTCCTTGCAGCTCGTCTTCAGTTTAACTTATAATTATTTGGTCATCCGCAAATAGCATCGTCTTAAGAATAAAATTTGGTACAAGATGAATGCCTCCGTTAATCTTAAACAGCCACTCTCTAAGCAGATCATCTATATAAATTATGAATAAGATAGGAGACAAACTGCAACCCTGTCTTACACCTTGATTTGTATGCAGCCATTTACTATACATTCCATTTCCAATTCTATATATGCTGATTGTTGTATCCTTATATATAGATATTAGAACTTTAATGAGATGATTTGGGTAGCCTCTTCGAGTCATGATTTCCCACAATTTTTACCTATTTACACGATCAAACGCTTTTTCATAATCAATAAAAGCTATATGTGTTTCCAGATTAAATTCTCTTCTTTTTTTATTATCTGCTTAACTGTAAAGGTAGCATCTGTACAGGATCGTCCTTTTCTAAAACCATTTTGTTCTTTTAAAAGTAGAACATCTGTAATGGTTTGTAACATTTTACTTAAGATTCTTGCATATGATTTATATCCTGTTTTTAAAATACTTATTCCCCTATAATTCTCACATCTTTTTCGAGCACCTTTCTTAAAAATAGATATAATTCGAGCATGTGTCCAGGATCTTGGGATTTGGTATCCATTCCAACAACTATTAATTAAATTCAAAATTCTTTGATTTAGTATCGGTCCACCATATTTCAATAATTCTGCATTTATTAATCTTCTCCTGTGGCCATCCTATTCTTCATTTGTTTAATGCCGTTTCTAATTCTGCTAAAGTAATTGGATCGGGGTTCCCTCGTGTGGGATCTTGTAACCCATATCGGGCGCGTCCCTCGGGTGGCGGATGAGGGACCCCACCAGATATGGTGGGGTGGTCCGAATACTCCAGAATAAGGACCCGTGGACCAACAAGGAGCCCAGTTCCTGGGGGCTTTAAAATGCTGGGACACCCTCTCTCCAGGGGATATAAATATGGAGGGCCCTGCCTAGGGTTAAGGGTGAAGACGGACAGAGAAGGTCCGATAGATAAGCGAAGGCAACTTCTCCAGGGGAGAAAACCTCGATTAAAAATCCTGCAAGTCTGAAGGCAGTAAGGTGGCAACCCCACTATCAGACTGTGCTTGCATAGGGCTTGTAACACTATCAAGCAAGAATTTCTTACTAAAAAGCTTAAAGGTAATGCGCCGGATGGACAACAACAAATTTCTCCACTGGGTACAAGTGTCGGCGGGGGTCTCGGCTCTGCATGGAAGGATGATATACTCTTGCTTAACACTTCCTCCTTCGCAGGACGGTCTCTGGTCTTCAAGCGCGGCCTGCTTGGCCGTTTCAGGACCACACTAGGTGGGAATGTCTGTGGTTCTGGCCTACCGAGGGAGATTTTCATCTAAGTAAAATATGGGGATCTGCCCTCTACACTGCCGTGGCTCCTTGGAACGGCATACCTCCTGTCGCCTCATTCTTCCTTCAGGAGGTGCCCCACTTGGGGTATACCTACAATAGACCAAGACTGGACGCAGTGCCAAATCCCCTCCGTATATAGTAATCCTACGTCTAGCTCAATTTTCTCACCATAAAACTGAGTAATTAAACAAATTACAAATAGCATTTTTAAAAAATTTGTGTTACATTCCATTATTTCTTTAGCCAGTATTCCTTAGCTTTTACGAGTGTGGGTTAAAAAGTAATACCTGCTATTTTTTCTCTTTTAATTGCCAAGAGCATTGAATGCAATTTACATAGCTTGAAAACTACGACACTGACGATTAATTTGTCACTATTCCGTCCTTTTCAACAGTTTTGGTCCACCTTTTAACAAGGGCATGTATTCCAGTGTGGTAAAACACACGGTCTTACTTCCTAAGCCATTGACGCACGGACGTTTTCACAGCCTCCTCATCTTCAAAATGAATCCCACGATGAGCTTCCTTTAGTGGCCCGAACAAATGGAAGTTTGATGGTGCCAGGTCATGGCTGTATGGGGGGGATGAGGTAACACTTGCCATCCCAATTTCTCAATTTATGCTGTGGTGTAACGGCTGGTGTGTGGTCTTACATTGTCATGCAAAAGAAGAACATCCGCCATAGTTTTTGTTGGGCTAACTCGGCGAAAACGTTCTTTCAGCTTTTTGAGAGTTCTGACGTATTGGGCAGAATTTATTGTGCATTCCTGCTCCAAAAAATCAATAATAAGCACACGCTCTGCATCCCAAAACACTGTCGCCATAACTTTCCCTGCCGACCGCTGAGTTTTGAATTTCTTTTTCTTTGGTGACGTTGTGTGATGCCATTCCACTGACTGCCTCTTTGATTCAGGTTCAAAAAAAATGAACCCACGTTTCGTCTCCAGTAACAATTTTTTCCCAGAAACTCCTCTCCCTCCAAATAGAAGCGCTGCAAGTGTTCGGAGGCTATTGCTTTCCTTGTTCCTTTGTTTTTGGCGGTTAACATTCTTGGTACCCAACGTGAACCACCCAACGGGAGGTAATAGCGTTCCTCACGGCCCCAGTGCCTTGAAGACCTTATTTTACGTACACGCCTCGTATTACGATGTTCGTTCACTACTGCAACACGTCACTCTGCCAGAAGGTACCACATTTTATGACACAATGACATATAGAGAGGTAGAAGATGATGTAGTAGAGATGGAGTGATGTTTTGATGACAATGTTGTATGTCAATCCATGAAGTGCATACTGTATTAGTCCATAGTAGAGAAGTATTTGTGAAAATAAAGTAATTATTTATCCATGGCTACATATTGTATAATGGAAGAACTCTTAAAATTAAGAATCAGAAGCTGTTAAGTCAAGTGACTTAACTTTTCATTGATTTTAAATTAAAAGTTGTTAAGTCGTAATAATAAAAATATCGTGTCCCACATGCTACATATGTCAAACCATGAGAAACACTTCATCACGGTACTTTGTACTTCCAAACGGACCCATCACATGAAATTATTTCATTTGTATTACTATTTTGGTAATTAAAATTACTTTTGAAAGCTTTGAACAGCTCTCCTGCACAATTTTGAAACAGTGACTTAGCAACTTATGTTTCTGACCGCTTCAATTATCAAAATGTGATGTGTAGCTTTTGAGGTTAGGTTACATGCAAACACATACAAAATATGGGTAACAGTTTTCAAGTATCAGAAGCCTTGTTGAATAAACACAAATTATAATGCTTAAATAACTGATAGATTACAAAATACAATGACATATGAGTTATAACATGCCAAGAAAGGATTATTACCTATGAATTACACAGAGAATATGAAATGAAACGAATCGCCCCCTTTTTTATTCTTGAGTAACTCTGAAATGAATCATGATTAACAGATCTGGATAAGTGTAGCCCCCATAAATCAGGGGTATCCTGTAGCAGCCCTAGTTGTGTGGCACCGTTCAGACTGCGACAAACACCTGGTACTAGTCACAAAGTCTGCGTATCTGTGGAATGTTGCCAAGAAATTCAAGAAATTGGCAACAGCTCCAGGACATTGCAGGGAAATTCTGCTCATAAATTTACCGCGATATTTAGCTTAATGGCTTGTGTTGGTGTTACCGGTGTTCGATTACCAAAACGAATCATTACCAACACGTGCACAAAAGCGGCATTCTAATGTATTTGGAAATTAAATTGTCCGCGAGGTTGCAGATAACGTATGATATATTGCTTTCTGATTACGGCGCTTCGGCAATTTTCACCTCTTTCCAAATGATGCGCTGAACAAACATTTTTATCTAATGTATTCCCCTCGCAAATAGAGATATTCTTCCATAACATATTCGGTTTCAACTAAAACGTCTGCAGCTGGGCTTAAATTACAGAGAAATCTAATGCTATATTCACTTTAACTAAGTTAATGTTAAATTAACAACCATCAACGTTGTCGGACGATGAAAGAAATGATGTTCAAATGAGTCCAGGGTCTACAGAGCTTAGAGTTATTAGACATTCATCTTATAAAAAAGGGAAAACGTGTAATGTTAAGTTATATATGGCGATGAATAAAATGATGTCCAAATGAGGACATAGATATTAGAGTTACCAGACATATATATCTGAGGACAAGGAAAAACCTGCAACGTTTAGTCATATCGGACGATGAATGTAATGATGTTCAAATGAGTACAGGATACATAGAGCTTAGAGTTACCCATATTCGTCTTTCAGGATAAGGGAAAACCTCCAAAGTTAAGTCATTACGGACGATGAATGAAATGATGCTCAAATGAGTACAGGGTAAATAGAGCTTAGAGTTACCCATATTCATCTTTCAGGATAAGCGAAAACCTCCAACGTTAAGTCATATTGGACGATGAATGAAATTATGTTCAAATGAGTACAGGGTACATAGAGTTACCATACATTCATCTTTCAGTATAAGGGAAAACCTCCAACGTTAAGACATATCGGACGATGAATGAAATGATGTTCAAATGAGTACAGGGTACATAGAGTTACCAGACATTCATCTTTCAGGATAAGAGAGAACCTCCAACGTTAACTCATATCGGACGATGAATGAAATGATGTTCAAATGAGTACAGGGTACATAAAGCTTAGAGTTACCAGACATTCATCTTTCAGGATAAGGGAAAACCTCCAACGTTAAGTCATATCGGACGATGAATGAAATGATGTTCAAACGAGTACAGGGTACATAAAGCTTAGAGTTACCAGACATTCATCTTTCAGGATAAGGGAAAACCTCCAACGTTAAGTCATATTGGACGATGGATGAAATGATGTTCAAATGAGTACAGGGTACATAAAGCTTAGAGTTACCAGACATTCATCTTTCAGGACAAGAGAAAACCTCAAACGTTAAGTCATATCGGACGATGAATGAAATGATGTTCAAATAAGTACAGGCTACATAGAGCTTAGAGTTACCAGACATTCATCTTTCAGGATAAGGGAAAACCCTCAACGTTAAGTCATATCGGACGATGAATGAAATGATGTTCAAATGAGAACAGAACACATAGAGCTTAGGGTTACCAGACATTTATCTTTCAGGATAAGGGAAAACCTCCATAGTTAACTCATATCAGATGATGAATGAAATGATGTCCAAATGAGTCCAGCCTCCATAGAGCTTAGAGTAAACCGATATTCATATTTCAGGATGAGGGAAAATCTCCAACGTTAAGTCATATCGGACGATGAATCAAATGATGTACAAATGAGTACAGGGTACAGAGAGCTTAGACTTACCAGATATTCATCGTTCAGGATAAGGGAAAACCTCCAACGGGGGGTTTCCCTAATCCTGAAAGACGAAAATCGGGTAACTTTAAGCTCTGTGTACCCTGTACTCATTTGAGCATAATTTCTTCATCTTCTGATATGACTTAACGTTGCAGGTTTTCTCTTATCCTGAAAGATGAATCTGTGGTAACTCTAAGCTCTATGTACCCTGTACTCATGTGAACATTATTTCATTCATCGTCCGATATGACTTAACGTTGGAGGTTTTCCCTTATCCTGAAGGATGAATGTCTGTTAACTCTAAGCTCTATGTACCCTGTACTCATTTGAACATCATTTCATTCATCGTCCAATATGACTTAACGTTGGAGGTTTTCCCTTATCCTGAAAGATGAGTATCTGTTAACTCTAAGCTCTATGTACCCTGTACTCATTTGAACATCATTTCATTGATGGTCCGATATGACTTAACGTTGGAGGTTTTCTCTTATCCTGAAAGATGAATGTCTGGTAACTCTAAGCTCTATGTACCCTGTACTCATTTGAACATCATTTCATTCATCGTCCGATATGACTTAACGTTGGAGGTTTTCCCTTATCCTGAAAGATGAATGTCTAGTAACGCTATGCTCTGTGTACCCTGTACTCATTTGAACATCATTTCATTCATAGTCTGATATGACTTAACGTTGGAGGTTTTCCCTTATCCTGAAAGATGAATGTCTAGTAACGCTATGCTCTATGTACCCTGTACTCATTTGAGCATCATTTCATTCATAGTCTGATATGACTTAACGTTGGAGGTTTTCCCTTATCCTGAAAGATGAATGTCTAGTAACGCTATGCTCTATGTACCCTGTACTCATTTGAACATCATTTCATTCATAGTCTGATATGACTTAACGTTGGAGGTTTTCCCTTATCCTGAAAGATGAATGTCTAGTAACGCTATGCTCTATGTACCCTGCACTCATTTGAACATCATTTCATTCATAGTCTGATATGACTTAACGTTGGAGGTTTTCCCTTATCCTGAAAGATGAATGTCTAGTAACGCTATGCTCTATGTACCCTGTACTCATTTGAACACCATTTCATTCACCGTGCGATATGACTTAACGTTGGAGGTTTTCCCTTATCCTGAAAGATGAATGTCTGGTAACTCTAAGCTCTATGTACCCTGTACTCATTTGAACACCAGTTCATTCATCATCCGATATGACTTAACGTTGGAGGTTTTCGCTTATCCTGAAAGATGAATGTCTAGTAACGCTATGCTCTATGTACCCTGTACTCACTTGAACATCATTTCATTCATCGTTCGATAAGACTTAACGTTGGAGGTTTTCTCTTATCCTGAAAGATGAATGTCTAGTAACTCTAAGCTCTATGTACCCTGTACTCATTTGAACATCATTTCATTCATCGTCCGATATGACTTAACGTTGGAGAACGTAAATTAAAAAAAAAGTTGAGTGAAGTGAACATTGAAAGAACCCCCAGGCTTAAAAGCCACATGGCTAAGGCTGGGATTGAAACCAGGAACATTTGTGGCCGAGAACTAGAGCTACCATGCTCTAGCTGAATACGCTGCAGTTATGAATTATCAGTTAAGCGTATAAACCTGTGCAAGTGACTGTGAAGCTGAATGAGCTAGTTTTTACGAGTGATAGGTCAGAATATTTACTATTTGATTGCAGCTCATTATGCAATCCGAGCATTATAAATTCTTAAAAGACTGTAATTGTTTATAAAATAGAATTGTGTTTGCTTTCTTATTGGTGAAAAAATAAGGTAATGTTTACATAGCGATATTTACTTTATTATTCAGTGTAACAGCTCGTTTTGTTTATTTACTGTGCAATAAATGAAGGGAAAAACGATTTGCACGAAATGCAAATATATATTCTAAATTTATTGAAAGGAGCTGAGAAACCTAAGCACAAATGATTTCACAGAAATATAAATGATTACAGGAGAAAATGAATGGACATTTTGCAGGCGTTTAAGAGCAAAACAAACAGTTTTAATTAATGAAACGGTCATTACTGTTTAAACTTTCTTCTACTAGATATAGTATAAAGCAATTATGTACGACAAATATTTGGTCGTTGAAACAAAACGCAATCGTTACTATTGCCAACCCAAATAGAAAGGAATAATAGGGACGATATTACAGAAGGTTTCGGAATGTTGCGCTGTAAAATAGAATTAGAATGGAATTGATGATAAATGTAAACTTTCAACAGATTTATTACGTCATTGACACATCACTATGGTACCCATGCTAGGATGACAAGTTTAATCACCGTAACCTGTTTATAGTGAACTTTAGTTATTAAAGTGCAGAATTGATAATTATAACACGAGTGAATGTCTTTGGTTAGGAGAACTATTTTCTTGATCTTAATTCTTTTTATTAGAAAATTTGTAAATATAACGACTAAGTTAAAATACACTAATAACCTTCAAAGTTTTAAATAAATAAATTTATAATCCCGCCGCCTTCATAGAAAAGCCAGTGTAAACAAAACAGGCGCGCGAATAGTGGTGTGCAAATTGTGTTACTACGCCTTGGGTGAACAACTTTGGGAGAGTATAATACACAATTGGCAGATTACATTACACTATTTACATCTAATAGAAAATGTTGGAAGTGTCCTCCACCAGCATCTATACAGGTTTGTACTCGTCTCACCATATTCTCTGAAGTTTTACGGAGAGTATCCTCGCCAATGTTACTTATTTCGGTTCGAATGGATTCCTTGAGAACATCAATTATCCGTGGCCTATTCTTGAACACCCTATTTTTAGATATCCTCACAAGGAAAAATTCAGTGAGGTTAGGTCAGGGGATCTGGGGGGCTACAGACCTTTTGAGGTTATTCGATTATCAAAGAAAATGGTTATAAGTTTCATGGTGTCATTAGATGTATGGCACGATGCTCCATCTTGCCGGAAATAACCTTCTCTCAATTCGATATCATCCAGCTGCTCCACAAATGTATTGAACTTCAGTGTCTACAGTCGTATCAAAGAAACTGCTTACAAGTTCCATGGTGTCATTAAATGTATGGCACGTTGCTCCATCTTGCTGGAAATAACCTTCTCTCAATTCGATATCATCCATCTGCTCCACAAATGTCTTGAACTTCAGTGTCTACAGTCGTATCAAAGGAACAGGTTTCAAGACCCATGGTGTCATTAAATGTATGGCACGTTCCTCCATATTGCTGGAAATAACCTTCTTTCAATTCGATATCATCCAGCTGCTCCACAAATGTATTTAAGATACCTATATAAACTTCAGTGTCTACAGTCGTATCAAAGAAACTCGCTACAAGTTCCATGGTGTCATTAGATGTATGACACGTTGCTCCATTTTTCTGGAAATAAGCTTCTCTGAATTCGATATCATCCAGCTGCACCACAAATGTCTAGAAGATACCCATATAAACTTCATTGTCTACAGTCGCATCAAAGAAACTGGTTACAAGTCCCATGGTGTCATTAGATGTATGGCACGTTGCTCCATTTTGCTGGGAATAACCTTCTCTCAATTCGATATCATCCAGCTGCTCCACAAATGTCTTGAAGATACCCATATAAACTTCATTGTCTACAGTCGTATCAAAGAAACTGGTTACAAGTTCCATGGTGTCATTAGATGTATGGCACGTTTGCTCCATCTTGCTGGAAATAACCTTCTCTCAATTCGATATCATCCAGCTGCACCACAAATGTCTAGAAGATACCGATATAAACTTCATTGTCTACAGTCGTATCAAAGAAACTGGTTACAAGTTCCATGGTGTCATTAGATGTATGGCACGTTTGCTCCATCTTGCTGGAAATAACCTTCTCTCAATTCGATATCATCCAGCTGCACCACAAATGTCTAGAAGATACCCATATAAACTTCATTGTCTACAGTCGTATCAAAGAAACTGGTTACAAGTTCCATGGTGTCATTAGATGTATGGCACGTTTGCTCCATCTTGCTGGAAATAACCTTCTCTCAATTCGATATCATCCAGCTGCTCCACATATGTATTTAAGATACCCATATAAACTTCAGTGTCTACAGTCGTATCAAAGAAACTGGTTACAAGTTCCATGGTGTCATTAGATGTATGGCACGTTGCTCCATCTTGCTGGAAATAACCTTCTCTCAATTCGATATCATCCTGCTGCTCCACATATGTATTTAAGATACCCATATAAACTTCAGTGCCTACAGTCGTATCAAAGAAACTGGTTACAAGTTCCATGGTGTCATTAGATGTATGGCACGTTGCTCCATCTTGCTGGAAATAACCTTCTCTCAATTCGATATCATCCAGCTGCTCCACAAATGTATTTAAGATACCCATATAAACTTCAGTGTCTACAGTCGTATCAAAGAAACTGGTTACAAGTTCCATGGTGTCATTAGATGTATGGCACGTTGCTCCATCTTGCTGGAAGTAACCTTCTCTCAATTCGATATCATCCAGCTGCTCCACAGACGTCTTGAACTTCAGTGCCTACAGTCGTATCAAAGAAACTGGTTACAAGTTCCATGGTGTCATTAGATGTATGGCACGTTGCTCCATCTTGCTGGAAGTAACCTTCTCTCAATTCGATATCATCCAGCTGCTCCACAGACGTCTTGAACTTCAGTGCCTACAGTCGTATCAAAGAAACTGGTTACAAGTTCCATGGTGTCATTAGATGTATGGCACGTTGCTCCATCTTGCTGGAAATAACCTTCTCTCAATTCGATATCATCCAGCTGCTCCACAAATGTATTTAAGATACCCATATAAACTTCAGTGTCTACAGTCGTATCAAAGAAGCTGAAAACAAGTTCCATGGTGTCATTAGATGTATGGCACATTGCTCCATCTTGCTGGAAATAACCTTCTCTCAATTCGATATCATCCAGCTGCTCCACAAATGTATTTAAGATACCCATATAAACTTCAGTGTCTACAGTCGTATCAAAGAAGCTGAAAACAAGTTCCATGGTGTCCTTAGATGTATGTTGCATTGCTCCATCTTGCTGGAAATAACATTCTCTCAATTTGATATCATCCTGCTGCTCCACAAATGTATTTAAGATACCCATATAAACTTCAGTGTCTACAGTCGTATCAAAGAAGCTGAAAACAAGTTCCATGGTGTCCTTAGATGTATGTTGCATTGCTCCATCTTGCTGGAAATAACCTTCTCTCAATTCGATATCATCCAGCTGCTCCACAAATGTATTTAAGATACCCATATAAACTTCAGTGTCTACAGTCGTATCAAAGAAGCTGGTTACAAGTTCCATGGTGTCATTAGATGTATGGCACATTGCTCCATCTTGCTGGAAATAACCTTCTCTCAATTCGATATCATCCAGCTGCTCCACAAATGTATTTAAGATACCCATATAAACTTCAGTGTCTACAGTCGTATCAAAGAAGCTGAAAACAAGTTCCATGGTGTCCTTAGATGTATGTTGCATTGCTCCATCTTGCTGGAAATAACATTCTCTCAATTTGATATCATCCTGCTGCTCCACAAATGTCTTGAAGATACCCATATAAACTACAGTCGTATCAAAGAAACTGGTTACAAGTTCCTTGGTGTCATTAGATGTATGACACGTTGCTCCATCTTGCTGGAAATAACCTTCTCTCAATTCGATATCATACAGCTGCTCCACAAATGTATTTAAGATACCCATATAAACTTCAGTGTCTACAGTCGTATCAAAGAAGCTGAAAACAAGTTCCATGGTGTCCTTAGATGTATGTTGCATTGCTCCATCTTGCTGGAAATAACATTCTCTCAATTTGATATCATCCTGCTGCTCCACAAATGTCTTGAAGATACCCATATAAACTTCAGTGTCTACAGTCGTATCAAAGAAACTGGTTACAAGTTCCATGGTGTCATTAGATGTATGGCACGTTGCTCCATCTTGCTGGAAATAACCTTCTCTCAATTCGATATCATCCAGCTGCTCCACAAATGTATTTAAGATACCCATATAAACTTCAGTGTCTACAGTCGTATCAAAGAAGCTGGTTACAAGTTCCATGGTGTCATTAGATGTATGGCACATTGCTCCATCTTGCTGGAAATAACCTTCTCTCAATTCGATATCATCCAGCTGCTCCACAAATGTATTTAAGATACCCATATAAACTTCAGTGTCTACAGTCGTATCAAAGAAGCTGAAAACAAGTTCCATGGTGTCCTTAGATGTATGTTGCATTGCTCCATCTTGCTGGAAATAACATTCTCTCAATTTGATATCATCCTGCTGCTCCACAAATGTCTTGAAGATACCCATATAAACTTCAGTGTCTACAGTCGTATCAAAGAAACTGGTTACAAGTTCCTTGGTGTCATTAGATGTATGACACGTTGCTCCATCTTGCTGGAAATAACCTTCTCTCAATTCGATATCATACAGCTGCTCCACAAATGTATTTAAGATACCCATATAAACTTCAGTGTCTACAGTCGTATCAAAGAAGCTGAAAACAAGTTCCATGGTGTCCTTAGATGTATGTTGCATTGCTCCATCTTGCTGGAAATAACATTCTCTCAATTTGATATCATCCTGCTGCTCCACAAATGTCTTGAAGATACCCATATAAACTTCAGTGTCTACAGTCGTATCAAAGAAACTGGTTACAAGTTCCATGGTGTCATTAGATGTATGGCACGTTGCTCCATCTTGCTGGAAATAACCTTCTTTCAATTCGATGTCATCCAGCTGTTCCACAAATGTATTGAAGATACGCATATATACTTCAGTGTCTACAGTCGCATCAAGGAAAATGGGACCAACGATCCGTAGATGCTGGTGGAGGACACTTCCAACATTTTCTCTGAGATGTAAATAGTGTAATGTAATATACCTATTGTGTACTATATTCTCCAAAAGTTGCACATGTGTCCTATTATTGGCTCAGAAGCTATGGTCTATTGAAATGGTTCAGGTTTATATGGATCGCACTGTATAAAAGCCCGGCAAAGTGTTAGAGTGGAGTCAGTTGCTAGTTGAGTTGCAGTTGTGCAGTGGTGTTAATTGTGTGAGGGTTATTGCACGCGGGCCCTCGTAGCCATGGTCGCTAAAGTGTATGTCTCTAGCGTTCGGCAGCGTAGAGGGTCGCGGGTTCGAGTCCCGCCTTGGACATGGGTGTTTATGTGTCTTCTTCTTCTTCACTTCATGGCATAGGCAATCAAGTGCCTGTTCCGCCTTCGAAGTCCTCCAGTCATAGTTTCCTGGGTCTGCCCACCGATCTCCTACCTTTAGGATGATACTGTAATATTTGTTTTGTAAGTCTATTATCTGGCATTCTTTCAACATGTTCCTTCCATTTTTGTTTGAGATCTTTTAACCTATCATTCATACTAAAAATGTCCAGCTCTTCTCTTATATTTTCATTTCTTATTAAGTCCCTCTTCGTGCATCCTTTCACACTTCTCAAGAATTTCATTTCTGAAGCCTGTATTTTACTCTGTTGCTTTTTAGTTAACGTCCAAGTCTCACTTCCGTATGTCAGTATAGGTACAGCCATAACTTTGTAGAACTTTAATTTTGTTTCTTTACGTATTTTGTTTCTAAATGTTCTATTTATTGTTCCACACACTCTTTTAAATTTGCATATTTTATTGTAGACGTCATATTCCTTGCCATAACTAACATCAGTTCCCAAGTAGTTAAAATAGCTTACCTGTTCAACGCAACGATTATTTATAACTATTTTGTTCTAATTGGCTCTTTCCCAATGAATGGTATTACCTTTGATTTTATAAAAGAAACTGTCATATTATATTGCTTACAAAGTTCACTAAGTTTAAAAATAGATTTTTGCAGGGCAGACTCGCTATTTTGTATAGTAAGTAAGTCGTCAGCAAACAATAAAATATTTAAAAATTTGTTATTTGAAATTTTAAAACCTACATTCACTAGCTGCTTCCATTTGCACACTAGGTCGTCAATATAAATACTAAAAAGTGTAGGTGATAAAGTACACCCTTGTCTGACACCCTGATTAGTAAGATTTTTTTTTAGTAATTTTACCATCGTTCCTCACATTTATCTTTGTTTGGAAGTAGAAGCATTGTATCAGTTTTATTAATTGTTGTGGGTATCCTCGTTCTTCCAATATTTGCCACACTTTGCATCGGTTTACCCTGTCGAAGGCTTTTTCGAAGTCAACAAACGATACATGCGTTTCTTTATTAAACTCCCTATGTTTTTCAATTAATTGTATAGTGTTTATATGTATAGTTAATATTTGTGAATCTAGGAAAACAGATAAGAAAATTAACGGAAATAATGAAAAAACGGTTAAATAAGAAGAAGAAGAAAAAAACAAGAGACTTAAAAAAAAGAACTGACCACGGCGAATTCTTTTATTTGTTTACGTGTAGTGAAGCAACGAGACGACCTTGAAGACTGCTGTTGTGTATGTCACGTATTTTTACTGCTGCAAGGGTGTACAAGGTACAGTACATATGATGGGTGTTAGATGTTCTGTTTCTAATTTAATGAACTCGCAATAAATTCCGCCTTCACCTGATGTTTTTACAATTTTAATCTCGTTTATTGCGGTTCTGACCATACTTTGCAGCATTGGTGGGGTGATCCGTGTGTTAGCTGTACTTTTATTACTACGTAAACCTTGTACTTTCAGAACTTTCACAGGGTGATGTTTTAAGCGCAGAGAACGTACTAAGGAAAATGCACGCAATATAATTAGTGAACCAAATGCAGTGAGATAAAAGGTAGTGTGTTTACAAGTTGTAGACGAGTGTCAAGCTGACAAGTGTAACCTGTTGATGGATTGCTGACGACTTGGTGTAGCAGACAGACAGACAGTCAGACCTCATTTCCGTTTTACGTCATGTAAAGTTATTATTTCACACGAAATGTGCTCTGATTGTGAACAGAATTACATCGCACAGATAATTCATAACGAACATGCAAGGTTACGTAATATTTGCAATGCAAATGGCAAGCACTAATCCCTGACATATTGACTGCATAACGTGAAATGTTTCCCGTTAATGCATACAGATAAATGTTATCTTAATGGGTAGATATTCAACGCGCTGCGTGTTTGTTTTGCTATCGCTATGTGGATTGGTTGACTTCGTGTTGAGATATTTTGTATATTGTTCAAAAATGTGATGCTTAAATCATAGATATTGCAGCCGAAATGGGAAAATGCCAGCATCTCTGTTTTCTGGGATCATATATAGGAATGTATATCTGAATGAAACACGTTAACTTTTCGGTGTGGTATACTATTTAAAAATGACGATTAGTTGCAATTTATCACCATAGTTTAAGAATCCCTTTCTTGCATTTTAATATACATAAAGAATGTATACACATTATATATACAAAGAATTAAACAAAGAAAGTGAAATACAATTGCGCGGAGGGATGTTCAATAAAGATTTATCATAATCTTTTTACAGTCATAATTTTTCCCACTAAAATTCAATCTTATTATATTCTGTTAGCTTAATGTGAAACAAAAACGCAGTAATAGCTCAATTGTTGGTACTCTTGGTTCCCGCCTGTGAGAACCAGGTAAGTTCATACATGTTCAGTATCGCCTACCACTGCAATGGAGGTAACATGCGAGGAACAATATGCAGCTTTGAAATTCTGCTTTCGTCTCAACAAATCTTCAGTTGAGGCCTGTACAATGTTACAGGAGGCCTATGGAGAGTCTGTTCTTCCCTACAGCACAGCCCGGAGGTGGTTTAAAATGTTTAAAGAGGGGAGACAATCAATTTCAAAGGAAGGTGGAGCAGGTGCTCCAGTTACTGTTATTACGGAAGAAAACATCAACACTGCTGCTGCCATTGTGAGAGAGGATCGACGAATTACCCTAAGATCATTTTCTGAAATACTGAACATTTCATTGGGTGCCACCCACACGTTGGTGAGAGAAACTTTACACATGAAACGTGTTTGTGCGTGATGGGTTCCAAGACTGTTGATTCCCGAACAAAAGGACATTGGCATGCAGGTCTGCATGTAGTTAAAGTTGATGTTAAAGGAAGATCCGGAGTTTCTTTCAAACGTAATCACCGCTGATGAAACTTGGCTACATCATTTTGATCCTGAGAGCAAACATCGAAGCTCAGTGTGGAAATATTCTTCATCACCAACCCCCACCCCCTCCATTGTTACTGCTGCTGGGAATGTTATGGTCATCTCATTCTTTGATATTCATGGAATGGTTTATCAGTATGTTGTACCTGCACACACATCAGTAGCTGGAAAATACTACAGGGATGTCCGGAAAACATAGCAAGTCCATATCAGGCGCAAAAAACACATTTACGTGAAGCAGGCTGGATGCTGCACTACGATAATGCGCGGCCGCATATTGCCAATGCAGTTGCTGAATATCTTGCAAAACTCAACGTGAAGTGCATCCCTCACCCTTCCTATAGTCCGGCTTTAACCCCATGTGACCTTTTTTCTATTCCCTAACTTGAAGAAACGCCTTCGTGGGAGGCATTCTCCATCATCAGAAGCAGTGGTGAAGGCCGCGGAGGCGATTTTGAAGGATCACAGAAAAAGGATAACACAAAACCTCCAACGTTAAGTCATATCGGACGATGTACGAAATGATGTTCAAATGAGTACAGGGTACGTAGAGCTTAGAGTAACCAGACATTCATCTTTCAGGATAAGAGAAAACCTCCAACGTTAAGTCATATCTGACGATGAATGAAATGATGTTCAAATGAGTACAGGGTACATAGAGCTTAGAGTTACCAGACATTCACTCTTTCAGTATAAGGGAAAACCTGCAACGTTAAGTCATATCGGACGATGAATGAAATGATGTTCAAATGAGTACAAGGTACATAGAGCTTAGAGTTACCAGACATTCTCACCTTTCAGGATAAGTGAAGACGTTTGGGAAATATCTCATTCACCCTGACTGGGATGTGAACTCGGGACCTCTTGAACGTGACAAAGACACGCTACCAGCTATGTTACGGAGGCGGGCGTAATAAAGAGAGGAATAGTGGAAACCATAGAGGAGCTTTGCGATCAAGAACAATTCCTGTGCTATAACTGATAGGCTATTGATGATTCCAAAGTGTTCAATGAGCAGAGAGATCTATATTTTATGTTTTCAGTAAAAAACATCTGTTTACTATTTCGAACTTGACGATTTTTTATTTTTCTTTTTTTTATAACTGTATTTATTATGCCTTGCTAATGAAATTGGTGGTAGAGATGCAATAAGTGCTTCCAGGTTGGAGGTAGGCGTTGTATCCATTGAAAAGCGTCAGTGGAATTAAAGAAAGTTAGATAAACGGACATTTTGGAACTTACAACCAAGTGTTCGGGATTAAATGTCCCGAAATGCCTGGAGTAGGTTAACTAGCGCCGGGGAATGAATTCGAGAGCTCCCGAATGCAAATAAGATTACCGCTTGAGCTATTTCGCTCGGTCTACATGCCATAACTGTTGCTCTGTGATTACTTCCCTGGTTGCTTCTGCACATGTGCCATAGAGAGAGTAAGCTACTGAAAATCATGTCATAGTGATATGGTTATATATGGTGACATTTCATCGGTTCAGTTGGCATTATACCCAGCGAACTTTTCTCCATGGTACAGTTGTAGTTGTCAGGTTGGACATATAAACATCTTTCAGGTTCATAAAGTGTCGAATTTAAAGTTACCTTTGGTTGCGTTGACACCGTGTACTGAGCACTGGGAAATTTTTTAACTCCACAAAGGTTACTCCAAAGCTAATTTGTTTACAAAACACGAATAGTTCCTGTGTACAGCACATTTGCATACGAACACATATAACAAGGTTCAAAAGCACTGTGTAGCACTTAGAGATATGTCCGCTTCTATGGTGTGTCTGCCTTAGGTTCAACAGGTCGCAAGTTTAATCTTGGTCATGGTGTAATATGAATAACCCTTTTCTCCGGGATTTTCCCTTATCCTGAAAGTAGAGCGTCGGATAACTCTAAGATCTTTGTACCCTGAACTCATTTGAAAATTATCTCATTAATCTTCCGATATGACTTAAAGGTTTTCCCTTTAAGGTTGTAAAGAATGAATGTCTGGTAACTCTAAGCTCTATGTACCCTGTGCTCATTTGAACATCGTTTTATTCATCGTCCGATATGATTTAACATTGGAGCTTTTCCCTTATTCTGATAGATGAAAGTCTGGTAACATTAAGCTCTATGTACCCTATATTCATTTGAACATCATTTCATTCATCGTCCGATATGACTTACGTTGGAGGTTTACCCTTATTCTGATAGACGAATGTCTTGTAACTGTAAGCTCTATGTACCCTGTAGTCATTTGAACATTATTTCATTCATCCTCCAATATGACTTAACGTTGGAGATTTTCCCTTATTCTGAAATATGAATGTCTGGTAACTCTAAGCTCTATGTAACCTGTATTCACTTGAACATCATTTCATACATCGTCTGATATGACTAAACGTTGGAGGCTTTCTCTTATCCTGAAAAATTAATATTTGGTAACACTAAGCTCTATATAACCTGGACTCATTTGAACATAATTTCATTTATCGTCCTATATGACAACGTTGGAGGTTTTCCCTTATTCTTAAAGATCAATGTCTGGTAAGCTCTATGTACCCTGTACTCATGTAGACATCTTTTCATTCATCGTTCGATATGACTTAAAGTTGGTCTTCCCTTATCCTGAAAATTGAATATCTTGGAACTCTAAGCTCTATGTACTCTGTACTCATTTGAACATCATTTCATGCATCGTCCGATATGACTTAACGTTGGAGGTTTTCCCTTATCCTGAAAGATGAATGTCTGGTAACTCCGAGCCCTATGTACCCTGTACTCATTTGAGCATCATTTCATTCATCGTCCGATATGACTTAACGTTGGAGGTTTTCTCTTATCCTGAAAGATGAATGTCTAGTAACTCTAATCTCTATGTACCCTGTATTCACTTGAACATCATTTCATTCATCGTTCAATATGACTGAACTTTTGAGGTTTTCGCTTATTCTGAAAGATGAATGTCTGGTAATTCTAAGCTCTAAGTACGCTGTACCTATCTGAACATCATTTCATTCATCGGAACATCATTTCATTCATCGTCCGATATGACTTAACGTTGGAGATTTTTCCTTATCCTGAAAGATGAATGTCTGATAACTCTAGGCTCTATGTACCCTGTACTCACTAAAACATAATTTCATTCATCGTCCGATATGACTTAACATTGGAGGTTTTCTCTTATCCTGAAAGATGAATGTCTGGTAACTGTAAGCTCTATGTACCCTGTACTCATTTGAACATCATTTCGTTTTCGTCCGATATAACTTAACGTTGGAGGTTTTCTCTTATCCTGAATGATGAATGTCTGGTAACTCTAAGCTCTATGTACCGTGTACTCATTTGAACATCATTTCATTCATCATCCGATATGACTTAACGTTGGAGGTTTTCTCTTATCCTGAATGATGAATGTCTGGTAACTCTAACCTCTATGTACCCTGTACTCATTTGAACATCATTTCATTCATCATCCGATATGACTTAACGTTGGAGGTTTTCTCTTATCCTGAATGATGAATGTCTGGTAACTGTAAGCTCTATGTACCCTGTACTCATTTGAACATCATTTCCTTCATCATCCGATATGACTTAACGTTGGAGATTTTATCTTATCCTGAAAGATGAATGTCTGGTAACTCTAAGCTCTATGTACCCTGTACTCATTTGAACATCACTTCATTCGTCGTCTGATATGACTTAACGTTGGAGATTTTCTATTATCCTGAAATATGAATGTCTGGTAACTCTAAGCCCTATCTACGCTGTACTCATTTGAACATCACTTCATTCATCGTCTGATATGACTTAACGTTGGGGTTTTTCCCTGATCCTGAAAGATGAGTGCCTGGTAAATCTTAGCTCTCTGTACCCTGTACTCATTTGAACATCACTTCATTCGTCATCTGATATGACTTAACGTGGGAGATTTTCTATTATCCTGAAAGTTGAATGTCTGGTGACTCTAAGCCCTATGTACCCTGTACTCATTTGAACATCACTTCATTCGTCGTCTGATATGACTTAACGTTGGAGATTTTCTATTATCCTGAAATATGAATGTCTGGTAACTCTAAGTCCTATCTACCCTGTACTCATATGAACATCACTTCATTCATCGTCTGATATGACTTAACGTTGGGGTTTTTCCCTTATCCTGAAAGATGACTGCCTGGTAACTCTAAGCTCTCTGTACCCTGTACTCATTTGAACATCACTTCATTCGTCATCTGATATGACTTAACGTGGGAGATTTTCTATTATCCTGAAAGTTGAATGTCTGGTAACTCTGAGCCCTATGTACCCTATATTCATTTGAACATCATTTCATTCATCGTCCGATATGACTTACGTTGGAGGTTTACCCTTATTCTGATAGACGAATGTCTTGTAACTGTAAGCTCTATGTACCCTGTAGTCATTTGAACATCATTTCATTCATCCTCCAATATGACTTAACGTTGGAGATTTTCCCTTATTCTGAAATATGAATGTCTGGTAACTCTAAGCTCTATGTAACCTGTATTCACTTGAACATCATTTCATACATCGTCTGATATGACTAAACGTTGGAGGCTTTCTCTTATCCTGAAAAATTAATATTTGGTAACACTAAGCTCTATATAACCTGGACTCATTTGAACATAATTTCATTTATCGTCCTATATGACAACGTTGTAGGTTTTCCCTTATTCTTAAAGATCAATGTCTGGTAAGCTCTATGTACCCTGTACTCATGTAGACATCTTTTCATTCATCGTTCGATATGACTTAAAGTTGGTCTTCCCTTATCCTGAAAATTGAATATCTTGGAACTCTAAGCTCTATGTACTCTGTACTCATTTGAACATCATTTCATGCATCGTCCGATATGACTTAACGTTGGAGGTTTTCCCTTATCCTGAAAGACGAATGTCTGGTAACTCCGAGCCCTATGTACCCTGTACTCATTTGAGCATCATTTCATTCATCGTCCGATATGACTTAACGTTGGAGGTTTTCTCTTATCCTGAAAGATGAATGTCTAGTAACTCTAATCTCTATGTACCCTGTATTCATTTGAACATCATTTCATTCATCGTTCAATATGACTGAACTTTTGAGGTTTTCGCTTATTCTGAAAGATGAATGTCTGGTAATTCTAAGCTCTATGTACGCTGTACCTATCTGAACATCATTTCATTCCTCGTCCGATATGACTTAACGTTGGAGATTTTCCCTTATCCTGAAAGATGAATGTGTGATAACTCTAGGCTCTATGTACCCTGTACTCACTAAAACATAATTTCATTCATCGTCCGATATGACTTAACGTTGGAGGTTTTCCCTTATCCTTAAAGATGAATGTCTGATAACTCTAGGCTCTATGTACCCTGTACTCACTAAAACATAATTTCATTCATCGTCCCATATGACTTAACGTTGGAGGTTTTCCCTTATCCTGAAAGATGAATGTCTGATAACTCTAGGCTCTATGTACTCTGTACTCACTAAAACATAATTTCATTCATCGTCCGATATGACTTAACGTTGGAGGTTTTCTCTTATCCTGAAAGATGAATGTCTGGTAACTGTAAGCTCTATGTACCCTGTACTCATTTGAACATCATTTTTTTTCGTCCGATATAACTTAACGTTGGAGATTTTCTCTTATCCTGAATGATGAATGTCTGGTAACTCTAAGCTCTATGTACCGTGTACTCATTTGAACATCATTTCATTCATCATCCGATATGACTTAACGTTGGAGGTTTTCTCTTATCCTGAATGATGAATGTCTGGTAACTCTAACCTCTATGTACCCTGTACTCATTTGAACATCATTTGATTCATCATCCGATATGACTTAACGTTGGAGATTTTATCTTATCCTGAAAGATGAATGTCTGGTAACTCTAAACTCTATGTACCCTGTACTCATTTGAACATCACTTCATTCGTCGTCTGATATGACTTAACGTTGGAGATTTTCTATTATCCTGAAATATGAATGTCTGGTAACTCTAAGTCCTATCTACCCTGTACTCATATGAACATCACTTCATTCATCGTCTGATATGACTTAACGTTGGGGTTTTTCCCTTATCCTGAAAGATGACTGCCTGGTAACTCTAAGCTCTCTGTACCCTGTACTCATTTGAACATCACTTCATTCGTCATCTGATATGACTTAACGTGGGAGATTTTCTATTATCCTGAAAGTTGAATGTCTGGTAACTCTGAGCCCTATGTACCCTGTACTCATTTGAACATCATTTCATTTATCGTCTGATATGACTTAACGTTGGGGTTTTTCCCTTATCCTGAAAGATGACTGCCTGGTAACTCTAAGCTCTATGTACCCTGTACTAATTCGAACATCACTTCATTCGTAGTCTGATATGACTTAACGTTGGAGATTTTCTATTATCCTGAAATATGAATGTCTGGTAACTCTAAGCCCTATCTACCCTGTACTCATTTGAACATCACTTCATTCGTCGTCTGATATGACTTAACGTTGGAGGTTTTCTCTTATCCTGAAAAATTAATATTTGGTAACACTAAGCTCTATATAACCTGGACTCATTTGAACATAATTTCATTTATCGTCCTATATGACAACGTTGGAGGTTTTCCCTTATTCTTAAAGAACAATGTCTGGTAAGCTCTATGTACCCTGTACTCATGTAGACATCTTTTCATTCATCGTTCGATATGACTTAAAGTTGAAGGTCTTCCCTTATCCTGAAAATTGAATATCTTGGAACTCTAAGCTCTATGTACTCTGTACTCATTTGAACATCATTTCATGCATCGTCCGATATGACTTAACGTTGGAGGTTTTCCCTTATCCTGAAAGATGAATGTCTGGTAACTCCGGGTCCTATGTACCCTGTACTCATTTGAGCATCATTTCATTCATCGTCCGATATGACTTAACGTTGGAGGTTTTCTCTTATCCTGAAAGATGAATGTCTAGTAACTCTAATCTCTATGTACCCTGTATTCACTTGAACATCATTTCATTCATCGTTCAATATGACTGAACTTTTGAGGTTTTCGCTTATTCTGAAAGATGAATGTCTGGTAATTCTAAGCTCTATGTACGCTGTACCTATCTGAACATCATTTCATTCATCGGAACATCATTTCATTCATCGTCCGATATGACTTAACGTTGGAGATTTTTCCTTATCCTGAAAGATGAATGTCTGATAACTCTAGGCTCTATGTACCCTGTACTCACTAAAACATAATTTCATTCATCGTCCGATATGACTTAACATTGGAGGTTTTCTCTTATCCTGAAAGATGAATGTCTGGTAACTGTAAGCTCTATGTACCCTGTACTCATTTGAACATCATTTCGTTTTCGTCCGATATAACTTAACGTTGGAGTTTTTCTCTTATCCTGAATGATGAATGTCTGGTAACTCTAAGCTCTATGTACCGTGTACTCATTTGAACATCATTTCATTCATCATCCGATATGACTTAACGTTGGAGGTTTTCTCTTATCCTGAATGATGAATGTCTGATAACTCTAACCTCTATGTACCCTGTACTCATTTGAACATCATTTCATTCATCATCCGATATGACTTAACGTTGGAGGTTTTCTCTTATCCTGAATGATGAATGTCTGGTAACTGTAAGCTCTATGTACCCTGTACTCATTTGAACATCATTTCCTTCATCATCCGATATGACTTAACGTTGGAGATTTTATCTTATCCTGAAAGATGAATGTCTGGTAACTCTAAGCTCTATGTACCCTGTACTCATTTGAACATCACTTCATTCGTCGTCTGATATGACTTAACGTTGGAGATTTTCTATTATCCTGAAATATGAATGTCTGGTAACTCTAAGCCCTATCTACGCTGTACTCATTTGAACATCATTTCATTCATCGTTCAATATGACTGAACTTTTGAGGTTTTCGCTTATTCTGAAAGATGAATGTCTGGTAATTCTAAGCTCTATGTACGCTGTACCTATCTGAACATCATTTCATTCATCGTCCGATATGACTTAACGTTGGAGATTTTTCCTTATCCTGAAAGATGAATGTCTGATAACTCTAGGCTCTATGTACCCTGTACTCACTAAAACATAATTTCATTCATCGTCCGATATGACTTAACGTTGGAGGTTTTCCCTTATCCTTAAAGATGAATGTCTGATAACTCTAGGCTCTATGTACCCTGTACTCACTAAAACATAATTTCATTCATCGTCCCATATGACTTAACGTTGGAGGTTTTCCCTTATCCTGAAAGTAGAATGTCTGATAACCCTAGGCTCTATGTACCATGTTCTCACTAAAACATAATTTCATTCATCGTCCGATATGACTTAACGTTGGAGGTTTTCTTTTATCCTGAAAGATAAATGTCTGGTAACTGTAAGCTCTATGTACCCTGTACTCATTTGAACATCATTTCGTTTTCGTCCGATATAACTTAACGTTGGAGGTTTTCTCTTATCCTGAATGATGAATGTCTGGTAACTCTAAGCTCTATGTACCGTGTACTGATTTGAACATCATTTCATTCATCATCCGATATGACTTAACGTTGGAGGTTTTCTCTTATCCTGAATGATGAATGTCTGGTAACTCTAACCTCTATGTACCCTGTACTCATTTGAACATCATTTCATTCATCATCCGATATGACTTAACGTTGGAGGTTTTCTCTTATCCTGAATGATGAATGTCTGGTAACTCTAAGCTCTATGTACCGTGTACTCATTTAAACATCATTTCATTCATCATCCGATATGACTTAACGTTGGAGATTTTATCTTATCCTGAAAGATGAATGTCTGGTAACTCTAAGCCCTATGTACCCTGTACTTATTTGAACATCATTTCATTCATCGTCCGATATGACTTAACGTTGGAGGTTTTCCCTTATCCTGAAAGATGAATGTCTGGTAACTCTAAGCTCTATGTATCCTGTACTCATTTGAACATCATTTCATTCATCGTCCGATATGACTTAGCGTTGTAGATTTTCCCTTATCCTGAAAGATGAATGTCTGGTAACTCTAAGCCCTATGTACCCCGTACTCATTTGAACATCATTTCATTCATCGTCCGATATGACTTAGCGTTGGAGATTTTCCCTTATCCTGAAAGATGAATGTCTGTTAACTCTAAGCCCTATGTACCCTGTACTCATTTGAACATCATTTCATTCATCGTCCGATATGACTTAACGTTGGAGGTTTTCCCTTATCCTGAAAGATGAATGTCTGGTAACTCTAAGCTCTATGTATCCTGTACTCATTTGAACATCATTTCATTCATCGTCCGATATGACTTAGCGTTGTAGATTTTCCCTTATCCTGAAAGATGAATGTCTGGTAACTCTAAGCCCTATGTACCCTGTACTCATTTGAACATCATTTCATTCATCGTCCGATATGACTTAGCGTTGGAGATTTTCCCTTATCCTGAAAGATGAATGTCTTGTAGCTCTAAGTCCTATGTACCCTGTACTCATTTGAACATCATTTCATTCATCGTCCGATATGACTTAACGGTGGAGATTTTCTCTTATCCTGAAAGATGAATGTCTGGTAACTCTAAGCCCTATGTACCCTGTACTCATTTGAACATCATTTCATTCATCGTCCGATATGACTTAACGTTGGATGTTTTCCGTTATCCTGAAAGATGAATGTCTGGTAACTCTAAGCTCTATGTATCCTGTACTCATTTGAACATCATTTCATTCATCGTCCGATATGACTTAACGTTGGATGTTTTCCGTTATCCTGAAAGATGAATGTCTGGTAACTCTAAGCTCTATGTATCCTGTACTCATTTGAACATCATTTCATACATCGTCTGATATAACTTAACATTGAAGGTTTTCTCTTATCTTGAAAGATGAATGTCTGGTAACTCTATGCTCTATGTGCTCTGTACTCATTTGAACATCATTTCATTCATCGTCTGATGCGACTTTACGTTGGAGGACGTAAATTAAAAAAAAGCATAAACTCCGGCCAAAGGAATGTCTTTTGCTTATATGCCCTCGACGGTGTGCCTCCGACAACGAGGTGTGAGGTGAGAAGATGGCAACACAGGTCCGAAATGAGGAGAGATGAGAATACAGGTCGGAGTCCCTTAACTGATACAGACTGAAAATACCTGGTGCGAGAAATTCCCCTTCGGGTCCACTTTGGGGCACCGGCATTCACCGTTAGATCTGGGGAACCCATGAACCAGCTCACGGCCACGAATAGAGAACCCAGGACCACCGGAAGGCTTGTTACAGACGCTACCCCTGGGTAACGCCGATTGTCTTGTGGGCATCTAGAAACTCTTTTGGATTAAATCACTTCCCTGCTATAAGTATTGCGAAACTGCAATTACTGACTGGCTTGATACTAGTAATATATATTGTAAAGTTGGTAGTATTTCAGCTTAGTGTAACGTGGACCATTTTATTATCTGTCTGAGAATGAGTACAGTTGTTACAGAAGGTCGCTTGGTGTAGAGAGATCAGAGACGGCGGCAATATAGTAGAGTACAAGGAAATTATGGCTTTTGAAATGGTCCAGCTTTATTTGGATCGCATTGTATATGCTTGGAGCTGCCTTTCAACGTGCTTGCCCTCTACATTACCAAAAGCGAGCACGTTCCCTGTGCTACACAGCCAAAGTAGTGTCCAGGTACGGAACTCTGTTCAAGCACAAACGTTCCATTTGTTAGTATCAGACTTACACGTAAATAAGTGCGATAGTCATAGCAACTACTGTCACGTGACTTGAGTTTAGGGTACACACAACTGTAAACATTCACGTTGCCCAACAAACAGGAAGATTGCCAGCTAGTTCTGGGAAACGCGTTGGCATATATTTTGCAGACCAACTAGCAACATTAGTGTATGATCTAGCTAGACCAAATGGCGCCTACGCAGAGAAACAATTCAGTGTGAATCATTAAGCTAAGTCTGCACTTTGATGTATTTTAAACTAGAGCTCTTACCAGGAGCTCCGTCGTGAATTAGTGCGAAACTTCAGGCATTGTCCTCAACTTGGTAGCGTCTGTTCGTAAAGGACGGTACCCAAAAGTTTAGAATCCTGTGCACCACTGAAAGAAAGTAGATGCTAGACTTTAGATGAACTGTAAGATCAACAATAGAAGAATATCCGGGTTTAAAAGACCCATGCTTATGAAACCTGGGAACTTCCGTGGCTGGGAACCAGAGCTGTCATGCTGAGATACTGCGCCACGGAATACATTATGTAATCTCGCGAAATTTTAAGGGGGGACGTACGAGAAAATGTTCAAAAAATATAATTTTTTTATTGTTTTGTAAAATAGTATATAGTGTTAGCTATCAAACACCAAAATATTATGACTGTATGTGATCTGTATGTACCTTTAAAAAAGTAAATGCCCTAGTGTTGCATAGTAGCATAGTAGCAACACACAGTCTTCCATCAGCTGTCTTGGAATCTATAAAGCCCACCTACCAATTCTTAGCACACCCAGACTTGCTCTATGGAGAGACACAAAACCCAAATGAAAGCCGCAACAGTTTGATATGGAAAAGGTATCCCAAAACATCATTTGTGTCTTCCATAGTGGTGAAAATTGCTACATTTGATGCTGCAATAGTGTTTAATGATGGGAATGTTGGCAAAAAGAAAGTTATGCACCAGTTAGGGTATCAACCTGGTGTGTTTATGGTAACAATTTTGCAATCGATAACATTTGCATCGCAGGTGCAGAAAGAGCTATGGAATTAATGCAGAAAGAAGCAAGACAGAAGAGAAAGGCTGAAGAAGACCAGAATGAGGATACAGACTATGTATATGGGAAGTTCTGACTTCAAATTAAAAGGCAAACTGAATAATACTTATTGTATTTTTAATTGCCTTTCCCCGTAACTTGCATTTTCTACAACTTCAACCCATTTTTCTCTCAAACTACTTCATCTACAGTGATGCAATTTAGCACACAGCTTTCTTATGCCACAATGAACATTTTGTTGGTTCTAGAATTTAAGATTAAGCTCCAGATGAAATGTGATGATACAAAATATATGAAATTATTTTAATTTCTAAAGGATGCATATGATTAACATTTTTTTTAATTCTATACAGCTTCAATAAGAAATATAAATCTAAAAAATTCATTTTTAGTGTGTCTTAAAATAACATACCAAATTTCAGAAATATAGCATATGTGACTTTTGAAGAAAATGGGCTTAAGTTTGTAAATATCTCTGCATATAGAAAAAATATGTAGCATTAGTTATAAACAATGGAAAATTATAAAAAATTGTGAACATTAATTGCATTATCTTAAAAGAGTATGCTAAGTTTCACTCTCTAGCTTGAAAACTTTGGATGTTATGGCTATTTATGTAAGACCCTGAATATTTGCATACGTCCCCCCTTAAGGTATATGGACACGGTTCATTTGACCGTCATTTTACACGTCATTCATTCGCCGCTCCGATGTGACGCAATCAAACGTTAAACTTAAGGAAAAAATTAACAGAAATAATAATTTGATGATGACGGCGGTCATCAGCACCCTTTAAAAAACTAGTCATGGCAAAAGCCAGATATAAAACTTTCTAAAACTATACTAGTGTAACAAAACCTATTAAAAATACACGTACATAAAAAACATCAATCAAAACCTACAAAAAATTTCGTTCACTAAATCCTAAACTCTAAACTAGACAAGAATCTAAAAGCCCTCTCCACGGGTCTCCACGCACGGCCTACACGTGGGTGGGCTTGTTGACCATCTCCCTCAACCACGAAGAGGAGCCCACACGAGGGAGACTGTTGGCTCGGGACCCCGGGTGCGCCAAACCCGTACCTACCGAAGTAGGCCCCTGGGGGGAAATAATTTGATTTCTTTTGTAGTTTTTGTCAAATATAATTTTTTACAATTCCCTGCAAATGTAGCCAAATAATGCCTGTGTGATATAACTAAATGTGGCCGTAAGCTTTAGTCAACGTTTACGTTAGCTAAACACGTAAAACTGTGTAAAGATGGAAACATCAGGTATAGAAATGAAGCATACAGATTATTTGATTAGATCCCTTGTTGGTTTACAACAATCAAAATTACACGATAATGCAAACAATGTCAAACTTGAACATCTGCTCATCAGAGTAAGCTTCTTGGAAATTTATGCCTGAATGTAAGAGAAATTTTGAAGAACAGACTGTGTTATGTGGTACTATTCATCTTCGATAGTTACAATAGCATAATGTCAGAGAAGAACGTTCTGTGTAAGTCGAGGAGTTCGAGCAGCACAAGTTTGTGCAGGTAACAGAGACATAAAAAGGCAGTGTTTCATAAGGAGACGTGTTTACTGTGAGTAGAATAGGAAGTTATTGTACGTTAGCACTGGGCCAACGGTTCTTATCACATATCAACTGAATTAATATGAACTTGGTCTTGTCATTTTTGTCACCATACGTTTACAGAAAACCTCACACACAATTAAAGTAACATATCTCAGAAATTTGAAGAAAAAATGGTGAAAGAACTAACAAAATATTTTATAATAAAAAATTGCAAATTGTAAACTTTAAGAAAACAGGACGAATGCACTCACTTTCTTCTCGGTCAGCCAGCCAGGTGAAAAGATAATTAGATATCAACATTTCGGCAGTGTGCCTCTCTCCCATCATCAGGATATTTATAAAATGTTATAACCACAAATGAAACACTGGGTATAACATAACCATAAACAAAGACAAAACACTATCAAATTTCGCATTACTGAACAAAAGACTGTTTTCAGTAAATTAAATGCCAGGTCAGGAGATGGAGTGAGTGTAGAAAATTGTGTCAAAGAAACCCAACTACTTGATTAACAAGCTGTATTGATCTTTGCTCCTTAAATCGACGGATTTCCATTTTTAAGGCCGTTTTCCAAGAGGAGCTGAACTGAAATCCAGCATTACGATTGATCATGCTCCTTTCAGAGGATTATTAAGGAGGCTTTGGCGTTTTCCTCTGAAAGGAGCACGCTACAGTAGGATAAGGGAAAACACAAGGAAAGAACCTTATCCACATAACTCACACTGACTGAAATTCGAATCCGGGACCTCCTGAACGTGAGGTACACATGCTTACTACCTTCGCTACAGAAGCAGGCACTAAATAGCATTAGAAGTTTACATTTGTCTCTGAGGTTTGATTAGTGACTGATATTTACCTCTTTCCCTCCCAGTAGGTATATTTCTCATTATTTATTGTACATGCAATCAAGTTTGGTGAACTGTGATTTTTCTGTCAGTCCCTCGCCCCGCTTCCTGTAGTCTGTGGAGACATTCACGTCATGTTCAGCTATTTCAGCCGAAATGCCCACCTCACGCGAGTGCACTTGACAGGTAATTACATGTTTATAACATAAACTAGCAGATCGTGTGGCATGCACTTTTTGAGAAGTTGTGATAAAACTTCTATTACACTTGGCGTGGTTTGCTCTCATATCGTGCCAGATGTGGCTAACGGAATGTTTAACTTTTCGAACTCTTCACTTGGTTTATGGTTATACAACCTCTGTCTGAAACTTAATTTATAATCCTACACACGTTACACCTGTTATTATTATTATTATTATTATTATTATTATTATTATTATTATTATTATTATTATTATTATTATTATTATTGTTCTTCTTCTTCTTCTTATTATTTTTTTCTGATCTCTACATGCTCCACTACATAAGTAGTACTACATGCTTTTCACTCTTTTGTGATTTTTGTGTACATTTTTTTTCCCCAGTTCTGCTGTGAACCATTTAGCTTTTTGCTTGTATTACACATTAGTTCCTTTTAGTTCTTGAAAGTCTATAGAGTTTACAAATTTTGTAAATGATTTTAACTGTCTTTTAATTAGTATTGACTTGTGTGTTGGCCAGTTATCAGTTCTAAGAACACTATGTTTTAGAGTTTCTCTTGCACTATTCACCACACTGCACTCGAATATTATGTGATCCACCGTTTGGGCTCCTCTCCTGCATGAACACTCAGGGCTGCTAACGATCTTGAGTCTGTTGAGATAAGTGTTGATATTTCCGTGTCCTGTAAGTATTGTTGTGACGTTTGGTGTTAGGTAGAACTTGTTTGTGAGTCTGCTTTCCACTGTTGGGAAGAATTCCTTTGTGGTTGTGCCTTTTGTACTCTGTTCCCATTTCTGCTGCCATTTGTTTTTTGTTGATTTCCGAAGAATTTGTTTTATTGCTGTGAGCGGTAATTTGTTGTAGTATATTTCCTTAGTTTTTGCTGCATTCTTTGCCAGTCTGTCAGCCACCTCATTACCCTCTATTCCAATATGAGCCTTTACCCATTTGAATTGTATTTTCCAATCTTTTGCTCTGAGTATTGCTGTAGTTTTTCGTATTTTCTCTGTTAGGTTATTGTGATTATTGCAATCGTCTATGGAGTCAATTGTTATTCTGCTGTCTGTGTGTATGGTTACTGTTTTGTTATCTGTGTCTTCAGTCTCCGTCGTTTCTAATAATTCCAGCGCTTTTGCAATTGCCAGTTGCTCTGCCTGATTATTTGAGCATCTCTCATTGAGATATTATTATTATTATTATTATTATTATTATTATTATTATTATTATTATTATTATTATTATTATTATTATTATTATTATTATTATTATTATTATTATTATTATTATTATTATTATTATTATTATTATTATTATTATTATTATTATTATTATTATTATTATTATTATTATTATTATTATTATTATTATTATTATTATTATTATTATTATTATTATTATTATTATTATTATTATTATTATTATTATTATTATTATTATTATTATTATTATTATTATTATTATTATTATTATTATTATTATTATTATTATTATTATTATTATTATTATTATTATTATTATTATTATTATTATTATTATTATTATTATTATTATTATTATTATTATTATTATTATTATTATTATTATTATTATTATTATTATTATTATTATTATTATTATTATTATTATTATTATTATTATTATTATTATTATTATTATTATTATTATTATTATTATTATTATTATTATTATTATTATTTTTATTATTATTATTAATATTATTATTATTATTATTATTATTATTATTATTATTATTATTATTATTATTATTATTATTATTATTATTATTATTATTATTATTATTATTATTGTTATTATTATTACTACTACTACTACTACTACTACTACTATTACTACTTTTGGTTTGTGAATGAGACCATGTAGGACTACACAAATTACTTAGGGACGTTTCTTAACTCTTCTATAAATCCAACGTTCTCTCATTCCTTGGCTACAGGCTTTCTCATCTGTCAAAGTTGTTCCAGTCTTTTTTTCGGTTTGTCCTCTTGGTGAATAATTGCGAGGTGTTTCTTGTTATTGATAAGAATTTTTAAATAGTTACACTTCTCCAATATTTTTTATTTTTTGGCCATACAAGTAGAACCTAATTTCAATGCCATCATATGTGTTTATAAAATGATTTCATTGGAGCGAGTTTTTAATGTTTTTATTATGTACCTAGTAGACAAAAGACGTATTGCATTCCAAACGAAAATTTAACATCGACATTTCACAGAAAAACATAAACCCCTGAAAAAGCATTAAAATAAAAGGACCTAGTTTTTATTGCCACAAATTCGCTCTCACAGGCTTGTGTCTCTATCCTTGTCTTTCTCTGTATACGTGAGGGAGAGGAAGAGCATGATCAGAATATTGTCACGGCAACAGGCATAACAAGTTTCGGCACAAATAAGAAATCAGTCGATGGATAAAGTTTCATGGTAATAATGAGTCTTGCTAAGCAGTTAATGATAGCGCGGCTATTGTAAACAAGCGCCGGCGGGCAGCGATAACTGAGGTAAAGGACTCGCCGGCACAGATGAAGTTACGCTTCTAAAATGTGATACAATGATTTGGAAATTTCTGGACTGACCGAGACTGTTCGGGTTCTGGCTCACTTTAGAACCATCTAGAGTTACGAATTAGGTAATTAAGGACGTGACGGCTCGCAAAGAGTTGTTGTTGTGTAACAAGAGTGTTGTTGTGACGAGAGCTAATGTAATCAGCTGTCACGGTTTGTTATTGTCATCAACCTTGGAAGATTGTGCTATTATGTGATGTAATGTTGTTACGTGAGAACTGAACAGTGTATTGTTCTTTCTGCAAATGTTAAACCCATTTTCTTTACTAGTTCACCGCAATAAAATATTTTATTTGCACATTTTTGTTATAGTAATTCTCTTCACACTTTGAAAATACCACATCGAACCTCTTGGGCTTGATATTTGTGTGTTTTCAAACATTTTTCAAACGGTACAACCGTTGCTACTAGAACAACACTTTTTATATTCTAAATGCTTAAAAAATGCTTAAAGGAGATTTTTAATTTATGCAACTCGGCCTTTTAATTCTACGAACCCACAAAGTCACATCTGGTGTCAGGACTGGGACGAGATGGAAATGTGTAGTGTTTAACGCCCGCGTTTACTACATACGGCACCGCAGGCGGTGACGATACATGAGATGAAGATGGAGCACCGGTGGAATGAGATGGCGGGGGAAACCGGAGGTCCCGGAGAAAACCCGCACAGCGCCGTGTTGTCCACCACAAATATCACTTTGCGGTCGCCTGGGATCGAACCCGGGCCGCCTTGGTGAGAGCCAAGCGGTCTAACCACTGAGCCACGGTGCGGCCAGGACGACATGGAAGCTGCATTGGAAAAAATTCTGGAGAAGATGATGGAAATGAAGGCCGAACTCACCTCAGAAATGAAGACGGCGAATGACAACGTCGCTGCGAAAACAGAAGCGGCGAATAACAACCTGGCCGCAGAGCTGAAACGAATGAAGACGGCAAATGACACCCTCGCCGCAAAGACGGAAACGGCAAGCAACAACCTGGCCGCGACGATGGCTACAATGAAGGCCGAATTAACCACAGAAATGAAGGTTGCGAACGAGGGCCTCGCCGCTAAATTTGAGGTACAGCTGGCCAGCGTGAAGGAGGACGTCGTGGAGCTGGGCAAGAGGATGGGTCAAGTGGACGAGCGCGTTGAAGACCTGGTGAGCCGCGTTAACGACCTGGAGGGAAAGGCCGACAGCAACACAAAGGCACAATACTATAGAAACGACCAGGGAAACTACGAAAAAATCCAAGTGTAATTTTTTTTAGTTAATTGATGGAAATTAATTATTTCTCCACACTAGCCGTATATAGGCTAAGAGTTTTTGATAGAGTCAACATGAAAAATTCAATGCCATGGCCGGGATTTGAACCACGGATCTCCTGGTTTCCGTCCAGTCGCTCTTAGCCTTTGAGCTACCATGGCCAACGTGCCGTCCTGACATTAAATTCACCAGTTGACTCATATATTTTCCCGGTAGACCACTAGGGGCTCTCGCATCCGAGATACACCGTTTGTGGCGACTTACCATCGTAAGTACTTAAGTCCCAGGATGATCGACGGAAATCGAACGGAATATCTTCGAATGTGGGCGTCACACCTTACTGTCGAGACACACAGCTCGATATTATGTTGCCATTTAGCCCTCCGTTTAATACAAATATTGGGAAATTAATGCCATGTAATAAAAATACTTGAAAGGCGATAAACATGTGAAAACACGTACATTTATAACCTTACGTTCTTTTCTGCATATTAAGAATCATATTTTCTCCACACTATAAAACGTTTTCAAAAGGAGATGATCATATACGGTAAATCATTTCATTAAATAAATATTATCGGGATAATCTGAATATCTTTCCACGAGGTAAAACATAACGTAATTGGGAATGCAATTACTCACACTAAACCAGTGACGAAGCGTGCAATGAAGACATGGAAACGTCGGGTCCCCAAGAATATCAGGAGAAAAAGAAGAGAATTCATGCCAAACAATAGTTTATTTGCTATGAGTATATTTTTAAGATTTATTCGCGAATATCCGCTGTGCTCCGGAGAATTTGACAGTTTGGAATGACCAATTCCACGAGCTAATTCAACACTGAATATTTACGCATTGGTAACCTTGAATACCATGTTTCGTAGACAAATTTTGTCACATGAAGTCTCTGCAGCGTGTGGAGAAAAGTTTATCTTTTGTTTTATATGGCGCTTTCAAAACACAACTGTAGGTATAGCATTAGCAATAGTACACTCCTGGAAATGGAAATAAGAACACATTGACGCCGGTGTGTCAGACCCACCTTACTTGCTCCGGACACTGCGAGAGGGCTGTACAAGCAATGATCACACGCACGGTACAGTGGACACACCAGGAACCGCGGTTGTGGTCGTCAAATGGTGCTAGTTGCGCAGCGTTTGGGCACCGCCTCCGTCAGTGTCAGCCAGTTTGCCGTGGGATACGGAGCTCCATCGCAGTCTTTAACATTGGTAGCATGCCTCGACAGCGTGGACGTTAACCGTATGTGCAGTTGACGGACTTTGAGCGAGGGCGTATAGTGGGCATACGGGAGGCCGGGTGGACGTACCGCCGAATTGCTCAACACGTGGGGTGTGATGTCTCCACAGTACATCGATGTTGTCGCCAGTGGTCGGCGGAAGGTGCACGTGCCCGTCGACCTGGGATCGGACCGCAGCGACGCACGGATGCACGCCAAGATCGTCGGATCCTACCCAGTGCCTTAGGGGACCGCACCACCGCTTCCCAGCAAATTAGGGACACTGTTGCTCCTGGGGTGTCGGCAAGGACCATTCGCAACCGTCTCCATGAAGCTGGGCTACGGTCCCGCGCACCGTTAGGCCGTCTTCCGCTCACGCCCCAACATCGTGCAGCCCGCCTCCAGTGGTGTCGCGACAGGCGTGATTGGAGGGACGAATGGAGACGTGTCGTCTTCAGCGATGAGAGTCACTTCTGCCTTGGTGCCAATGATGGTCGTATGCGTGTTTGGCGCCGTGCAGGTGAGCGCCACAATCAGGACTGCATACGACCGAGGCACACAGGGTCAACACCCGGCATCATGGCGTGGGGAGCCATCTCCTACACTGGCCGTACAACTCTGGTGATCGTCGAGGGGACACTGAATAGTGCACGATACATCCAAACCGTCATCGAACCCATCGTTCTACCATTCCTAGACCGGCAAGGGAACTTGCTGTTCCAACAGGACAATGCACGTCCGCATGTATCCCGTGCCACCCAACGTGCTCTAGAACGTGTAAGTCAACTACCCTGGCCAAGAAGGTCTCCGGATCTGTCCCCGATTGAGCATGTTTGGGACTGAATGAAACGTCGTCTCACGCGGTCTGCACGTCCAGCACGAACGCTGGTCTAACTGAGGCTCCAGCTGGAAATGGCACGGCAAGCCGTTCCACAGGACTACATCCAGCATCTCTACGATCGTCTCCATGGGAGAATAGCAGCCTGCGTTGCTGCGAAAGGTGGATATACACGGTACTACTGCCGACATTGTGTATGCTCTGTTGCCTGTGTCTATGTGCCTATGGTTCTGTCAGTGTGATCATATGATGTATCTGAACCCAGGAATGTGTCAATAAAGTTTCATCTTCCTGGGCAATTATTTCACGGTGTTCTTATTTCAATTTCCAGGAGTGTATTTTACGTAGATCGGTATTTAGTGGTGACAAACAGGAAATTCTTATGAAGTTTTAAGTTATTAGCAAAAACGTGTGATTTGCATGTTTTATGCATTGGCTACAGTATTTTACGTAAACTGGTAATTTACATAAACGGGAAATTCTTATGAAGTTTTAGTGAAATTCTGGTATAAGTGTATTAAAGGGCAGAAATGGGAATTATTAAATATGTGCAGGAGATTTGGGAAAGTATAGAAGAAAAGAAATATTTGAAATTTGATAAGCAATTAAAGACAGAATACGATACGAAATTTGCAACATGTTTGGCGATGTTGCCGCATTTGAATGAATGTGTAGTGTTTAACGCCCGCTTTTACTACATACGGCACCGCAGGCGGTGACACTGATGATACATGAGATGAAGATGGAGCACCGGTGGGATGAGATGGCGGGGGAAACCGGAGGTCCCGGAGAAAAACCGCCCCAGCGCCATGTTGTCTACCACAAATCTCACTTTGCGGTCGCCTGGGATCGAACCCGGGCCGCCTTGGTGAGAGCCAAGCGGTCTCACCACTGAGCCACAGCGCGGCCAATGCCGCATTTGTTTTTGTGATCTCAGATCAGTACTGATCAGCATATTAGAACCCACGCGGGTTCGCAAACTTAGTTCAATTTTGATCCTCGATTATATATTTTGATATACTCACTTTGTTTAGTAAGGTCAAGTCGCCACCAGGCATCCGGCTACTTTTGGCTGGTTGGAAATCTTCGTAGTAGTGTTTCTACGAAACCAAATGGTAGCTGTGTTCAAACCATCCATAAAAGGATCTGGAGCTGGCTGGTCGGGAGATGTTGAATTGACCTTCGCTTTTGTTACATCTCTCCGCGCCTGTGGAATGTTATGTTGTATTGTGTTTAGTTTGGAATAAAACAGGTATGTGGATTTCAGGAATAATTGTGTATTTGACTGTGAAGTGTCCCGTATCTTCTAGGTTTTAGTGTGGGTGATTTGATCTCTCACTCTGCGAGTTGTGTTCCGGTTGGAAATCTTCGTAGTAGTGTTTCTACGAAAACAAATGGTAGCTGTGTTCAAACCATCCATAAAAGGAGCCGGACGCCTGGCGGCGACTTGACCTTACTAAACAAAGTGAGTATATCACAATATGAACTGCAGTTAGCGATTTTATGCAACCGGGCCATAGTGTAACAAGTGACGTTCTGCCGATGCACCATTCTACAAGCCATTAGGAAGTTTATTGTTTGTTCTCGCTCGAATTTAACAAACACCTTGGCTTATTCAAAGTAATTCTTTTATCACGTCATGTCAAACGCTTATGTTTCAGTTTTGAGACATTACAAATATACGTACACGCATACATGCCAACCAATAATGATATCCATTACAATGCTTACGTCGTGATGCATTGTTATAATACAACAGTGCTTTATTTATTTGTATTTGGAAAATTACTTGAGCTAAAAGTATGGGGTTTTTGCTGTTATGTTAGATATATTACTCTCTACCTTCCGCATGGATCAGTTTCGGCAAAATCTGAATTTTTATCTTAGCATGAATAGTATTTCATACAGATTGCTTAGATTGGCGCTTGTCACACACCACTTAGCGGGAATGCAATACGACAATACCGTAGGACTCTGATTGGTTGCTCGTCTAATCCTTGTTTCACGTAAGCTTGCCCCGTATCTCTTAACGGTCACGTGACCTTATCACATCTCATTGGCTGCTGCTGTTGTGGTATAGACTGTTGTGCAGTAAAAATTAGTTCGTTATTTAACATGGTGTTATGTCTTTATATGTTGAAAGAGAATTGCCATATTTATATTTTCGTAATTGTTTTAATTAAATATATTACGCAACAGAGTTGATTTATCTGAAATGCATGTTAATTCTTAAACGAAGTAAAGAGCAGGTTCCTTTGCTCTCAAGCACATGACACGATAGCACGTGATTTAGCGGTAGTGATGACATATTTGTTTATATGACTTTTATCACTGACCTTGTTTTGAACTGGATTAGTCATATATCGCCATTCAAAGGTGTGTTGTGCCGAGTGCGAGAGCTAAATTATTTTATTGATCGTTGATATATATAATGACAAAGTCTACCGCGAGTTTTTCGCTGAAGCATCGCAAGGGAAGACCTTTACAAAGCGGCGAAAAAAGAACTGTAGTGCATGTGTTTAATGCACTCACAGAGAAGAAACCGTCTTTGTCAGTGAGAGAAGTCGAACAGCTGTGCTCTGAACTTACAGGTGTGTTAGATGCGTAGGAACATCGCGACATGAAAGTGAGACAACAGGAAAACTTACCACTCCAGGGGCGATATTGCTGTGTCGCGAAGATGTTATTTAAGGACAATCAGAATGTACCGGGATACAAATCGCAGAATATACTACCTTGACGAGACTCGGGTGAATGAAGGATACACGACAAGTATGGCGTGACACGACTTTTAAGACTAAAAGACAAGCATTTTTGCAAGGTATGTGTGCTGGTTTAAAAAAATCCAGTGGAAAAGGCCGAAGGCCTTTCATTATAAACTTGTTTCAGTTTCATTGCTCATTCATTAAATTTCAACTTGCCCAGTTTCATTATCAACTTCACTATTTTTGCATGCCTTCGTATTCTTATTCTTTACTTGTCGACATTTTGTTCTAGAAATTGAAGACATGCCCAGATAAACGGGCTAACCCTCAAAATAAAAAAAAAAATTCCAATAAGTGCTGCCCTCTGTTGCTGCAACAGAGAGCTATCTTTTCTTGTGTTGGTCTATCCTCCAGCAATCATATAACGCTAAATAGAGAGAGGTGAAGTTCTTGCGTTTCGTGACATCCTTTTCATATAATGTCAAAAACGGGTTAACATGTTCATGCTCTGTGCCTGTCATCTAGTGGCACTCGTGGTAACTAACATATAAACAGGATAACCATTACATTTACCAGGACATTCGAAGGAAAATAATATCTGGCAAACCATCCCTTACTTATGTGACATTTCCTCCAAAATATAATGGTCCAAGACCTATAAATCCTGAAAAATTAAAGGACTTGCAGGATCTGATGAATTATATACCACCAATTAATCATGAGTACTATAAAACTCTTAAATCTGAGACCACAGCTTCTGACAGTATTACCGATGAAGCATTTTTTTATCAGCCTGACTACAGCTAAAAAGCTTGTACCTAGTTTCCAAAATGATATACCTATTGAAAAGTGGAATAATTCAAAGTGTACCATGTATAAATATGCCGAAAGACACACCTCTTAGTTTCACCTAAAATTGTAAAATGTATATAGAATAAAGCTTAAGTAAAAGCTGACAAAAATTTTCACATTATTTTCATTATTTTATTTTTATTAGATCAGTCATGTTTTGGGTTCTATTAAGGATAACCCTGATAATATATACTGTATTCTTGAGACTCGTATTCTCAGAAATGAAATAAGATAATGTTAACAATTTCTTTCAGCCTCATTCACAAAACACTTGTTTTCTCCAATTTTAAAAATTGTGGGTTAACCCGTTTGTCCGGGCATGTCTTCAATATTGTTGATTGATTGATTGAAAGTTTCTGCGTCAAGAAGGAAGTGTACTGCAGTGCTCTAAATAAACAAATGAACACGATTGTCAAGTTGAACGCATGTCGTAACGTTATGCAATATTGTCAAAACATGAAAGGTTAATGTAGCGCGATGAAATCGTTATGAGCCTCGGGCACGTCTCTTCCCCCCACGCTCTGTAGGTCGGTCGCGTGCGGCATTGCAGAGGTCAGCTTGGAGGCTGAAACATTCATTTGTACACACAGAATGCCCAACGCTATCGATCGTAGAAAACTTTCTTCAAGGACTTGGCTCTCCTAAAACTTGGTCACTACCTGCTGCGAACAATTGCTGCAAACACTTCAACGTGCAAAATTCTCTTACTCTCTTAAAAACTTACGTGACTTAATCCTCTATAATTTCATAATGATAAATCGTATACAATTATATGTCAATTCCCTTCACATTTATAATCTACATTATCGGGCGGAATAGCTCGCATTCGTAAGACCCGGGTTCAATTCTAGTGGCCGACCTACCTAATTCATGGCCTTTTTGGAGGGTTGCCCGGGTCGCCAGGCAGAAGGAGACTATCGGTAAAAGGAGACTATATTAAAAACTGTATAAGAAAAAACAAAAATATATTTGACGTAGATTGTACGAGACATACACTTTGTGAAGTCAAATTTTCTCTGTATCTTACGGTAAACTGGTTATGTAAAAACAATTGAAAGACGATACTTAGAAAATACAACAATAACATTTTATTTCAATGTGTGGTATTTCAAACAAAATTGTCAGAGACTTTTGTAAACGCCTCAATATGCATTTATTTTCAATTTATGTCCTCCAAGTTAAGCCATATCGGTCGTTGAGTGATATTATACTCAAATAAACATACAGAGCTTAGAGTTACTAGACATTCATCTTTCAGGATAAGGGAAAACCTCCAACGTTAAGTCATATCGGACAATGAATGAAATGATGTTCAAATCAGTACAGGGTACAGAGCTTAGAGTTACCATACATTCATCTTTCAGGATAAGAGAAAACCTCCAACGTTAAGTCATATCGGACAATGAATGAAATGATGTTCAAATGAGTACAGGGTACATAGAGCTTAGAGTTACTAGACATTCATCTTTCAGGATAAGGGAAAACCTCCAACGTTAAGTCATATCGGACAATGAATGAAATGATGTTCAAATGAGTACAGGGTACATAGAGCTTAGAGTTACTAGACATTCATCTTTCAGGATAAGGGAAAACCTCCAACGTTAAGTCATATCGGACAATGAATGAAATGATGTTCAAATGAGTACAGGGTACATAGAGCTTAGAGTTACCAGACATTCATCTTTTAGGATAAGAGAAAACCTCCAACGTTAAGTCATATCGGACGATGAATGAAATTATGTTCAAATGAGTACAAGGTACATAGAGCTTAGAGTAACAAACATTCATCTTTCAGGTTAAGGAAAAACCTGCAACGTTAAGTCATATCGGAAAATGAATGAAATGATGTTCGAATGAGTACTGGGTACACAGAGCTTATAGTTCACATTCACGTTTCAGGATAAGAGAAAACCTCCAACGTTAAGTCACATCGGACGATTAATGAAATGATGTTCAAATGAGTACAGGGTACATAGAGCTTAGAGGTACTAGACATTCATCTTTCAGGATAAGGGAAAACCTCCATCGTTAAGTCATATCGGACGATGAATCAAATGATGCTCAAATGAGTACAAGTTACATAGAGCTTAGAGTTATCAGACATTAATCTTTCAGAATAAGGGAAAACCTCCTACGTTAAGTCATATCATACGATGAATGAAATGATGTTCAAATGAGTACAGGGTACATAGAGCTTAGAGTTACCAGACATTCATCTTTCAGAATAAGAGAAAACCTCCAACGTTAAGTCATATTGGGCGATGAATGAAATGATGTTCAAATGAGTACAAGTTACATAGAGCTTAGAGTTACCAGACATTAATCTTTCAGAATAAGGAAAACCTCCTACGTTAAGTCACATCATACGATGAATGAAATGATGTTCAAATGAGTATAGGGTACATAGAGCTTAGAGTTACCAGACATTCAACTTTCAGGATAAGAGAAAGCCTCCAACGTTGAGACATATCGGACGATGAATGAAATTATGTTCAAATGAGTACAAGTTACATAGAGCTTAGAGTTACCAGACATTTATCTTTCAGAGGGAAAATCTCCAACGTTAAGTCCTATTGGACGATAAATGAAATGATGTTCAAATGAGTACAGAGTACATAGAGCTTGGGTTAGTAGACATTCATCTTTCAGGATAAGGGAAAACCTCCAACGTTAAGTCCTATTGGACGATAAATGAAATGATGTTCAAATGAGTACAGGGAACATAGAGCTTAGGGTTACTAGACATTCATCGTTCAGGATAGGGGAAAACCTCTAACGTTAAGTCATATCGGACGATGAACGAAATGACGTTCAAATGAATACAGGGGACATAGGGCTTAGAGTTTAGAGCGGCTGGACGGAGACCAGAAGAGCCGCGGCTTAAATCCCGGCTATGGCATTGAATTTTTCAGTCTGGCTCTACCATTTCATAGTGCCTCCTACACACTGCTAGTGTGAGCGAACAATTAATTTCTATTAATTTTACCTAATAGTGGTCCGAACTATAAAGTCCGGGCCTTAAAGTACTTACAGCACAGTAAGTCGTCATTAAGGTAGTTGTCTCATGTGTTTATGAGAACCCCTAGTGGTTTACTATAAAGCCCGGGTCTTAAAGTACTTACAGTATAGTAAGTCGCCATTAAGGTATTTGTCTCATGTGTTTATGAGAACTGCTAGTGGTTTACCGGGAAAAACACGAGTTAGTTGGAGAATTTAATGTCATGTTGGCACTTTGACCATACTACCTCAATGGTTTAGAGCGGCTGGATGGAGACCAGAAGATCCGTGGCTCAAACCCCGGTTATGGCATTGATTTTTTTCAGTCTGGTTCTACCCTTTCATAGTGCGTTCTACACACGGCTAGTGTGAAAGAACAATTAATTTCTTTAATTGTACCTAATAGTGCTTAACGATAAAGCCCGGCCCTTAAAGTACTTACAGCATAGTAAGTCGTCATTAAGGTATTTGCCTCATGTGTTTATGAGAACTGCTAGTGGTTTACTATAAAGCCCGGTCTTAAAGTACTTACAGCATAGTAAGTCGCCATTAAGGTATTTGTCTCATGTGTTTATGAGAACTCCTAGTGGTTTACTATAAAGCCCGGGTCTTAAAGTACTTACAGTATAGTAAGTCGCCATTAAGGTATTTGTCTCATGTGTTTATGAGAACTGCTAGTGGTTTACTATAAAGCCCGGGCCTTAAAGTACTTACAGTATAGTAAGTCGCCATTAAGGTATTTGTCTCATGTGTTTATGAGAACTGCTAGTGGTTTACTATAAAGCCCGGGTCTTAAAGTACTTACAGTATAGTAAGTCGCCATTAAGGTATATGTCTCATGTGTTTATGAGAACTGCTAGTGGTTTACTATAAAGCCCGGGCCTTAAAGTACTTACAGCATAGTAAGTCGCCATTAAGGTATTTGTCTCATGTGTTTATGAGAACTGCTAGTGGTTTACTATAAAGCCCGGGTCTTAAAGTACTTACAGTATAGTAAGTCGCAATTAAGGTAGTTATCTCATATGTTTATGAGAACTACTAGTGGTTCACTATAAAGCCCGGACCTTAAAGTACTTACAGCATAGTAAGTCGTCATTAATGTAGTTGTCTCATGTGTTTATGAGAACCCCTAGTGGTTTACTATAAAGCCCGGGACTTAAAGTACTTACAGCATAGTAAGTCGTCATTAAGGTAGTTGTCTCATGTGTTTATGAGAACCCCTAGTGGTTTACTACAAAGCCCGGGACTTAAAGTACTTACAGCACAGTAAGTCGTCATTAAGGTAGTTGTCTCATGTGTTTATGAGAACCCCTAGTGGTTTACCGGGAAAAACACGAGTTAGTTGGAGAATTTAATGTCATGTTGGCACTTTGACCATACTACCTCAATGGTTTAGAGCGGCTGGATGGAAACCAGAAGATCCGTGGCTCAAACCCCGGTTATGACATTGATTTTTTTCAGTCTGGTTCTACCCTTTCATAGTGCGTTCTACACACGGCTAGTGTGAAAGAACAATTAATTTCTTTAATTGTACCTAATAGTGCTTAACGATAAAGCCCGGCCCTTAAAGTACTTACAGCATAGTAAGTCGTCATTAAGGTATTTGCCTCATGTGTTTATGAGAACTGCTAGTGGTTTACTATAAAGCCCGGTCTTAAAGTACTTACAGCATAGTAAGTCGCCATTAAGGTATTTGTCTCATGTGTTTATGAGAACTCCTAGTGGTTTACTATAAAGCCCGGGTCTTAAAGTACTTACAGTATAGTAAGTCGCCATTAAGGTATTTGTCTCATGTGTTTATGAGAACTGCTAGTGGTTTACTATAAAGCCCGGGCCTTAAAGTACTTACAGTATAGTAAGTCGCCATTAAGGTATTTGTCTCATGTGTTTATGAGAACTGCTAGTGGTTTACTATAAAGCCCGGGTCTTAAAGTACTTACAGTATAGTAAGTCGCCATTAAGGTATTTGTCTCATGTGTTTATGAGAACTGCTAGTGGTTTACTATAAAGCCCGGGCCTTAAAGTACTTACAGCATAGTAAGTCGCCATTAAGGTATTTGTCTCATGTGTTTATGAGAACTGCTAGTGGTTTACTATAAAGCCCGGGTCTTAAAGTACTTACAGTATAGTAAGTCGCCATTAAGGTAGTTATCTCATATGTTTATGAGAACTACTAGTGGTTCACTATAAAGCCCGGACCTTAAAGTACTTACAACATAGTAAGTCGTCATTAATGTAGTTGTCTCATGTGTTTATGAGAACTCCTAGTGGTTTACTATAAAGCCCGGGCCTTAAAGTACTTACAGCATAGTAAGTCGCCATTAAGGTATTTGTCTCATGTGTTTATGAGAACTGCTAGTGGTTTACTATAAAGCCCGGGCCTTAAAGTACTTACAGTATAGTAAGTCGCCATTAAGGTATTTGTCTCATGTGTTTATGAGAACTGCTAGTGGTTTACTATAAAGCCCGGGTCTTAAAGTACTTACAGCATAGTAAGTCGCCATTAAGGTATTTGTCTCATGTGTTTATGAGAACTGCTAGTGGTTTACTATAAAGCCCGGGCCTTAAAGTACTTACAGTATAGTAAGTCGCCATTAAGGTATTTGTCTCATGTGTTTATGAGAACTGCTAGTGGTTTACTATAAAGCCCGGGTCTTAAAGTACTTACAGTATAGTAAGTCGCCATTAAGGTATTTGTCTCATGTGTTTATGAGAACTGCTACTGGTTTACTATAAAGCCCGGGCCTTAAAGTACTTACAGCATAGTAAGTCGCCATTAAGGTATTTGTCTCATGTGTTTATGAGAACTGCTAGTGGTTTACTATAAAGCCCGGGTCTTAAAGTACTTACAGTATAGTAAGTCGCCATTAAGGTATTTGTCTCATGTATTTATGAGAACTGCTAGTGGTTTACTATAAAGCCCGGGTCTAAAAGTACTTACAGTATAGTAAGTCGCCATTAAGGTATTTGTCTCATGTGTTTATGAGAACTGCTAGTGGTTTACTATAAAGCCCGGGTCTTAAAGTACTTACAGTATAGTAAGTCGCCATTAAGGTATTTGTCTCATGTGTTTATGAGAACTCCTAGTGGTTTACTATAAAGCCCGGGTCTTAAAGTACTTACAGTATAGTAAGTCGCCATTAAGGTATTTGTCTCATGTGTTTATGAGAACTGCTAGTGGTTTACTATAAAGCCCGGGTCTTAAAGTACTTACAGTATAGTAAGTCGCCATTAAGGTATTTGTCTCATGTGTTTATGAGAACTGCTAGTGGTTTACTATAAAGCCCGGGTCTTAAAGTACTTACAGTATAGTAAGTCGCCATTATGGTATTTGTCTCATGTGTTTATGAGAACTGCTAGTGGTTTACTATAAAGCCCGGGTCTTAAAGTACTTACAGCATAGTAAGTCGCCATTAAGGTAGTTCTCTCATGTGTTTATGAGAACTCCTTGTGGTTTACTATAAGGCCCGGACCTTAAAGTACTTACAGTATAGTAAGTCGCCATTAAGGTGGTTGTCTCATGTGTTTATGAGAACTCATAGTGGTTTACTATAAAGCCCGGGTCTTAAAGTACTTACAGCATAGTAAGTCGCCATTAAGGTATTTGTCTCATGTGTTTATGAGAACTGCTAGTGGTTTACTATAAAGCCCGGGTCTTAAAGTACTTACAGCATAGTAAGTCGTCATTAAGGTAGTTGTCTCATGTGTTTATGAGAACTCCTAGTGGTTTACTATAAAGCTCGGACCTTAAAGTACTTACAGCATAGTAAGTCGCCATTAAGGTAGTTGTCTCATGTGTTTATGAGAACTACTAGTGGATTACTATAAAGTCCGGGCCTTAAAGTACTTACAGCATAGTAAGTCGTCATTAATGTAGTTGTCTCATGTGTTTATGAGAACTACTAGGGGTTTACTATAAAGTGCGGACCTTAAAGTAGTTACAGCATAGTAAGTCGTCATTAAGGTAGTTGTTTCATGTGTTTATGAGAACTCCTAGTGGTTTACTATAAAGTCTGGACCTTAAAGTACTTACAGCATAGTAAGTCGCCATTAAGGTAGTTGTCTCATGTGTTTATGAGAACTCCTAGTGGTCTACTATAAGGCCCGGACCTTAAAGTACTTACAGTATAGTAAGTCGTCATTAAGGTAGTTGTCTCATGTGTTTATGAGAACTCCTAGTGGTTTACTATAAAGCCCGGGCCTTAAAGTACTTACAGTATAGTAAGTCGTCATTAAGGTAGTTGTCTCATGTGGTTATGAGAACTCCTAGTGGTTTACTATAAAGCCCGGACCTTAAAGTACTTACAGCATAGTAAGTCGTCATTAAGGTAGTTGTCTCATGTGTTTATGAGAACTCCTAGTGGTTTACTATAAAGTCCGGACCTTAAGGTACTTACAGCATAGTAAGTCGTCATTAAGGTAGTTTTCTCATGTGTTTATGATAACTCCTAGTGGTTTACTATAAAGCCCGGTCTTAAAGTACTTACAGCATAGTAAGTCGCCATTAAGGTATTTGTCTCATGTGTTTATGAGAACTCCTAGTGGTTTACTATAAAGCCCGGGTCTTAAAGTACTTACAGTATAGTAAGTCGCCATTAAGGTATTTGTCTCATGTGTTTATGAGAACTGCTAGTGGTTTACTATAAAGCCCGGGCCTTAAAGTACTTACAGTATAGTAAGTCGCCATTAAGGTATTTGTCTCATGTGTTTATGAGAACTGCTAGTGGTTTACTATAAAGCCCGGGTCTTAAAGTACTTACAGTATAGTAAGTCGCCATTAAGGTATTTGTCTCATGTGTTTATGAGAACTGCTAGTGGTTTACTATAAAGCCCGGGCCTTAAAGTACTTACAGTATAGTAAGTCGCCATTAAGGTATTTGTCTCATGTGTTTATGAGAACTGCTAGTGGTTTACTATAAAGCCCGGGTCTTAAAGTACTTACAGTATAGTAAGTCGCCATTAAGGTAGTTATCTCATATGTTTATGAGAACTACTAGTGGTTCACTATAAAGCCCGGACCTTAAAGTACTTACAACATAGTAAGTCGTCATTAATGTAGTTGTCTCATGTGTTTATGAGAGCTCCTAGTGGTTTACTATAAAGCCCGGGCCTTAAAGTACTTACAGCATAGTAAGTCGCCATTAAGGTATTTGTCTCATGTGTTTATGAGAACTGCTAGTGGTTTACTATAAAGCCCGGGCCTTAAAGTACTTACAGTATAGTAAGTCGCCATTAAGGTATTTGTCTCATGTGTTTATGAGAACTGCTAGTGGTTTACTATAAAGCCCGGGTCTTAAAGTACTTACAGCATAGTAAGTCGCCATTAAGGTATTTGTCTCATGTGTTTATGAGAACTGCTAGTGGTTTACTATAAAGCCCGGGCCTTAAAGTACTTACAGTATAGTAAGTCGCCATTAAGGTATTTGTCTCATGTGTTTATGAGAACTGCTAGTGGTTTACTATAAAGCCCGGGTCTTAAAGTACTTACAGTATAGTAAGTCGCCATTAAGGTATTTGTCTCATGTGTTTATGAGAACTGCTACTGGTTTACTATAAAGCCCGGGCCTTAAAGTACTTACAGCATAGTAAGTCGCCATTAAGGTATTTGTCTCATGTGTTTATGAGAACTGCTAGTGGTTTACTATAAAGCCCGGGTCTTAAAGTACTTACAGTATAGTAAGTCGCCATTAAGGTATTTGTCTCATGTATTTATGAGAACTGCTAGTGGTTTACTATAAAGCCCGGGTCTAAAAGTACTTACAGTATAGTAAGTCGCCATTAAGGTATTTGTCTCATGTGTTTATGAGAACTGCTAGTGGTTTACTATAAAGCCCGGGTCTTAAAGTACTTACAGTATAGTAAGTCGCCATTAAGGTATTTGTCTCATGTGTTTATGAGAACTCCTAGTGGTTTACTATAAAGCCCGGGTCTTAAAGTACTTACAGTATAGTAAGTCGCCATTAAGGTATTTGTCTCATGTGTTTATGAGAACTGCTAGTGGTTTACTATAAAGCCCGGGTCTTAAAGTACTTACAGTATAGTAAGTCGCCATTAAGGTATTTGTCTCATGTGTTTATGAGAACTGCTAGTGGTTTACTATAAAGCCCGGGTCTTAAAGTACTTACAGTATAGTAAGTCGCCATTATGGTATTTGTCTCATGTGTTTATGAGAACTGCTAGTGGTTTACTATAAAGCCCGGGTCTTAAAGTACTTACAGCATAGTAAGTCGCCATTAAGGTAGTTCTCTCATGTGTTTATGAGAACTCCTTGTGGTTTACTATAAGGCCCGGACCTTAAAGTACTTACAGTATAGTAAGTCGCCATTAAGGTGGTTGTCTCATGTGTTTATGAGAACTCATAGTGGTGTACTATAAAGCCCGGGTCTTAAAGTACTTACAGCATAGTAAGTCGCCATTAAGGTATTTGTCTCATGTGTTTATGAGAACTGCTAGTGGTTTACTATAAAGCCCGGGTCTTAAAGTACTTACAGCATAGTAAGTCGTCATTAAGGTAGTTGTCTCATGTGTTTATGAGAACTCCTAGTGGTTTACTATAAAGCTCGGACCTTAAAGTACTTACAGCATAGTAAGTCGCCATTAAGGTAGTTGTCTCATGTGTTTATGAGAACTACTAGTGGATTACTATAAAGTCCGGGCCTTAAAGTACTTACAGCATAGTAAGTCGTCATTAAGGTAGTTGTCTCATGTGTTTATGAGAACTACTAGGGGTTTACTATAAAGTGCGGACCTTAAAGTAGTTACAGCATAGTAAGTCGTCATTAAAGTAGTTGTTTCATGTGTTTATGAGAACTCCTAGTGGTTTACTATAAAGTCTGGACCTTAAAGTACTTACAGCATAGTAAGTCGCCATTAAGGTAGTTGTCTCATGTGTTTATGAGAACTCCTAGTGGTCTACTATAAGGCCCGGACCTTAAAGTACTTACAGTATAGTAAGTCGTCATTAAGGTAGTTGTCTCATGTGTTTATGAGAACTCCTAGTGGTTTACTATAAAGCCCGGGCCTTAAAGTACTTACAGTATAGTAAGTCGTCATTAAGGTAGTTGTCTCATGTGGTTATGAGAACTCCTAGTGGTTTACTATAAAGCCCGGACCTTAAAGTACTTACAGCATAGTAAGTCGTCATTAAGGTAGTTGTCTCATGTGTTTATGAGAACTCCTAGTGGTTTACTATAAAGTCCGGACCTTAAGGTACTTACAGCATAGTAAGTCGTCATTAAGGTAGTTTTCTCATGTGTTTATGATAACTCCTAGTGGTTTACTATAAAGCCCGGACCTTAAAGTACTTACAGCATAGTAAGTCGTCATTAAGGTAGTTGTCTCATGTGTTTATGAGAACTCCTAGTGGTTTACTATAAAGCCCGGACCTTAAAGTACTTACAGCATATTATGTCGCCATTAAGGTAGTTGTCTCATGTGTTTATGAGAACTCCTAGTGGTTTACTATAAAGTCCGGGCCTTAAAGTACTTACAGCATAGTAAGTCGTCATTAAGGTAGTTGTCTCATGTGTTTATGAGAACTCCTAGTAGTTTACTATAAAGCCCGGGACTTAAAGTACTTACAGCATAGTAAGTCGTCATTAAGGTAGTTGTCTCATGTGTTTATGAGAACTCCTAGTGGTTTACTATAAAGCCCGGGCCTTAAAGTACTTACAGCATAGTAAGTCGTCATTAAGGTAGTTGTCTCATGTGTTTATGAGAACTCCTAGTGGTTTACTATAAAGCCCGGACCTTAAAGTACTTACAGCATAGTAAGTCGTCATTAATGTAGTTGTCTCATGTGTTTATGAGAACTCCTAGTGGTTTACTATAAAGCCCGGGCCTTAAAGTACTTACAGCATAGTAAGTCGCCATTAAGGTAGTTGTCTCATGTGTTTATGAGAACTCCCAGTGGTATACTATAAAGCCCGGGCCTTAAAGAACTTACAGCATAGTAAGTGGTCATTAAGGTAGTTGTCTCATGTGTTTATGAGAACTTCTAGTGGTTTACTATAAAGCCCGGACCTTAAAGTACTTACAGCATAGTAAGTCGCCATTAAGTTAGTTGTCTCATGTGTTTATGAGAACTCCTAGTGGTTTACTATAAAGCCCGGGCCTTAAGGTACTTACAACATAGTAAGTCGTCATTAAGGTAGTTGTCTCATGTGTTTATGAGAACTCCCAGTGGTATACTATAAAGCCCGGGCCTTAAAGAACTTACAGCATAGTAAGTCGTCATTAAGGTAGTTGTCTCATGTGTTTATGAGAACTTCTAGTGGTTTACTATAAAGCCCGGAACTTAAAGTACTTACAGCATAATAAGTCGCCATTAAGGTAGTTGTCTCATGTGTTTATGAGAACTCCTAGTGGTTTACTATAAAGCCCGGGCCTTAAAGTACTTACAGCATAGTAAGTCGTCATTAAGGTAGTTGTCCCATGTGTTTATGAGAACTCCTAGTGGTTTACTATAAAGCCCGGGCCTTAAAGTACTTACAGCATAGTAAGTCGTCATTAGTTAGTTGTCTCATGTGTTTATGAGAACTACTAGTGGTTTACTATAAAGTCCGGACCTTAAAGTACTTACAGCATAGTAAGTCGTCATTAAGGTAGTTGTCTCATGTGTTTATGAGAACTCCTAGTGGTTTACTATAAAGTGCGGACCTTAAAGTAGTTACAGCATAGTAAGGCGTCATTAAGGTAGTTGTCTCATGTGTTTATGAGAACTCCTAGTGGTTTACTATAAAGCCCGGGTCTTAAAGTACTTACAGCATAGTAAGTCGCCCTTAAGGTAGTTGTCTCATGTGTTTATGAGAACTCCTAGTGGTTTACTATAAAGTCCGGACCTTAAAGTACTTACAGCATAGTAAGTCGTCATTAAGGTAGTTGTCTCATGTGTTTATGAGAACTCCTAGTGGTTTACTATAAAGCCCGGACGTTAAAGTACTTACAGCATAGTAAGTCGTCATTAAGGTAGTTGTGTCATGTGGTTATGAGAACTCCTAGTGGTTTACTATAAAGTCCGGACCTTAAGGTACTTACAGCATAGTAAGATGTCATTAAGGTAGTTGTCTCATGTGTTTATGAGAACTCCTAGTGGTTTACTATAAAGCCCGGACCTTAAAGTACTTACAGCATAGTAAGTCGTCATTAAGGTAGTTGTCATATGTGTTTATGAGAACTCCTAGTGGTTTACTATAAAGCCCGGGTCTTAAAGTACTTACAGCATAGTAAGTCGCCATTAAGGTAGTTGTCTCATGTGTTTATGAGAACTCCTAGTGGTTTACTATAAAGCCCGGGCCTTAAAGTACTTACAGCATAGTAAGTCGTCATTAAGGTAGTTGTCTTATGTGTTTATGAGAACTCCTAGTGGTTTACTATAAAGCCCGGACCTTAAAGTACTTACAGCATAGTAAGTCGTCATTAAGGTAGTTGTCTCATGTGTTTATGAGAACTCCTAGTGGTTTACTATAAAGCCCGGGTCTTAAAGTACTTACAGCATAGTAAGTCGCCATTAAGGTAGTTGTCTCATGTGTTTATGAGAACTCCTAGTGGTTTACTATAAAGCCCGGACCTTAAGGTACTTACAGCATAGTAAGTCGCCATTAAGGTAGTTGTCTTATGTGTTTATGAGAACTCCTAGTGGTTTACTATACAGTCCGGGTCTTAAAGTACTTACAGCATAGTAAGTCGTCATTAAGGTAGTTGTCTCATGTGTTTATGAGAACTCCTAGTGGTTTACTATAAAGCCCGGACCTTAAGGTACTTACAGCATAGTAAGTCGCCATTAAGGTAGTTGTCTCATGTGTTTATGAGAACTCCTAGTGGTTTACCGGGAAAAGCAGAGTCAGTTGGAGAATTTAATGTCATGTTGGCACGTTGGCCGTAGTAGCTCAATTGGTTAGAGCGGCTGGACGGAAACCAGAAGATCCGTGGTTCAAATCCCGCTTATGGCATTCAATTTTTCAGCAGCCTGGGTCTGCCCTTTCACATTTAAGTAACGTCTTTATATTAAGAGCCAAGAAGGGGTAGAAAAGCGTGTTGGTATCACTGATGTTGGATTTCTTCTTGTATATTTTCAAAACTGTGAACAGACTGCAATGTTATACCTGTATTGATTTTCTTTAAGTAATACTAAAAGTATATTTAATTTCACTGCATTGTCTTTAAGTGATCTGTTAAATTTCAGTAATGGTACATGTGTTAGCTCATCTTCTAAAAGTCAAGTTTAGAATACAAGTTGTAGATTCCTGTCTGCTAGGTGAGATAATATTTACAAAGAGCGTAACCTTTTACAGCGACCTAATTTAAATGTAATGAAGTTGTCAGGTTGTGAAATGGGAACTGTCGCCATAGTAGATGAATTTCTCTGGGCTAACTGCCATCCACCGGAAATTAATGGTGGCTTCTGCAACAATCTTTTGAGTTTTTTGTAGCTGCTCTTCTCAAATATCTCAAAGAGCAATTCTTATAAAAGTTCGTTTCTGAGGTTTAAGCGGAATATATTTTTACTTGGTTGGCTTCAAAACATATTTCCGGTGAAAAATTGTCATTTAAGTTTTGGGTTGGATGATGGTAGAAAAGTTGAAATACGTAAATGCGAAAATATAGAGGATAAAACAGTAAACAAAGACGGCAAATATCATAAAGAAATAATAGGAGAACTAATGGCTAAGCTACACCTAATACTGGCACCGTTCTTAGTTTATATGGCGAAGTAAACAAAGAACGAAAATGTACTACTCAGCTGGTGACTGTTATTGGAGGGAATATTCGCGTTATTTTATTACCACGTGTCAAACTTGTGCGCTATCAACGAACTTCTATGCAAAGTTTCGCTTTGCAATTTTCCTTTTTTTGAGTACCTTATGCGATACCACTTTTACGTTTACATTAAATGCAAGGGTATGTGTACTGTCCAGCAAGGCAAAGTAAGTCTCTGAAGGGGATGCGCCCCCTTACACAGTGGGTTAAATACAGCGAATGTGTGTCACAGAGAACGCCTGCTACACAAGGAGCAGAAACATTAAAAGCATGCTCTCTATTCACTCTGTACTCTAAAATCGAGAAGATTCATTCACAAAAGTAGAAGCCGTCAGAATGTTTTTGAACAGTCTGTAACTGTACTGACATGGGATGTCATAAACATTTCCAGGGAGGGCGTGTGAACCTGCGTCTCATTTCTCGGAGACTTTCTTTCCTGTGGTATACTATACTGTGTAATATATTATCACCGATCGCATTATTATGTTGGAGCTGCCACAAGCCAGTGGCAGGCGCGCGTGGGCAGGAAAGAAAGAAACAGATAGTGACGCGCGGAATTGGACGCTTGCCGAGAGAAAGAAAGAACCAGAGAGAGAGAGAGAAAGAGACAGAGAGAAGTCTGGAAATTTCCCGCTCTTCTGGTGCCGTTGCGATTGTTATCGAATGATCTATTGCATTCTACGAGGGCTGTTTAATAAAGAATGATCATATTTCTTTTTTTTTGACAACGTACCTTTCGTCATCCTCATAATTTTGATATTCCTTCCCAAATAGTCTCCCCTGAATGCGATGTACCTGTCCCAGCGTTTCTGCCAGTCTTCAAAGACATGCTGGAAACCATTTTTTGAGAGATCCTTCAAAATCGCCTCCGCAGCCTTCACCACTGCTTCTGATGATGGATAATGCCTCCCACGAAGGCGTTTCTTCAAGTTCAGGAATAGAAAAATGTCTCGTGTGGCTAAATCCGGACTATAGGGAGGGTGAGGGATGCACTTCACGTTGATTTTTGCAAGATATTCAGCAACAACAATGCAATATGCGGCCGCGCATTATCATGGTGCAGCATCCAGCCTGCTTCACGGAAATGTGGTCTTTTGCGCCTGATATGGACTTGCAATGTTTTCAGGACACCCCTATAGTATTGACCAGTTACTGATGTATGCGCAGGTACAACATGCTAATAAACCATTCTATGAATATCAAAGAATGACATGACCGCAACTTTCCCAGCAGAAACAAGCTTTTTTGCTTTTTTGGGGGTTGGTGATGAAGGAGATTTCCACATTGAGCTTTGCTGTTTGCTCTCAGGATCAAAATGATGTAGCCAAGTTTCATCAGCAGTGATTACGTTTGAAAGAAACTCCGGATCTTCCTCTAACATCAACTTTAACTGCATGCAGACCTGCACACGAATGTCCTTTTGTTCGGGAATTAACTGTCTTGGAGCCCATCGCGCACAAACACGTCTCATGTGTAATGTTTCTATCACCAACGTGTGGGTGGCATCCAATGAAATGTTCAGTATTTCAGAAAGTGATCTTAAGGTAATTCGTCGATCCTCTCTCACAATGGCAGCAGCAGTTTTGATATTTTCTTCCGTAAGAGCAGTAACTGGAACACCGGGTCCAACTTCCTTTGAAATTGATTGTCTCCCCTCTTTAAACATTTTAAACCACCTACAAGCTGTGCTGTAGGGAAGTAGAGACCCTCCATAGGCCACCTGTAACATTGTATAGGCCTCAGCTGAAGATTTGTTGAGACGAAAGCAGAATTTCAAAGCCGCATATTGTTCCTCGCGTGTTACCTCCATTGCAGCGGTAGGCGCTACTGAACATGTCTGAACTTGCCTGGTTCTCACAGGCGGGAACTAGGAGTACCAACAATGAAACTACTACGGCGTGTTTGTTTCACATTAAGTTAACAGAATATAATAAATTTGAATTTTAATGCGACAAATTATGACCGTAAAATAATTAGGATCATTCTTTATTGAACAGCCCATGTAGAACAATGACTGGCAGGTGTAAATAGTGGGAAAGTGTGACAGTCAGTCAGTTGTGCAGTTGTGTGAGATATACCGCTGTGGAATCTTTTGTTTGCTTACGTGCAGCGGGACAACGAGACGACCTTGAAGACTGCGTTTGTGTATGTGACGTCATTTTGCTGCCGCCAATAAAGGGAATTTTAAATTTCCACAAACAAAACTTTTAACTCTACCAACCCACGAAGTCACAATATTTTTCCTTTTATATTCTTTAAAAAGTGACCGAACGCTTACAACGATAACTTAAATATTTGATTTCTTCACATAACCCCGCCTTATTTATAAATTAAAATTACAGGCTCGACTCTTTCTGCACAGTAATAATTCTAAAATAACTGAATGTAGCCAATTTGACAATGACTTGCAAGATCTACTGGCATGCAACTAAAAAAATAAAGGAGATACGTACTTAATTGGAATCTGATAACGGGACGAATTCCTTAAACTACTTCCACTTCTGAATTTTCCTTTGATAATTGCTGCACCACAACAATATATCTTCTCCCTCAATTTTATTTTTTTCAGTTCAGTTCACAAATTCTAAGCCTATGTCGTGAAGAATGGCGTGGATGCTCGTTTTTGCACAGTGAGGCAACTCGATAACTGTTTGAAGCACTTTTGTAAATTGGTGGTGGCTTGTTTCTTTCAAAGAAGCTATGCATTTGCACTAGCAGCACTTTTAACAAATTCATCACATTCAGTTTCCACAACTGGCTTCTCTTCCGATGTTTTCCTGCGCTAGAAAGCTGCCACGTTTTCACAATTCGCTTCGAGTGGCATTAATACGTACTTGGCGATGAAACATCGGTTTATTCTACTGACAAATAAAGTCCTCTATTGCTAAAGTCTGGTATTTTTCCCACAGCTTTTTAACGACTTCCCTCTCTGATGTATACATACTGCATGGACGCAGCCATTTTGTACAACTGATCTCTGAGGTTCTTCTCTTTTAAACTGCGCAGGCGCAATATGCACTCTAATTAATACATGCGAGGAGGTGTCGTAAAGGTTTAACTATCCTCTGGTAGTTTTTTATGATAGAGTGATGAAAATTTTTCAGTGTCATGATTGATTCCTCGAGATATAATGTTGGTAGTTTCAGTGATTTGAGTCCTTTTGTTTTTTTACAGTGAGCGCCAGAAGTGACTGAGGTGTAAGATGGAGAAAATTGAGGCTAGTAGTGTGATCAAGTTCCTGCATTTGAAGGATAAAACTGCCCGAGAAATCCATGATGAGATGACGTCTGTTTATGGAAATGATTGCCCATTGTATGACACTATTGTGAGGTGGAAAAGGAATTTTCAAACTGATCACATGCCAGTGACAGATGAGCCAAGAGCTGGTAGACCGTCAGCTGTCACAGTGAAGAAAGTGGAGTGTTTAATACTGGAAGACAGACGAGCAACGATCCAAATGATCATGAATGAGACACATCTTAGTTACGGTAGTGTGTGGACGAACTGCACATGTCTAAGGTGTCTGCACGGTGAGTTCCACAATTGCTAACCCCTTTCCAAAAGCAAACACGGCGTGACCTTTCAAGACAGATGATGATGCTGTTGAAACAGTATGAAGATGATATCTTTTGATCGTCTGGTAACAATGGATGAATTCTGGATCTATCAGTATGATCCAGAGACAAAAACCATAAGCATTGAATGGAAACATGCCGATTCCCCCTCCCAAAAAGGCGAAGGTGCAAAAGTCAGCTGGGAAGGTCATGTTTTCAGTTTTATGGGACTGTTGTGGAGTCATCCTTACAGATTATCTTGTCAAGGGTCAAACCATCACTGACAGATACTACTGTAATCTTCTGGACAAGTTACGAGCAACTCTGATTAAGAAACGACGCGGTATGCTCTCCAAAGTTGTTCGTCTTCTGTCTGACAATGCACCAGCTCTTTCATCTCAAGTTGCAGTTGACAAAACAAGGGAATGTAGCTTTGAGACCTCACAGCATCCGCCTTACTCACCCGATCTCGCACATAGTGACCTTGTCTTGTTCCCGGAAATGAAGAATCTCAAGACTTCTACACTCAAGGTATTCGGAAGGTCAACTCGTGGTACCTCGGGCCGAACTGCCGAGCCCCTCCCATCGCGGAGTTGTTCGGATTGGGTTGGACTCGAGGGGGCAGTGTGTTCCCGACACCCACGGGGAATTGGGTATTTTTGGGCAGGCTACCGCCGCCCGGTGGGGGTAGAGGGTTGCCTAAAAAGTCCCGGGTACTAGCCTGCAGAGCTAGTAGAAGGTATGCTAGATCACCAGGCGGCCCCACTGAGGTGTTCGGTAGTCTTCCCTGCGGGGTTGACGTGCGTAAGTAGCGTATCCACTTCCACCCGTCTTGACGTTGTGGTCAATGGGGGGGCTTTTAGACTGAAGGTATTGCCCCATGGAAAGAACCCTGGAGTTTTCCATCGCTCCAAGGTAGAGGGGGCCCCGGGTCCTTAGTCCTACTGGTCCAGGACTGATGGGAGTAGAGCCTCTGGAGTTAAATTCGGAAGGTCAAGAAACGCTGGGAAAAATGTTGTAAATCCGGATGGTAACTACATAGAGAAGAACTAACAACCAAATATCAACACAAACTCTCTATCACATTTTTAAAGGGTGATAATTAAAATTTTAGTCACCCCTCGTACAAATTACGCTTACATATAACACATACTAATTAATTACTGTTTATTGCATTTGTAAAAAAAAATTACATTTAAAGTCTTCAAAAATAATATGCGAAATATATTTTTCAATCGCAGAGAGATACAAGGCTAAACAGCCAATGACGTCGCACACGTACCCACACGTGCGTTTGTTTACATAGTCCTATAAACTAAGGACGGCCAGGTATACGTATATTTTTTCTTCTGCCAAAGTTAGGTTAGGTGCGCAATACACGACACTTCAGCTACTTACATACCTGCTATTGCACTTACTCTGATTATGTGATGCTCAATCAATGCTGGTATACGTACGTATTTTAAAACTTCACTCGTATCTCCTCAGGGAAGTGCAAAACTTGTTTGTTATAATGAAGTTTAAAGTTTGAACAGTCGGCAAATGTTTGCGCATAGCTCCCAACTATAATTCAAACTGAGGAGCGATTTTCATTTGTTCTGCCCTAGTTCGAACAAAAACCAACGCGACGCTCGTATTTCTCTCGGTAAACAGAAAGCTTTTTGTGAGTTGCTGTTCAAAACTGTAACTTCGTCTATATCGACACACATCGATTTCTTTTTTTGCCTCATTTGAATTTCAGAACCGCTCTCTTGGCACCGCTAATTACATTGTTCATTTGCTTTGAACAGGGACCGTCTGTGAGTATTTTCAGCTGCCGTTTTTAAAGCCAATATTGGCATTTCTCTTCGATTGCAGTTCTGAATTTGTTTCGGAATTTAGGTTAGTGCATCGAAATGAACACAGCATTTCAAGGCGCAAAGTAAAGTTTAAAGGGCAAGACGTGTTCTAGTTAAGCTATTTAATTCTAAATCGAAAGGTAGTAATGATATTATTATTGTTCTTCCAGTATTTCCTAAAAGAGTTATTAAAAGGTGTCCTGCAATCTTAACTTTAACTACAATTCAATGATTCTAGTAAAAACGTAAGGGAAAAGACCTATAAAATTAATAATGATTAATATATGGATTGCAATGGACATTTAAAAAAATAATAAAAATATTTTCTAACCTCTTTATAACCAAAAGTTGTCACGTGTATTTCTATAATACTTTAAAATCCTAGAGTAGAATGCATTACATTTTGTAATTTAAGACCTTTGGACACTTTCTGCAGATTCAACTTTTTTGCATGCTTTTAAGTCAGTACCGTTTTTAGGATTAAAAAAAAGACGTGCATAGATATCGCAATAATTTTATTTTTACATGAAAGCCTGTACCTTAATCTACTTTTCTACGTAATTTCCGTGAATATTGAGGCACTTGTCATAACGTTCACCAGTTTTTGAATACCCTTCTCATAAAATTCTGCCGCCTGACGTGTTAACCACTGTATCACAATTGTTTTGACTTCGTTGTCGTCTTGAAGACGCTGACCGCCCAGATGTTCTTCAAGTGCAGGAACAAATGATAGTCGCTGGGCGCCAGATCAGGGCTGTATGGAGGATGATCTAGAGTTTCCCATTGAAAAGATTTGATGAGATCTTTGGTCCGATTAGCCACATGTGGACGGGCATTGTCATGCAGCAAAACGATACCCTTACTCAACTTGCCACGTCTTTTGTTCTGGATTGCACGACGCAGATTGTTCAATGTCTCACAATAAGACGCTGCATTGATTGTCTCATTACGAGGCAGAAACTCCACTAGCAATACTCCTTTTCTGTCCCAAAAAACTGTGAACATGATTTTCCGGGCAGCAATTGTTTGCTTAAACCTCACTTTTGTCGGTGATGATGAATGTCGCCATTCCATGGATTGTTGTTTCGATTCTGGTGTGACGTAAGCCACCCATGTTTCGTCACCAGCAACAATTTGGTCTAAAAAATCTTCACCTTCATTGGGGTCTGCTCAAGGAATGTCAATGCACTGCCTAAACGTTGGGTTTTGTGCAAATCCGTCAACATTTTCGGAACCCAACGTGAACACAATTTCCAGTACTTCAAGTTCTCGGTCACAATGCGATACAAAACACTACGAGAATATTGAGGAAAATAGTCGCACAATGATGAAATTGTAAAGCGTCTGTTTTCTCCACCTTTTCGTCCACTTTCTTCACCAAATCTTCAGTAACGACCGAAGGACGCCCACTCCGTTCTTCATCATGCACATTTGTGCGGCCATCTTTAAATGCTCTCACCCATTTCCTTACCATTTCATCACTCATAATGTTTTTTTCCGTAAACTTCACAGATCTCGCGGTGAATATCGATCGGTTTTACGCCTTTAGCTCTAAGAAATCGTATAACAACCCGTATTTCACAATCGGCGGGACTCACGATTGTCGGAGGCATCTTAAACACTCAGTAACCAACGTATACAATGAAGAATCAGACTGTAATGGCGTCAGTGCGTAGACAAGAGATGTAGGTAACCAGCGCGCATGCGTGGAACGCCGATCGTAGCGCTGCGGCGGCGGAATCGCAAAACGGTACTGACCTAAAAAACATGCCTCGTAATACACAATTATAATGGTAGTAATATTTTACTCTACAGTAATTTTGATACTTTGGCTTCGTAAGGCAGAGGCTTGAGTTGCCAGTACGAAAGGTTTGCCAGGCCTCCGGACCGAAACACTAACGTATGCAAGATCATTGGTTCCAGATGTATGGAAACTATACTCTCTGTTGAAGTGTATTATTTTCTAGCAGCTAAGTATTTCCTAAGACGTTCATTTGTTAAACCAGAAGTTAAATAATGAAGCTGAAACAATTACATATGCAGTTTGTTCATAGTGAGAATAAGGCAGACAGAAACCAGTCACCGATTTGTATCAATCCGCGGCCACGTACTATATGCGCAAACTTTCTTAAGAGTTCGTGTCCCAAATTCTCATTCGGTAGGTTTCGCTAATTTCCGTAAACACAGATGACAACTTTGAAACAGGAAATGCGCTACACACTGCGACATCTAGTGGCTAACATACTAAGCTTTCATAGGTACACCATTTAATTCTGAACAAATTTTGAGGTTAATTATTAGCTAAACAGTTTACAACAAATCTAAAAGCAAGACTATGCTGTGGATGTTATGGCTCTCGAAAGGGGACATACTATTTTTCTTCTACCTCCGTATAACTGTGATCTGAATGCAACTGAGCTGGCGTGAGCAAAAATAAAGAATGTTTTCAAAGTACACAATGTCAACGAGAGCCACAAATGTGCAGAAACTTGCTATAGAAGCGACGGATTGGGCAGGATACGATGAGACGGTTCAAGATCGAAATGCAATATTGGAGAAACGATGGAGTAATAGAAAATGCAGTTAATGAAATTATTAACACATTAGAGGATAGAAGCGATGAAAGTGACGCAGTAGACTTGGAAATCGAAGAATCACAAAGCGAGTGAGTGTTTATAGCTGTCATAATATTTGTTTTATATTTTTATGTGTTTTATAACAATAACTATATCAGTAGACAGCATATCGGACGGAGTTCAATTGTTTGTTGACACATCTCATACCTTTGGCGCATATCTTCACTTAACTTACCGCAATTTTGCTGAATTGTGTTTTTCTAGGTTGACCACACTGCAGAAACAAAAGAGCCGCAGCTCTCTCTTCTTCCCCTCTGCCCGCACCGCACCGTAAATCCAGCGCTCAGGAAATCGTGCGCAGATAGCATGTTTGCAATGACAGAACTAGTTACCGGGATTTTTGAAAATCTGTTTTGATTAAAATAACATATTTATTCGATATAAATGACACACAACGCGCTAGTCACGTAAATAAGATGGTACATACGCTATTACGAGGTTGCTCTGAAAAATTTCCCGCCTAATATAACTACAGTACTTTTTCAGAATGTGTTTTTTTTAAAGTGAAAACTTCTTTAGGCGCTTTTAGCACTTTTTGTAGGTGGTGAATTAAACTGGGCCGTCACGCTGGAATATGCGACGCTCATTCGTGTGAAGTCGGCTCGAGTCGGCTCAATCCGAGCTAAACCCCCCCACACAGTCATTTCTTATTTCAGTCTTATGTTGTCCATACCGCTATACACCGCAGATTTTTTGTCACACTCAACAGCGTATCAACAACACTTATCCAGGCATGTTTTAACATATTTCAAATACTATGACAAATTCAGAAACCCTACAGGAGTTTCATTAAAAAATTAGTTGTCTTAGAGACGTTCTTACAAACGTCTGTCAAGTTTCAGTTACCGATCCGGTCAGATAACCTTCTGCCACTTAACAAGTCGGCAACATGTCGAATTCCACTTTAAACAATAACAATAGTCAAAGTTAACAGATAATATCTCCCAAGTTCGGTATTTGAATAATTATTGCGCTAATTGGCAATAAAAGTGTTAGGAATTCGTGAAAGAGATGTTTCATTTAAGAACTGGTTATTTTTATTGATAATTTCTCTTTATTGTGAGTAGTAAAACGTAAAACATCAATAAATTATATGTAATAAGACTAAATAATAAAATTATGACGTATTAAGATGACGTTTTTCGTTTGTTTTCATTTACAACTTAGAGGTTATGTTTTTCCACAAACGAAAGACCGACCGAGGGTCAAAAGATTCAATTTATAAATTTGACTTTTTATAGAAGAAAAGAGCAATAAACACTCTTCTATTTGCAGATGATATAGTTTTAATCTTTGACAAGGAAGATAGATTACAGAAAGAATGTATCAACTAAACCAAATTTGTAAAAAATATGATATGACAATCTGAAAGACAAAAACAAAAGTAATGACATTCCAGGGAGAATACCCAATAAGGACCAAAATTGTAGTAAAGGAAACTATAATAGAACAAGTATCAATACCTTGGCTGTGATATAACCTATGAATCGGAAAATCAAGATATAAGGAATAAAATACAAAAACTCCAAGCAGTTTGCGGAACAATTAAGAGAACCCTCAGGAATAAAGCAAGGAAAGGAACTCAAATAAGATTCTACAAAGTGATGGCAATCCCAATACTAAACTATGGAAGTGAGGCATGGATAATAAGGGAAAAGGAGAAGAGTAAAATACAAGCTGCTGAAATGAGACTCTTACGATCAATCAAAGGATGTACAAGAGAAGATCATATTAGTAATGAAATTATTAGAAAAGAATTAGAAGTACAACCGTTATTAGAAGAAATTCAAGGATATAGAAACAAATGGGTCGAACACCTTAATCACATGCCAAGAGAAAGAATACCAGCAGACCAGCAGAAGAGTCGAGTCGTCCAGGTTTACCCGGACGGAGTGTTTGCTCCTCAGCACCTAGCCGCTTATTGCGTCTTTATCTGGGCAGTATAGAAGAGTTATCTTTTGTCTCAGGCGGTTGTCTTTGGCAGTGCTATATCTAGCCTTATGCGCGCAGTCGCCCCGTGGGGGGGATGCGCCCAGTGCTGGCTGCGCTCTTCCGCCTGCCTGGGAGGCATCTGAGCACAGTCCGCTTAACAGGCTAGAGGGAAAGGAGCAAATGTTTATGTATTGAATTTACCAAGCCCATTTCTGGGCTTGGGGGTTTGAAGTCAGGGGAATGTGTCCCTGTTCAATTCTGGTTACCCAAAGCATCTATGGGCAACCGGTAGCTCGGTCGGCGGCGAGGAACCCTGTGGTCGTAGCGGCCAAGGGTGTTCACCAGTATGTTTGGATGGAAGTCTAGCTTATCGTAGATGGTGCGGGATCTCTCCCGCACCACGTCCACGATGTAAGGGACCCCGGAGTAGGTATGGAGGATGTGGGACGGGAATCTACGCCCGTTATCGTAGATCATTCGCAGTGCCCTCTTCTGGACGCGCTGGAGTCTGCGAATAGTGGTCGGAGCCGCTGATCCCCAGACTTCGCAGCCGTGCAGAATCAGGGGCGGTAAAGAATACCAAAACAAGCCTTCAATTATAACTTAGAAAAAGTTTATAATATAACTGGTGTCGGAACAAACAAATCTTGGGTGATTAAAAATAGTTTAAAAGACAAATGGCAAAAAGAATGGACAGAAAGTCTAGAAGGTAGAAGAGTGTTTGAAATTTTTCAGAACGTCAAAGAGAGACTAAAATTGAATTTTATTCAACCAACAAAGGGATTTATACATTATATAACAGGACACGGACCTTATAAGACCTATTGGAAGAAAATCAATAAAACTGAAAATGATATATGTGAATTATGCAACAAACAAGATAATCCTGAACATGTAGTATTTGAATGTGGAAGATATGCAATTCACCAACAAGAAGAGAGGCATGCGCTAGCAGGATATATCGTATATGACATAATTCGAGATCAACAATTGGTAAATAAATTACAAGTTTTGACTAACTTTGTAAGTAAGAAAACATGGGAGGTAAAAATATTCAAAGGAGAAAGAGTTGATAATAGGCGAAGAATAGTACAAGATCCAAGAAGAGGTTCTGGAATACAAAATAGGATAAGACGGGAAGAATTATTGAATAATCTAACAATGGAGTTGAATGCATGGGCGGCGGAGGGAGAGATTGATGGCAGAGGCCATGGTGGACTACAGAATTAGTAGATTTAGATATAGATTTAGGAAATAAGGATTTTGTAATTTTTATAGTTGTTTTCTTTTGTTTTTTGCTTTTTTGTGTTTATTTCTGTTATTTTATTTCATTTTATTTTTGTAGAGTAGTTTTCTGAGAGATTTGTATAATTATAACATTTGTAAGGATTTTATGGAAAAATAAAGAGAAAATTTGGATATATGCCCCGGTATAGTTGTCTAGGTGCCGGGGTAGAATATTCAGATTTTATTTATTTATTTATTTATTTATTTATTTATTTATTTATTTATTTATTTATTTATTTATTTATTTATTTATTTATTTATTTATTTATTTATTTATTTATTTATTTATTTATTTATTTATTTATTTATTTATTTATTTATTTATTTATTTATTTATTTATTTATTTATTTATTTATTTATTTATTTATTTATTTATTTATTTGTCTGATAATGCACCAGCTCATTCATCTCAAGTTGCAGTTGACAAAACAAGGGGATGTAGCTTTGAGACCTTATAGCATCCGCCTTACTCACCCGATCTCGCACATAGTGACCTTTTCTTGTTTCCGGAAATGAAGAATCTGCAGACCTCTACAATCAAGGTATTCAGAAGGTCAAGAAACGCTGGGAAAAATGTGCAGATCTGAATGATGACTACGTAGAGAAACACATATCAACACAAACTCTCTATCAAGTTTTTAAAGGGTGATAATTGAAATTTTACACATCCCTCGCACAAATTAATTACTGTTTGTAGCATTTGTAAAAATATATTAGATTTAAAGTCTTCAAAAATAATATGCGAAATATATTTTTCAATCGCAGAGAGATACAAGGCTAAACAGCCAATGACGTCGCACACGTACCCACACGTGCGTTTGTTTACATCGTCCTATAAACTAAGGACGGCCATGTATACGTATATTTTATCTTGTGCCAAAGTTAGGTTAGGTGCGCAATACACGACACTTCAGCTACTTACATACCTGCTATTGCACTTACTCTGATTATGTGATGCTCAATCAATGCTGGTATACGTACGTATTTTAAACCTTCACTCGTATCTCCTCAGGGAAGTGCAAAACTTGTTTGTTATAATGAAGTTTAAAGTTTGAACAGTCGGCAAATGTTTGCGCATAGCTCCCAACTATAATTCAAACTGAGGAGCGATTTTCATTTGTTCTGCCCTAGTTCGAACAAAAACCAACGCGACGCTCGTATTTCTCTCGGTAAACAGAAAGCTTTTTGTGAGTTGCTGTTCAAAACTGTAACTCGTCTATATCGACACGCATCGATTTCTTTTTTTGCCTCATTTGAATTTCAGAACCGCTCTCTTGGCACCGCTAATTACATTGTTCATTTGCTTTGAACAGGGACCGTCTGTGAGTATTTTCAGCTGCCGTTTTTAAAGCCAATATTGGCATTTCTCTTCGATTACAGTTCTGAATTTGTTTCGGAATTTAGGTTAGTGCATCGAAATGAACACATTTCAAGGCGCAAAGTAAAGTTTAAAGGGCAAGACGTGTTCTAGTTAAGCTATTTAATTCTAAATCGGAATGTCAATGGACATTTTAAAAAAATAATAAAAAACATTTTCTAACTTCTTTCCAACCAAAAGTTGTCACGTGTATTTCTATATTACTTTAAAAACCCAGAGTAGAATGCATTACATTTTGGAATTTAAGACCTTTGGACACTTTCTGGAGATTCCCCTTTTTTTTAATATCCTATATAATGTATACAAATACGAGGCATACTTTTAAGTCAGTACCGTTTTGGAATTAAAAAGAAAGACGTGCATAGATATCGCAATAATTTTCTTTTTACATGAAAGCCTGTACCTTAATCTACTTTTCTACATAATTTCCGTGAATATTGAGGCACTTGTCATAACATGGCACCAGTTTTTTTGGATACCCTCTTCATAAAATTCTGCCGCCTGACGTGTTAACCACTGTATCACAATTGTTTTGACTTCGTTGTCGTCTTGAAGACGCTGACCGCCCAGATGTTTCAGTGCAGGAACAAATGATAGTCGCTGGGCGCCAGATCAGGGCTGTATGGAGGATGATCTAGAGTTTCCCATTGAAAAGATTTGATGAGATCTTTGGTCCGATTAGCCACATGTGGACGAGCATTGTCATGCAGGAAAACGATACCCTTACTCAGCTTGTCACGTCTTTTGTTCTGGATTGCACGGCGCAGATTGTTCAATGTCTCACAATAATACGCTGCATTGATTGTCTCATTACGAGGCAGAAACTCCACTATCAATACTCCATTTCTGTCCCAAAAACTGTGCACATGATTTTCCGGGCAGAAATTGTTTGCTTAAACTTCACTTTTGTGGGTGATGATGAATGTCGCCATTCCATGGATTGTTGTTTCGATTCTGGTGTGACGTAAGCCACCCATGTTTCGTCACCAGCAACAATTTGGTCTAAAAAATCTTCACCTTCATTGGGGTCTGCTCAAGGAATGTCAATGCACTGCCTAAACGTTGGGTTTTGTGCAAATCCGTCAACATTTTCGGAACCCAACGTGAACACAATTTCCAGTACTTCAAGTTCTCGGTCACAATGCGATACAAAACACTACGAGAATATTGAGGAAAATAGTCGCACAATGATGAAATTGTAAAGCGTCTGTTTTCTCCACCTTTTCGTCCACTTTCTTCACCAAATCTTCAGTAACGACCGAAGGACGCCCACTCCGTTCTTCATCATGCACATTTGTGCGGCCATCTTTAAATGCTCTCACCCATTTCCTTACCATTTCATCACTCATAATGTTTTTTTCCGTAAACTTCACAGATCTCGCGGTGAATATCGATCGGTTTTACGCCTTTAGCTCTAAGAAATCGTATAACAACCCGTATTTCACAATCGGCGGGACTCACGATTGTCGGAGGCATCTTAAACACTCAGTAACCAACGTATACAATGAAGAATCAGACTGTAATGGCGTCAGTGCGTAGACAAGAGATGTAGGTAACCAGCGCGCATGCGTGGAACGCCGATCGTAGCGCTGCGGCGGCGGAATCGCAAAACGGTACTGACCTAAAAAACATGCCTCGTAATACACAATTATAATGGTAGTAATATTTTACTCTACAGTAATTTTGATACTTTGGCTTCGTAAGGCAGAGGCTTGAGTTGCCAGTACGAAAGGTTTGCCAGGCCTCCGGACCGAAACACTAACGTATGCAAGATCATTGGTTCCAGATGTATGGAAACTATACTCTCTGTTGAAGTGTATTATTTTCTAGCAGCTAAGTATTTCCTAAGACGTTCATTTGTTAAACCAGAAGTTAAATAATGAAGCTGAAACAATTACATATGCAGTTTGTTCATAGTGAGAATAAGGCAGACAGAAACCAGTCACCGATTTGTATCAATCCGCGGCCACGTACTATATGCGCAAACTTTCTTAAGAGTTCGTGTCCCAAATTCTCATTCGGTAGGTTTCGCTAATTTCCGTAAACACAGATGACAACTTTGAAACAGGAAATGCGCTACACACTGCGACATCTAGTGGCTAACATACTAAGCTTTCATAGGTACACCATTTAATTCTGAACAAATTTTGAGGTTAATTATTAGCTAAACAGTTTACAACAAATCTAAAAGCAAGACTATGCTGTGGATGTTATGGCTCTCGAAAGGGGACATACTATTTTTCTTCTACCTCCGTATAACTGTGATCTGAATGCAACTGAGCTGGCGTGAGCAAAAATAAAGAATGTTTTCAAAGTACACAATGTCAACGAGAGCCACAAATGTGCAGAAACTTGCTATAGAAGCGACGGATTGGGCAGGATACGATGAGACGGTTCAAGATGGAAATGCAATATTGGAGAAACGATGGAGTAATAGAAAATGCAGTTAATGAAATTATTAACACATTAGAGGATAGAAGCGATGAAAGTGACGCAGTAGACTTGGAAATCGAAGAATCACAAAGCGAGTGAGTGTTTATAGCTGTCATAATATTTGTTTTATATTTTTATGTGTTTTATAACAATAACTATATCAGTAGACAGCATATCGGACGGAGTTCAATTGTTTGTTGACACATCTCATACCTTTGGCGCATATCTTCACTTAACTTACCGCAATTTTGCTGAATTGTGTTTTTCTAGGTTGACCACACTGCAGAAACAAAAGAGCCGTAGCTCTCTCTTCTTCCCCTCTGCCCGCACCGCACCGTAAATCCAGCGCTCAGGAAATCGTGCGCAGATAGCATGTTTGCAATGACAGAACTAGTTACCGGGATTTTTGAAAATCTGTTTTGATTAAAATAACATATTTATTCGATATAAATGACACACAACGCGCTAGTCACGTAAATAAGATGGTACATACGCTATTACGAGGTTGCTCTGAAAAATTTCCCGCCTAATATAACTACAGTACTTTTTCAGAATGTGTTTTTTTTAAAGTGAAAACTTCTTTAGGCGCTTTTAGCACTTTTTGTAGGTGGTGAATTAAACTGGGCCGTCACGCTGGAATATGCGACGCTCATTCGTGTGAAGTCGGCTCGAGTCGGCTCAATCCGAGCTAAACCCCCCCACACAGTCATTTCTTATTTCAGTCTTATGTTGTCCATACCGCTATACACCGCAGATTTTCTGTCACACTCAACAGCGTATCAACAACACTTATCCAGGTATGTTTTAACATATTTCAAATACTATGACAAATTCAGAAACCCTACAGGAGTTTCATTAAAAAATTAGTTGTCTTAGAGACGTTCTTACAAACGTCTGTCAAGTTTCAGTTACCGATCCGGTCAGATAACCTTCTGCCACTTAACAAGTCGGCAACATGTCGAATTCCACTTTAAACAATAACAATAGTCAAAGTTAACAGATAATATCTCCCAAGTTCGGTATTTGAATAATTATTGCGCTAATTGGCAATAAAAGTGTTAGGAATTCGTGAAAGAGATGTTTCATTTAAGAACTGGTTATTTTTATTGATAAGTTCTCTTTATTGTGAGTAGTAAAACGTAAAACATCAATAAATTATATGTAATAAGACTAAATAATAAAATTATGACGTATTAAGATGACGTTTTTCGTTTGTTTTCATTTACAACTTAGAGGTTATTTTTTTCCACAAACGAAAGACCGACCGAGGGTCAAAAGATTCAATTTATAAATTTGACTTTTTATAGAAGAAAAGAGCAATAAACACTCTTCTATTTGCAGATGATATAGTTTTAATCTTTGACAAGGAAGATAGATTACAGAAAGAATGTATCAACTAAACCAAATTTGTAAAAAATATGATATGACAATCTGAAAGACAAAAACAAAAGTAATGACATTCCAGGGAGAATACCCAATAAGGACCAAAATTGTAGTAAAGGAAACTATAATAGAACAAGTATCAATACCTTGGCTGTGATATAACCTATGAATCGGAAAATCAAGATATAAGGAATAAAATACAAAAACTCCAAGCAGTTTGCGGAACAATTAAGAGAACCCTCAGGAATAAAGCAAGGAAAGGAACTCAAATAAGATTCTACAAAGTGATGGCAATCCCAATACTAAACTATGGAAGTGAGGCATGGATAATAAGGGAAAAGGAGAAGAGTAAAATACAAGCTGCTGAAATGAGACTCTTACGATCAATCAAAGGATGTACAAGAGAAGATCATATTAGTAATGAAATTATTAGAAAAGAATTAGAAGTACAACCGTTATTAGAAGAAATTCAAGGATATAGAAACAAATGGGTCGAACACCTTAATCACATGCCAAGAGAAAGAATACCAGCAGACCAGCAGAAGAGTCGAGTCGTCCAGGTTTACCCGGACGGAGTGTTTGCTCCTCAGCACCTAGCCGCTTATTGCGTCTTTATCTGGGCAGTATAGAAGAGTTATCTTTTGTCTCAGGCGGTTGTCTTTGGCAGTGCTATATCTAGCCTTATGCGCGCAGTCGCCCCGTGGGGGGGATGCGCCCAGTGCTGGCTGCGCTCTTCCGCCTGCCTGGGAGGCATCTGAGCACAGTCCGCTTAACAGGCTAGAGGGAAAGGAGCAAATGTTTATGTATTGAATTTACCAAGCCCATTTCTGGGCTTGGGGGTTTGAAGTCAGGGGAATGTGTCCCTGTTCAATTCTGGTTACCCAAAGCATCTATGGGCAACCGGTAGCTCGGTCGGCGGCGAGGAACCCTGTGGTCGTAGCGGCCAAGGGTGTTCACCAGTATGTTTGGATGGAAGTCTAGCTTATCGTAGATGGTGCGGGATCTCTCCCGCACCACGTCCACGATGTAAGGGACCCCGGAGTAGGTATGGAGGATGTGGGACGGGAATCTACGCCCGTTATCGTAGATCATTCGCAGTGCCCTCTTCTGGACGCGCTGGAGTCTGCGAATAGTGGTCGGAGCCGCTGATCCCCAGACTTCGCAGCCGTGCAGAATCAGGGGCGGTAAAGAATACCAAAACAAGCCTTCAATTATAAAACAAGAGGACGAAGATCAATAGGACGGCCCCTAAAGAGATGTCCTCAGGAAATGTAACACCGGAACAGGCTTAAGCCTAACCCCTGAAGCAAGAAGAAGAAGAAGAAGAAGAAGAAGAAGAAGAAGAAGAAGAAGAAGAAGAAAAGATTTAAATATATATTATTTAGTTTGGAGAATAAAAATTTAAATACAAAATGTTGGACAGAAACATTAAAAATATGTAAATAAGCAACTTAATATCATATAATTATGTTATAAGATATGTATGAACTTGTATTTTTATTAAAAATAAAAATGCAATGAAATATGTGTATCAGCAAGAAAGAAAATATGAAAAATGATTGTAAAATAGCATGAATCTTAATGTAAAAATAAAATACATGTAAAAGAGTATATTATGTAATTTGATTTTCCTTCCTTTATACATACTTTATGTATTACCCTCTTCGCACGGTCGCGAGTCCGTCATTCAGTTGCTTCAGAGTATTTTCATTTGCGAGCACACCTAGAGTAAGACATGAAATGTTTAGCTCGAAACTGGCCTCCTTGCGCAAGATTGAGTGGCAACATTACATTTTTTAAAATAATTTTTAAGAATAATTTATAATGAATAGTTTTTAAGTTTTCACTTTTGTCGAGTGGTCTTAAGCACACACAATTTTTTTATAATATTCAACATAGTCTCCTTGTAACACCACACTTTTCTCTCAGCGATGCTCCCATCTCTGTAACCCGTCCAAATAGTACTTGGCGTTTTCCAACATAGTCTCCTTGTAACTCTACACACTTCTCCTAGCGATGCTCCCATCTCTGTAACCCGTCCAAATAGTACTCGGCGTTACACACTTCTCCTAGCGATGCTCTCATCTCTGTAACCCGTCCAAATAGTACTCGGCGTTTTTCAACATAGTCTCCTTGTAACTCTACACACTTCTCCCAGCGATGCTCTCATCTCTGTAACCCGTCCAAATAGTACTCGGCGTTTTTCAACATAGTCTCCTTGTAACACTACACACTTCTCACAGCGATGTTCCCATCTCTGTAACCCGTCCAAATAGTACTCGGCGTTTTTCAACATAGTCTCCTTGTAACTCTACACACTTCTCCCAGCGATGCTCCCATCTCTGTAACCCGTCCAAATAGTACTCGGCGTTTTTCAACATAGTCTCCTTGTAACTGTACACACTTCTCCCAGCGATGTTTCCATCTCTGTAACCCATCCAAATAGTACTCGGCGTTTTTCTCTGCAAAATAATTGTTCACGAAGGTGATTGCCTCTTCATTTGACGAAAATCTCTGTCCTCCGAGCGCAATTTTTAGATGAGGGAACAAAAGGAATTCATTTGGGGCTAGATCTGGTGAGTCAAGCAGTTCAAACCTTAGTTCGTGGATTATCGCCATTTCAACTACTGAGGTGGGAGACGGTGCGTTGTCTTGGTGAAACAGGATTTTCTTTTTCTGCAAATGTGGCCGTTTTTTTCCGCAAGTTCTGCCTTCACTTATCAAGTAATGATGCGTAGTATGCTCCTGTAATGGCTTTCCCTTTCTGAAGATAATCGATTAAAATAACTCTATGACTATCCCGGGAAACAGTCGCCATCACTTTCCCAGCCGAAAAAAGAAAACAGTTTTTGCTTTTTTCGGAGCCAATTCCCCCCTTTGGAGTCCACTGTTTGGTCTGCATTTTTTTTTCGGGCGTATAATGGTGTATCCAAGTTTCATCTACAGTAATTAATCGGTGCCAAAACTCGGATTTATTGCGCCTAAACTGCGCCAACAGAGCATTGGAAATGTCCATTCAAACACGTTTTTGGTCTAACGTGAGTGAACGCGGCCCCAACGCGTGGACAGCTTTCTCATGTCTAAATGTTGATTTAATATTTGACAAACACGTTCTTTTGACATGTTTTTAACCTCTGCTATTCTTTCACTTTAATTAGGCAGTCATCTAGCACCATTTGGTGAACTTTGGCGATATTTTCGTCAGTAGTTGCAGTTGGACGTCCCGAACGTTCATCGTCTCCCAAGCTCTTCCAGCCACGTTTAAATTCAGCTGCCCAAAATTTCACTGTGGTAAATAATGGTGCAGCGTCTCCACATACAGAATCAATTGCCTTTCAAAAACAAATACTTAATGACCACTCGATACTCGATTTTGTCCATTTTCATAAAAACACTCACAGCAACTCACTCAAGCGACTGTTACATAACAACTGAGCGTCCAAAATGGCTCAAATTCTTGAGTAACTGTCAACAGATGAGCAACGAAATTCACTGGCTTTTATTTACGAGTGCTGCCATCTTCCTGTTGAAGTCGGAAACTCTTGAGACCACCCTCGTACATAATTTATAACTTAGTTTTTAAGTATTCGCAGAAATAGTGTTTAGATTATTTTCAAATTAGTTTCTAGGAGGTTATTAATGATAAACAGAAATTTTCTATGTAAACGAATACAAATGAACATCAGCGTCGTAGTTACCTTTAATCATAATTCTATGTCAGCTAAGTTAACTATTATATATTTTTGTATAATTATATATTATTAAATATAAGTTAATTAATATTTCTAAGGTTTAATTGATAGTTTATATCGATACTATTGCTGTTAGTGTTTGAGACTCATTAATTTCGTTTCTTTGATATTATAATAATGGAGTACATTCAAATTGTGTTCTTTGCGTTGCCATGGTAACGGAGTAAAAAATCCTAGAATTCCCGAATTATATTAGCTATGCTGTAATACTCTTAATTAAACAGTAAATATTGATAGAAAACTAGTGTACCGTTACGTATTTGCATTAAGAAACTAAGAAATCGTTGCCCAAAGTTTTATTTTGAACGTGGTTTTACTTAAAATATTAATACGCAACAGCATCAATGTGAGAACTTTCCTTGTAAGACAAATGACGACAGTATTGTCTGTTCCATAAGAAAGGATTCTGCATTTCCGTCTAGTTGTTTGCCAAATTATGCAATCAACAAGTGGCGTTGCTTCCTTAACTTCTATTTGGCAAACATACTAAATTTTCCTTCCGAACTTTGTCGCATTTCATACAGAACAAACTGCAAAAGTAGAGACCACAATTTTAAGTTCATTTCAAGATAGTTTATGTTGATTCTAATTCCTTACAGACGCTGGATAGTTTTTACACGTATTATAACACTTCTTTGGAGAAAATAAGTTATCAATCTTAAGAAATTGATGGATGCACCCTAGATAATGCATACTACACCTGAAAATTGTGAAACATTAAAAAAATTAAATATTCCCGTAACAAAATAATATAAATTCTAAACCTTAACAAAACATATCATTCTTTTCCACTTGACGTATTCAAATTACCAAATAAGTGAAACTGTAATTTGATAGATACATTGTTAACAGACACGCCCAACTTTATAAGATTTTTCACCACTTTTCCTTTTAAAAATGCAATTTTTGAAAACTTTCCTTTAAAATGTTTATTCTGTCACTCAAAGTAACAGCTAAAATTATCATATACTCTTAAAAATAAAACCATAATTTTGAGAAAAAGTTATTTAGAGATTAAAATAATAAAGAACGATAGAAAGTTTTGGGGTGATTATTTGTCTACAATATTTGGAGGTTAATAAACAAACCCTAATAAGATATTTTTGTAAACTTATTTACTGTCATATGAGGTTTCTACATGAAGACTTTTAAAAAAGGTTTCGTATTTTTATTATAACAACGAATTTAGAAATAGAAATTGAAGTTTAAATAATCATGTAAGCTAGAAGTTCGAACTTTAAAAGAGAAACTTGATGTTAATATGTAATAAGTGGCATACATTTCAACCAGATGTTTCTGCGTAGCAAGTGTTCGCAAGACAGAAGGTCATAGGTGAAGTTAATTTACTTAAAACTAGCGGGAACATATGTTGTATCTACGTCTTACTGATGAGGTTGCCTTTGCTATCCCAGCACCTAAGGATCTCCCAAGCGGTTTTACAGCACACGGCTGTGATACGTCACATGTAATTTTATATCTGCTGTCACTACATTAGACATTTGGAATATTCATAGAGACATAAGCTAATAAAACCATCCTGGCTCAGTCATGAAGTGTAGAGAGTATAAATGATAAGTGACTTGTCATGACAGAACGTACCAGAAGGTCTTGTTTCGGCTACTGTCACTGCACTAAACACTTGGACAACTTACCGGGACACAAGCGGCCAGGAAACAATCAAGGCTGATTAAAGTTGTTTTTAAGATTAGAGTATAAAGTGTTTACTGTAGGTGATCTGCCTTGACAGAAGTACCACAAGATATTGTATCACGTGCTGTCGTTACAGTAAACACTTGGACAACTTACCGGTACACCAGTGGGCAGGAAACAATCCAAGCTGGCTACAGTTGTTGTTAGACTAGTGAGTATGAAGTGTTTACAATTACTGTAAGTAACCTACCTTGACAGAACGTACCAGAAGGTCTTGGATCACGTGCTGTCATTACAGTAAACACTTGGACAACTTACCGGTACACCAGCGGGCAGGAAACGATCCTTCCTGGTTAGTGTTGTTGTTAAGACTAGTGAGTATGAAGTATTTACAATTACTGTAAGTGACGTACCTTGACAGAACGAACCAGAAGGACTTGTATCACGTCTGTCATTACAGTAAACACTTGGGCAACTTACCGGTACACCAGCGGGCAGGAAACCTCCAGGCTGCTTAAGACTAGTGAGTATGAAGAGTTTACAATTACTGTAAATGACGTACCTTGACAGAAGGTACCAGAAGGACTTGTATCACGTGCTGTCACTGCACTAATCACTTGGACAACTTACCGGGACACCAGCTGGCAGGAAACCTCCAGGCAGGTTAAGACTAGTGAGTATGAAGTGTTTACAATTACTGTAAGTGATGTACCTTGACAGAAGGTACCAGAAGGACTTGTATCACGTGTTGTCATTGCACTAATCACTTGGACAACTTACCGGGACACCAGCGGGCAGGAAACGATCCAGGCTGGCTACAGGTATGATGAAGCAGTCCCTGTTGAGGGTAGCGAGTGTCACAGGTTCCCGAGGCTGCGCTGCCCCCGCAGGCGCCGGTGGCGACGTCGTACTGTAGGCCCCCGTGCTCTGCCCTCGAGCGCCGCTGCTGAAGCTGACGGTTCGACTCGCTGTCGGCGTTGGAGTCTCCGCTGAGGCGGCGGCATTGTCCCTGCCGCTGGGTTTCCTCCTGCCGCCTCCGACCGCCCACTTCATCAACGTCACCGACGGCCTCCGCTCCGCCTCCAGGCATCCTTGGCAGCCGCCTCCTGTTGGGGTGAGGAAAATGTGCGTTCTGTAATGATGACCTTCCTCCATGGCATTGTAGCCGGACTCGCGACTTCGCTTGCTGTGACTTTTGACGCCCTTCTTGCCATAGCTGGTGCTATGGCCCTGGGACTCCGCGTGGAAGTGTTTCCGAAACAAGATATTCATGGCTACTAGTGTTGGCCAGCGGTTGTCGTGTCGTGGCCGAGAAAAGGGGTGGGGAGAGAGAGAAGCTAAATACACATGGGCTACTAGCACGCCGCGGCTATTTTCAGACCACCCTCCCCTCTACCTTTCCTTGAGGGAAAAGTGTGCCAACCTCGGACTTCTCACCTGGGCCTCTATCAGCTGCTCGCATCAACCACTGCAATATTAAACTCATTACTTGGTTTATACATCTTTTAAAATTCCAGGGCGCTATAAACGTAAAAACACAGTTTTAATTTCTCTACCATATATGGAATAGATAGGACATCCAACAATACTTTAGAAAATTCACACGGTACTTTTTCGATACCTCCGAGTGATTCTACAATTATTATTTATTTTAAAATCACTAAATATTATTGCTGCAAATAGAACGTTGCAAAGGCCGAGATATTGCTAGGAACGTGGTACTTGTATACAAGAAAATAATCGCGTGTCAACTGTCAGTTAACAGTTTCCAAGAAGAAATCACTACATATCTGAACGACGACTTTCTAGTGCAGTGGATTACTGCAAAACAAATCCAAAATTTCCTAAACTAAAAAAGAATTAGCCGCTAAAGATTTGTGTATTCCACGTGTAACAGTTATAACTGAAATATAATTTATAACAGCAGGACTCATATGTGACAGTAAAAGAAGTAGACTTGACACAGAAAGAGTGAAAATGATACTATTTTTGAACAAACACTTATAAAACTGTACTGTTTTGCTTTTAAATGTCTGATGTAGAATTTAAAAATAGGAACACTGATGGTTTTAAGTTTTATCTAATAAAATATACGCAACTATTTCATTTTATTGCCATTACGCAGTTCTCCCAACATTGTATTTTGTCTTGAAACTAGAAGTAGAAAAAATCGAGCATCGAAATATCGGATATCGTGGAAAATGTCGCGTATCGCTTTCGAGAAAAATTGGTATCGAATCATCCCTAGTTTTGATCTTCCCTAAATAAAAACTAGAAAAAAACTCTTTTTATAAAATCCTTTGTGCAAGTGTGGGAACAGAAAAGGAACTCGGTTAAACGCCAAAATGCCAGATAATAGTTGCGCTGGAAGCCACACGAGGGATTTTCAAGGAAATCACTCCACCACAAACTAAGCCTTATATACACACTTTTTAAATGTTCTGATTTTCAGAAAAAACAAAACAAAACGTAAAGCTTTTAATTAAAATAGCCTACGTTTAAGATATTAAAATGGCGAGGCGAGACTTTCAAAGTGAGGGAAGCTGGAAATAATAACTTTCATTAAAATAAGAGAGAATAATGACTCAAAGCACTAAGGCTACTCTTTAGTACCCTTTCTATTGTACAGTCACTCGTAGGTCCAGTGTCGAGGCGTGACTTTCAAAGCGAGGGAAGCTCCAAATTATAATTTTCATTAAAATAAGAGAGAATAGTGACTCGAAGAACTAAGGCTACTCTTTAGTACTCTTTCTATTGTACAGTCACTCGTAGGTCCAGTGCAGAGGCGTGACTTTCAAAGCGAGGGAAGCTCCAAGTAATAATTTTGATTGAAATAAGAGAGACTAATGACTCAAAGAACCAAGGCTACTCTTTAGTACTCATTCTATTGTACAGTCGAACGTAGGTCCAGTAGAGGCGTGACGTCAAAGCGGGGAAAGCTACATATATAGTTTTCATTAAAATAAGAGAAAATAATGACTCAAAGAACTAAGGCTACTCTTTAGTACTCTTTCCATTGTATCGTCACGCGTAGGTCCAGTGGCGAAGTGTGACTTTCAAAGCGAGGGAAGCTCCAAATAATAATTTTTATTAAAATAATAAAGAATAATGACTTAAAGCACTAAGGCTACTCCTTAGTACCCTTTGTATTGTACAGTCATACGTAGGTCCAATGTCGAGGCGTAACTTTCAAAGCGAGGGAAGCTCCTAGTAATAATTTTCATTAAAATAAGTGAGAATAATGACTCGAAGAACTAAGGCAACTCTCACGTACGTCCAGTATCGAGGCGTGACTTTCAAAGCGAGGGAAGCTCCAAATAAAAATTTTCATTAAAATAAGAGAGAATAATGACTCAAAGAACTAAGGCTATTCTTAAGTACTCTTTCTATTGTACAGTCACAGGTAGATCCAGTGTCGACACGTGACTTTCAAAGCGAGGGAGCTCCAATTGATAATTTTCATTAAAATAAGAGAGAATAATGACTCAAAGAACTAAGGATACTCTTCAGTACTCTTTCTATGGTACAGTCACACGTAGGTCCAGTATTGAGGTATGACTTTCAAAGAGAGGGAAGCTTCAAATAATAATTTTCATTAAAATAAGAGAGAATAATGACACAAGGAACTAAGGCTACTCTTCAGTACTCTTTCTATTGTACAGTCACACGTACGTCCAGTATCGAGGCGTGACTTTCAAAGCGAGGGAAGCTCCAAATAAAAATTTTCATTAAAATAAGAGAGAATAATGACTCAAAGAACTAAGGCTATTCTTTAGTACTCTTTCTATTTTACAGTCACAGGTAGATCCAGTGTCGACACGTGACTGTCAAAGCGAGGGAAGCTCCAATTGATAATTTTCATTAAAATAAGAGAGAATAATGACTCAAAGAACTAAGACTACTCTTTAATACAGTCACAGTTTATCCAGTGTCGAGGCGAGACTTTCAAAGCGAAGGAAGGTTTAAATATCAATTTTAATTAAAATAAGAGAGAATAGTGACTGAAAGAACTAAGGCTACTCTGGAGTACTTTTTCTATTGTGCAGTCACACGTAGGTCCAGTGTGGAGGCGTGACTTCCAAAACGAGGGAAGCTCCAAATAAGAATTTTCATTAAAATCAAAGAAAATAATGACTCAAAGAACTACGGCTATTCTTCAGTACTCCTATTGTACATGCACACGTAGGCCCTTCTTGCATTACAAGACTGCTCACACTATAAGCAAATTCCTGCTTCCCTCTCCACACAGACGTTCCAATTTTTTTTACAGCTGGCCCAAATCGTGTGAACTGTTAGCCCAAAATGGAGAAAGTATGAAAGTATGCAAATCACACAGTTTTGCTAATATCTTTTAGTTTATTTCTCTTTAATTCTTAGGAAAGCTCCTCATTGCACGCTTCGCCACTGTTTTCTGTGACAAATGAAATGTATATCTGGAATTATTAGGGAATGACCTCAAAAGTCCTTTACGTTCTGGGAATCCGCATATAAACTAAATCTTACTAGGAAAATATTTAGATCTTATTAGACGGCAAAATCTATATCTAATTCCCTTTTAATACAGGAAATACATTTTTGAACTCCATATAGTGTAGAATTGTCACAAAGAAATTGATAAATTAATATTTTCTTGTTGATAAAACTAGTGTATCAGTTGTTTTGTTTATTGTTGTAACCTGTTTGTATGGTTTGCTGTCGCAATAATGTATTAATTCTACTGTGGTTACTGGTAAGATTATTTCTTTTGAAGTGACCATAAATAAAAAAAAAAAAAAAAAAAAAAAAAAAAAAAAATATATATATACAAGTGTACAAGGAAAAGGTTACTTCTCTAATACACCATTTATGGCAGGCGTTAACAATCATTGAAGAAATAAACTTCCATTTAAGATAAAATAAACAACTAATGCGTAATTTGAGGTATTAACATATAAATTGTTTACAACTGACATTCAAGTTTAACTAAACAAATGATGCTAGCTGAATTAATTTCAAGTAGTAAAAGTAAATGTAACTATGGCTACACCTTTTGCATAGAGATTCAATAGCTACATTCTTGTAGAAACATTCAGAAACAGTTTCATCCATAACCTTAAAAAAACATCACAACTTGATTCAAATAGCACATGTTTTGTATCGTTCAAATTTATCAACCACTTTAATTGGTGTCTATCCTCGCGCATAAACTGAGAAAAATATCCCATATTTCACATCACTGACAGTAATCTCTCAAAGACCAACATAATGACGAAGACATCAAAGTGTTGCATATAAAGAGGTTTACATGTATTATTAAACTTAAAAATACGCAGTGCAAAAATAGTCCTTTCTTCTTATAGTAAAGTTTTTTAACTGAATAATTTCAGACTTTAAATACGATAAATTCTTAATACAGAAGCTATGTTGGATATAAATAGCTTTCTAAGACACAGTTCAAAGTAGTCTTCTACTTCTTCTTTTTTGTAATTTACCTCCTCTAACGTTAAGCCACATCGGACAATTGATTAAATAATGCCCAAATGAGCTCAGTGTCCATAGAGCTTAGGGTTACCAGACATTCATCTTTCAGGATAAGGAAAAACCTCCAACGTTGTCATATCGGACGATGAATGAAATGATGTTCAAATGAGTACAGGGTGCATAGGCTTTAGAGTTACTAAACATTCATCTTTCAGGATAAGGGAAAACCTCAAAGGTTAAGTCATATTGGAGGATGAATGAAATTATGGTCAAATGAGTACAGGGTACATAGAGCTTAGAGTTACCAGACATTCATCTTTCAGGATAAGGGAAAACCTCAAAGGTTAAGTCATATCGGAGGATGAATGAAATTATGGTCAAATGAGTACAGGGTACATAGAACTTAGAGTTACCAGACATTCATCTTTCAGGATAAGAGAAAACCTCCAACGTTAAGTCATATCGGACGATGAATGAAACGATATTCAAATGAGTACAGGGTACATAGAGCTTAGAGTTACCAGACATTCATCTTTCAGGATAATATAAAACCTCCAACGTTAAGTATATCGAACGTTGAATGAAACGATGTTCAAATGAGTACAGGGTACATAGAGCTTAGAGCTACTAGACATTCATCTTTCAGGATAAGAGAAAACCTCCAACGTAAAGTCATATCGGACGATGAATGAAATGATGTTCAAATGAGTACAGGGTACATAGAGCTTAGAGTTACCAGACATTCATCTTTCAGGATAATATAAAACCTCCAACGTTAAGTATATCGAACGTTGAATGAAACGATGTTCAAATGAGTACAGGGTACATAGAGCTTAGAGCTACTAGACATTCATCTTTCAGGATAAGAGAAAACCTCCAACGTAAAGTCATATCGGACGATGAATGAAATGATGTTCAAATGAGTACAGGGTACATAGAGCTTAGAGTTACTAGACATTCATCTTTCAGGATAAGCGAAAACCTCCAACGTTAAGTCATATCGAACAATGAATGAAACGATGTTCAAATGAGTACAGGGTAAATAGAGCTTAGGGTTACCAGACGTTCATCTTTCAGGATAAGAGAAAACTCCAGCATTAAGTCATATCGGACGATGAATGAAATGATGTTGAAATGAGTACAGGGTACATAGAGCTTAGAGTTACGAGACATTTATCTTGCAGGGTAAAGAGAAAACCTTCAGCATTAAGTCATATCGGACGATGAATGAAATGATGTTCAAATGAGTACAGGGTACATAGAGCTTAGAGTTACCAGAAATTCATCTTTCAGGATAAGGGAAAACCTCCAACGTTAAGTCATATCGGACGATGAATGAAATGATGTTCAAATGAGTAAAGGGTACATAGAGCTTAGGGTTACCAGATTCATCTTTCGGGATAACAGAAAACCTCCAGCATTAATACATATCGGAAGATGAATGAAATGATGTTCAAATGAATACAGGGTACGTAGAGCGTAGAATTACCAGACATTCATCTGTCAGAATGAGAGAAAATCTCGGATAAATGCTTATCTAGGTAGCTCATCCTGTCCGAGACTCGACTTTTACGCTGTAAAGAATTTATCGCTCATTGCCGGTTTCAAACTGTGACCTCGGTGGCAAGCCTGAGAGAGTCACCTCTGATTAACAGTGTAGTTGGCGCGATCACGACCGCTTGACCATTAACCGCTGACGTGGAAGTGATCAGAACGTGGCAATGAGCCCCATCCATTTGTATTTTGGGCTCGATGTGACACACTGCTTTTGTTTAAACTGTCTACCGACAAAGACACTACACATACGTCAACTGTAGCTTTCTTAGCCTTCTGTTTACTTGCTGTTCAGAGACACAACACTTGAAAGTGATAAATGAAAAACAAAACAAATACTTTAGTCCAAATTAATAGACGTGTAACGTAAGCACATGTCTGTTTCTCTTGTCATCTAAGAGGACTTCACTGCTGAATGGACATTCGTTATGAAGTATTTACACAGAAAGAAGCAATGACCCTAAAATCAGACAAACCTCGATACACCGTACAACTGTTAACAACATTTAGAACATTTAACTTGTACGTTTTATTATCAAACGAAAACGGAAAGGCCCGCCTCTGTAGCGTACATGGTAGCGTGTCTATTTCCCGTTTAAGAGGTTCTGAGTTCGATTCTTGGTCAGTGTGTGTAACCTGCATAGACTTCACCCTTATGCTGAAAGATGACTGTAGGTAACTCTAAGCTCTATGTACGCTGTACTCATTTGAACATCATTTCATTTATTGTTCGATATGAGTTAACGTTGGAGCTTTTCCCTTATCCTGAAAGATGAAGGTCTGGTAACTCTAAGCTCTATGTACCCTGTACTAATCTGAACATCATTTCATTCATCGTACAACTTGACTTAACTTTGGAGGTTTTCCGTAAACCTGAAAGATGAATGTCTGGTAACTCTAAGCTCTATGTACTCTGTACTCATTTGAACATCATTTCATTCATCGTCCGATATGACTTAACGTTGGAGGTTTTCTCTTATCCTGAAAAATGAATGTCTGATAATTCTAAGCTCTATGTACCCTGTACTCATTTGAACATCATTTCATTCATCGTCCGATATGACTTAACGTTGGAGGTTTTCACTTATCCTGAAAGATGAATGACTTGTAACTCTAAGCTCTATGTACCCTGTACTAATTTGAACATCATTTCATTCATCGTCCGATATGACTTAACGTTGGAGGTTTTCTCTTATCCTGAAAGATGAATGACTGGTAACTCAAAGCTCTATGCACCCTGTACTCATTTGAACATCATTTCATTCATCGTCCGATATGACTTAATGTTGGAGGTTTTGCCTTATCCTGAAAGAAGAATGTCTGGTAACTCTAAGCTCTATGTACCCTGTACTCATTTAAGCATCATTTCATTCATCGTCCGATATGACTTAATGTTGGAGGTTTTCCCTTATTCTGAAAGGTGAATGTCTGGTAACTCTAAGCTCTATGTACCCTATACTCATTTAAGAATCATTTCATTCATCGTCCGATATGACTTAATTTTGGAGGTTTTCCCTTATTCTGAAAGATGAATGTCTGGTAACTCTAAGCTCTATGCACCCTGTACTCATTTGAACATCATTTCATTCATCGTCCGATATGACTTAACGTTGGAGGTTTTCCCTTATCCTGAACGATGAATGTCTGGTAACTCTAAGCTCTATGTGAACTGTACTCATTTGAACATCATTACATTCATCGTCCGATATAACTTAACGTTGGAGTTTTTCTCTTATCCTGAAAGATGAATGTCTGGTAACTCTAAGCTCTATGTACTCTGTACTCATTTGAACATCATTTCATTCATCGTCCGATATGACTTAACGTTGGAGGTTTTCCCTTATCCAGAAAGATGAATGTCTGGTAACTCTAAGCTCTATGTACTCTGTACTCATTTGAACATCATTTCATTCATCATCCGATATGACTTAACGTTGGAGGTTTTCCCTTATCCAGAAAGATGAATGTCTGGTAAATCTAAGCTCTGTATACCCTGTACTCATTTGAACATCATTTCACTCATCGTCCGATATGACTTACCGTTGGAGGTTTTCCTTATCCTGAAAGATGAATGTCTGGTAACTCTAAGCTCTATGTACCCTGTACTCATTTGAGCATCATTTCATTCATCATCCGATATGACTTAACGTTGGAGGTTTTCCCTTATCCAGAAAGATGAATGTCTGGTAAATCTAAGCTCTGTATACCCTGTACTCATTTGAACATCATTTAATTCATCGTCCGATATGACTTACCGTTGGAGGTTTTCCTTATCCTGAAAGATGAATGTCCGGTAACTCTAAGCTCTATGTACTCATCGGTGTTTCTACTAGGTGTAAGATATTGGAGACTTTGGGTAGCGAAGAATCGTAACTACGGTGATGTAAAAATAACAAATGGTAAACTCTATGTCAAAATAAGTGATTCAGGCGACGAAAGTTTTATAGCTGAAGAAATTCGAGAAGAAGGTAATCTTAGTTCTGTATATTATACAAGTTATATGTACGCTTGTTTCTTGGTTTTCAGATAGCTAAGAAAATTGAACATCGAGGTAATCGATAGTCAAAGAAATTATACACAGTATTCATTTTCATCTGTAATTTTACCGCGCAAAATTTGAAATCATCAATAGCATCGCCGATGGAGCGAGTTTATATAGGATTGCTCTAGCGGCTTGCGATCGTACTTTGTGTGCTGACAGCAGCTTTGAGGCCTCCCTCTACCCGCAGTTAAATATACTATTTGAGAGATGGGTCCTGCCCGCGTAATATGAAGGTGCGTAATTTCGCCTGTTGCGTAGATACTATAACCATTTATAAAACGCTATATACTGCTATGCAGTGCAAAACTAATTATACAGCCATAAAAGTAGATCATGAAGAATATACGACGTGATAAATCAATGAACACTTATTTCACAATGAGCTTGTTTTTTCTGTTATAGTAGAAATATATGCATATTGTAAACCTGTCACATAAAATAGAAATATTTCAATATTATCTTCATTCTTTTCTATCACCCACAGTTTCCTCACAATGTAACTTTATTACAAACCAGCAAATTAGCAGAACATGTTCTAGGAATGGAAAATAAATTAGTGTTACAATATGTAAAAAGCTTTTATCCAAGTCTAAACAAGAACATATCTCTAGTACATAGTCTTATGTGTCCATTTTCTTATATTTCCTCTCTCTTCCCCTTAAACATTGTATTGCGAGAAGGTATGTTTGAGGTCTTTCTGTCATAACATTATTTATGGCTTCTAAATTGAGACCAGTCACTTTATAGCGTCCAGTGTCTTTCTTTTTGCGAGTAACTGGTCCTGTATCTTGGAAATGTTAGATGCACCTATTGGTTTTAAAAGATATAAAGATACCAGCGTTAATGAACAATAACAAAAAGTTTATATGGTATGTTGATGAAACGTAAGAAGTTTATGTTGCAAACAAAAGAATGTCAATTTGACGGTACCTGGACACATTTGACAACATTACGCTCCGAGAGACCTGTCTGAGTGCTGGATAGCGTTCCATTAACTCCTCTATGCAGCGGTTTACATTATATTTATATGTCGCACCAATCGACATACAACCATGAAGACGCGGTGGTCTGTGTTCATATCCAGGAGAAGCTAGTTGTATTAGTTACTGTATGCCCACGACAAGAAGGCTAGAAGGATATGTAGGGCAGAGGAACTTCAATTTTTATCTGCTCCAGTAGCGGATCTATTTACTAGGAAATGAGTGTATGAGAGTACATATGAGTCACCCATGCTGCCAGATTTAATGTTTGCTGTAGTAAATGCAGTGATAGGTATTGTGACTTTGTGGGTTCGTGAAATAATAAAACGAGGTTACGAAACACAAAAACTACACTTTATTTTCCTAGCAAATACATTCGTCACCATTACAGTTTGCTAGCTAACCTTAAACTGTGCAGTTATTACCGGCGCTTCATAAAGGGGTTCTCCAACATCGCAAAACCCCTCAGCAGTGCTCCAATTTTGGGTTTCCCACAACCGGGTGGCGCCTTCATTGTGGACACCGACGCCAGCGACCATTGCATTGGAGGTGTCCTATCCCAGATCCAGGCCGGCCATGAGCGGGTGATAGCCTACTACAGCAAGACGCTATCCAAGGCAGAGAAGAACTACTGCGTCACCCGACGAGAATTATTGGCGGTAGTAAAGACCTTGGAACACTTCCACAAGTACCTGTACGGTCAGCCATTCCACCCGAGGATTGACCATTCCGCCCTAACCTGGCTATTGAGCTTTAAGAACCTGGAAGGCCAGACAGCACGTTGGGTCCAGAGGCTGCAGGAGTACGACTTCACCTCAGAACATCGTAGAGGGAAGAGCCACGGTAACGCTGACGCCATGTCCCGAAAATCCTGTCCAGAAGAAATGATGGCCGATCGTTACTGGAAGTGAGAGACATGCTGGTGGACATGAAATCCAGGGGGGTGATTGAAGAGTCTGACAGCCCTTGGTGTTCCCCTGTAGTCTTGGTGACGAAGAAGAACGGCGAGCTACGCTTCTGCGTGGACTACAGGAAGCTGAATGCTGTCATCCGGAAGGACTGCTTCCCCTTACCCCGGATTGACGACATCCTGGACACACTAGCTGGTGCGCAGTGGTTCATGATGCTGGACCAGAAGTCGCCTGTACACGGACTGTGTGTAGCCAGGGCATTGCTGCCGTGCCGAGAGGAGGTGCCGGTGAGACTGCTAAATCCAACGGACGCCGATCACGATGTCCAGGCCGGGACAGCGTTGGGAACGTGCGAGCCCGTGGTAAGCGTAACAGCAATCGACAAGACGCAGGAGCCGGTGCCGGCGCAACACCTGGGGCCCCGGCTAGAAGGCTTACTGGAGAGGACGGCCGACCACCTGACCGCAGAACAGCTGGAGATAGTTCGACAACTACTGAGGCGATACGAGCGCGTCTTCAGCCAAGGCGATAGTGAATACGGCCGCACGGACAAAGTGCTTCACCGCATCGACTCTGGAGACGCCCGGCCTATTCGGCAACCACCTAGCAGCGTCCCAAAGTGACCTGGTCTGGTTGTACCGCCCGACCTGGACCAAGTAGTCCACGCAGAAGCGTAGCTCGCCATTCTTCTTCGTCACCAAGACTACAGGGGAACACCAAGGGCTGTCAGACTCTTCAATCACCCCCCTGGATCTCATGTCCCCCAGCATGTCTCACACTTCCGGTAACGATCGGCCATCATTTTTCATCGGCTTCGCGAGTATACCACCAGGGTGACAGTATTATGAATGGGTGAGTTATGTGGCAACAGTTGTGTATTTTAAACGCACCTTCCATCCTTGTCATACTAGGAAGGCGAGATAAACACGAGGTGACAGCACAAGTGATTACGCTACATACACCTCTAGCTTACCTTCTTGTCCTGGGCAAACAGTACCAGCGCAACCACACTCAGAACGCTGTAATTTGCTTACAGTTCCGCTAAAATCACCGCTATCTTCTCCGTAGAGGGCACTATGATTTCAAGATAGACTCACCAGTCAACTATGACGTCATTCTTTCTCAATCGGAGGGCGGGAAACAACGAATTAAAATGAACACCGTGTAATATAATGTCTTTGACACTATATTAGGGCAGATGTCCTTAAGAATTACATCCTTTTGTCTCCAAAATTTTAACTTCATTCTCCTGTTTCACCTGTTATATTGACTCTGGTAGAGATACGAAGGCTGTTCAATAAAGAATGATCACATTTTTTTTATTGACAACGTACCTTTACTCATCTTCATAATTTTGATGGTCCTTCGCAAAATAGTCTCCCCTGAATGTGACTGTACTTGTCCCAGCGTTTCTGCCAGTCTTCAAAAACATGCTGGAAACTATTTTATGATAAGTCTTTCAAAATTACCTCCGCAGGCTTCACCACTGCTTCTGATGATGGATAATGCCTCCCACGAAGGCGTTTCTTCAAGTTAGGGAATAGAAAAGGTCACATGGGGCTAAATACGGACTATAGAGAGGGTGAGGGATGTGCTTCACGTTGATTTTTGTAAGATATTCAGCAACAATATTGGCAATATGCGGCCGCGCATTATCGTGGTGCAGCATCCAGCCTGCTTCACGGAAATGTTGTCTCTTCCGCATGATATGAACTTGCAATATTTTCAGGACATCCCTGTAGTATTGTCCAGTTACTGATGTGTGTGCAGGTACAACATGCTGATAAACCATTCCCTGAATATCAAAGAACGAGATGACTATAACTTTCCCAGCAGAAGCAACCACTTTTGTTTCTTTGGGGGTTGGTGATGAAGGAGATTTCCACACTGAGCTTTGCTGTTTGCTCTAAGGATCAAAATGATGTAGCTAAGTTTCATCAGCAGTGATTACGTTTGAAAGAAACTCCATATCTTCCTCTTACATCAACTTTAACTGCATGCAGACCTGCAGGCGAATGTCCTTTTGCTCGGGAATCAACAGTCTTGGAACCCATCGCGCACAAACACGTCTCGTGTGTAACGTTTCTGTCACCAACGTGTGGGTGGCAGCTAATGAAATGTTCAGTATTTCAGAAAGTGATCTTAAGGTAATTCGTCGATCCTCTCTCACAATGGCAGCAGCAGTGTTGGTCATTTCTTCCGTAAGAGCAGTAACTGGAGCACCGGGTCCACCTTGCTTTGAAATTGATTGTCTCCGCTCTTTAAACATTTTAAACCATCTTCGAGCTGTGCTGTAGATAAGAATAGACTCTCCATAGGCCTCCTGTAACATTGTATAGGCCTCAACTGAAGATTTGTTGAGACGAAAGTAGAATTTCAAAGCCGCATATTGCTCCCCATGTGTTACCTCCATTGCAGCGGTAGGCGATACTGAACATGTGTGAACTTGCCTGGTTCTCATAGGCGGGAACCAGGAGTAGCAATAATGGAACTACTACGACGTGTTTGTTTCACATTAAGCTAACAGAGTATAATAATATTGAATTTTAGTACGAAAAATTAAGACCGTAAAAAATTATGACCATTCTTTACTGAATAGCCTTCGTAATTCAACTCTTTACAGAGATTATCCATGTCGAACAGTAGAAGATCTACTTTTCAGTAGCCCGCCTTCGGAGCGTAGATGGTAGCATGTCTACCTGACGTTCAAGAGGTCCCGAGTTCGAATCTCGGTCAGGGTGGGTTACCTATATAAGGCTTTTTCCAGGGTTTTCCCTTATCCTTCATGACGAATGTCGGGTAACTCTAAGCTCCATGGACCCTGGACTCGTTTGAGCATCATTTCACCAAATTCATTCACCGTCCGATATAACTTAACGTTGGGGCAGACGTAAATTGAAAAAAATACTTTTCAGTAGCAATGCTACGTATTTTCTTATTGTAGGAAATAAAAATGTTTACATTATGTTTATTTTAAAACAAATTATTCTTTATTTGAAAAGGGTATTAAGTAAAGACTGTGAACCTCTAGAATTGTCTTTAAATGTCATCTAAAGTTCGCTAGTGTATGTCTTTGAAACTGTGTCACTCTAGGCTCCTAAAAATGCAGTAACAACTCACCAAGGTTGACAACACAAATATCCACTACTTGAATCATTAATGCATACAGAGGCCTACTTTAGTGCTTATCGTTAGCGTAATATGCGTCTTGGAAACGACAAAGAATAATACTTGTTCCTGGTTTATTATATTTACATTAGCTGTGTTTTTTTCTTGTCATTTCCTTCTACCATATTGATCTCAATGACTCAGAATTAGGTTAACCTAACATTGTAATGTTTCCTTTTTCTACAGTAATTCGCCCTCACCGGAAGTAAAGAGTAATAACTGGATCTTAAAGCTCGCGTGGACGTTATCAAAGTGAAGATCGATAAGAAGTAAAGGATGTTAAGGACACTACTCCAAGGACAATAGGTTCTGTTGCACGTGATATTGATCCTGTGATACCAATTCATCATTAACGACCCTGCAACATTAACAGTAATATTACATGGAGAAGCAACACGTAGCTGAATAGGCCGCCATTGTGTTTGCGTGTGATGACAGGCTTATAACGGACAAAGGCCAGGTTATCCCTGAATATTAATGATAAAAAACGTGAGACCGTATTTCATATAGAAAAATATTTAGTAAGCTGTAATTACAGGAATTATATTCATGTATGACTACGTCAAATTGAAACACTAACTCGCACAATTGTGAATTTTATATATAGAAATTATCCGCTTATGTGAAAGCGTTCTTGGTTTTCCGTAGTTTACGAAAGCTTACGAGAGTGATCTGAAAATTTTTCGACCTCATCATGAATAAACAAAAGCTAGTGAATTTCGTTGTTCATCTGTTGACAGCTACTCACCAAAGTTTCAGCCTTTTTGGACGCTCAGTTGTTATGTAACAGTCGTTTCAGCGAGTTAATGTGAATGTTTTTAAGAAAATGGACAAGATCGAGTATCAAGCTGTATTTAAATATTTGTGTTTGAATGGCAATATGCCTACGCAAATCAAAGATGAGTTGGATTCTATGTATGGGGGACTCTGCACCATCATTTACCACAGTTAAATTTTGGGCAGCTGAATTTAAACGTGGCCATAAGAGCTTGTGGCACGATGAACGTTCGAGACGTCCAGAAACAGCAACTACCGACGATAACATCGCCAAAGTTCACCAAATGGTACTAGACGACCGACGAATTAAAATGAGAGATAGTAGAGGCTATGAACATGTCAATAGAACATGTTTGTCACATATTAAATCAACATTTAGACATGAGAAAGCTGTCCGCGCGTTGGGTGCTGCGTTTGTTCGCGTTACACCAAACACGTGTTCGAATGAACATTTCCAACGCTTTGTTGGCGCAGTTTAGGCGCAATAAATCCGAGTTTAGGCGTCCATTAATTACTGTAGACGAAACTTGGATACACGGAGATGATATTGAATTAAGAGAAGGTTATTTCCAGCAAGATGGAGCAGCGTGCCATACATCTAATAACACCATGGAACTTGTTACTAGTTTCTTTGATAATGGAATAATCTCAAAAGGTCTGTGGCTGCCCATATCCCCTGACCTTATCTCACCAGATATTTTCTTGTGGGGGTATCTAAAACTAGAGTGTACAAAAATAGGCCACGGACAATTGATGTTCTCAAGGAATCCATTCTAACCGAAATAAGTAACATTGGTACCCGCCTCGGTAGCGTAGATGGTAGCGTGTCTGTCTCACGTTCAAGAGGTCCCGAGTTCGAGTCTCGGTCAGGGCGAGTTACCTGGATAAGTTTTTTCCGGGGTGTTCCCTTGTCCTTCAAGACGAATGTCAGGTAACTCTAAGCTCCATGGACCCTGGACTCATTTGAGCACCATTTAACCTAATTCATTCACCGTCCGATATGACTTAACGTTGGAGGACATAAATTACAAAAATAAAGTAACATTGGCGGAGATACTCTCCGTAAAACTTCAAAGAATATGGTGAGACGAGTGCAAATATGTATAGATGCTGGTGGAGGACACTTCCAACATTTTCCCTGAGATGTAAATAGTGGTGTATTATATTCTCCCAAAGTTGCATGTGTGTCCTATTATTGCTTCAAAAGTTATGGCTTATTCAAGTGGTTCAGGTTTATTTGAATCACACTATAAATTACTATCAATTCACTTTCACCTTAAAACAGGTACACTATATGTACTGTAATAGCCTGTGTATTTGTACGGTACAAAATATAACTACAAACTAATCGGTAGTAAAAAAGGTAGTAAGCTTCTGCTGTCTCAATTTAGTGTATCACTTACGAACAGCACAATGTCACATCCGCTTTAACATTAGAAGTTCATTTGGTAATGTTTTGGCTTGACTGTCACAATAAAGCATCAATTTCTCTATGTTTGCTACTGTTTGTGTGTGGGTCATGACAACAGCTGCTTGATCGACACTGAATACTCTTCATTTTCATTTTCAGTAACACTGCATGATGCAGTAATGCCTTCCTCTGTAATTGGTATATAACCTTGTCATTGCCTATGTCTTCTTCTTCAACATTGGAACTGCCAATGCTATTTTTAAAAACGTTTATAAAATCCTCTTCTATACTTCTTTCTTTTTCTTCAACCCTGTTTCCTGGAAAGTCACACAATTTCTTCCATGACTTTATCAAAGTTTCTCTTGCAATCTGGTACCAAGCAGGTGCGGTGAGTGGAATGAATTCGCGCACTGGCTAGAGAATTCGAGAATACCTACAAAGAATAGCAATTTATCGTCCTTTTTTGTTTTGTAACTTATGCCCTCCAACTTTAAGTCATATCGGACGATGAATGGAATGGATGAAATGATGCTCAAATGAGTCTGGGATCCATTTAGCTTAGAGTTACCCGACATTAGTCTTACAGGATAAGGGAAAACCCCGGAAAAAGCCTTATTCAGGTAACTCACCCAGACCGAGATTCGAACTCGGGACCTCTTGAACGTGAGGCAGACATGCTACCACCACGCTACCAAGGCGGGAAATTTTTCGTCTGTAAAATAAGTCCTCATTATTACACTAAACAGTTTTTTCGAAAAACTTGTCTGCGTTAAATAGTTTCGGGTTAACGAGGTTTTACTGTACTACCATCTGCAATTACAGGTAATTTCCGAGAGGCATCAAACCATCCATCACCTCAAATACTCCTGAATGCAACTCGCCAATCCACATGCATTTTCCAGCTACACCTGACCTTAGATACTGCAGTAAATTTGCTTTTGATGAATTCGAATAGCTTGAGTTCCCCATACCGATCAGGGAAAAGGGAGAAAAAACTCAGACTGGAGGTCCGATGGGAACTGAATATGTAATGTAAACCTCGCTCTTTACTACTAGGCTATTAATCTTTCCATACTTAGACTTTAACCATAGATAAACAGCAAAAGAGTGCATTTAATTCACCGAATATTTAATTCAAAACGTGTCCACTAATCCCTGGTAAAGTTCACCAGGGCACAGATAATCCGCCCGTACAAGGCTACAGATTTTATTCGCGTACCGTTTCCCTTCCAAATGCCGAAAGGGGGAATTGTGGCAGATATAACTCGGGGCTGTGATGTGGTTTAGTTTCCCAGGGAAGCTGTGGTCCAGACGTCTTTGCAATGCTGAAGGGTGGAGGCGTGGCGGTGTTGAAATGACAACGTCATCGAGAACTAACCTTCAGGTATAAAGGCAAACGTCGGTACCAGATCCGTTGCTTATTCATGAACGCCAGGAAATCGAATCTCCAAGAAGCTAACTTTAGTTTCAGGTGTTCTGGAACGTGGCCAGCACTTCCCTTAACACATCGTGAATGAAACATGACGTTTCACTATAAACATCCACGTTAATGTGCCAGTTGAAACTGTTGTCAAAACGCGATTTCTTCTATAAGAAATGCAACTTCTACAGCTAAGTGTAGATATTGTTCTATATCAAACAGTTCTAAAAGTGGTAGTAGTTCTAGTGGTAGCGACGAAAGTTAGGACTGCTTTTGATACTTAAAATGGCGACGTTTTCATTGCAAGAACAGAGTGTAATCATTCGCTTTCTCCATTTTCGTGGTGCGACACCTATTGGAATTCATTGCCAGTTGAGTGAGGCATGTGGTGAAGGTACCATTGATGTGTCTAATGTACGTTCCTGGGTGTGACAGTTCAATGAAGGCAGAACATCGTGTGACAACAATGCAAGACAGTTAAGTGAGGCATGTGGTGATGGTACCATTGATGTGTCTAATGTACGTTCCTGGGTGTGACAGTTCAATGAAGACAGAACATAGTGTGACAACAAACCAAGACAGTTAAGTGAGGCATGTGTTCATTAAACCATGGATGTGTGTAATGTACGTTCTTGGATGTGACAGTTCATTGAAGGCAGAACATCGAGTGATAACAAACCAAGACAGTTAAGTGAGGTATGTGGTGATGATACCATGGATGTGTCTAATGTACGTTCCTGGGTGTGACAGTTCAATGAAGACAGAACATCGTGTGACAACAAACCAAGACGGTTAAGTGAGGCATGTGGTGATGGTACCATGGATGTGTCTAATGTACGTTCCTGGGTGTGACAGTTCAATGAAGACAGAACATCGTGTGACAACAAACCAAGACAGTTAAGTGAGGCATGTGGTGATGGTACCATGGATGTGTCTAATGTACGTTCCTGGGTGTGACAGTTCAATGAAGACAGAACATCGTGTGACAACAAACCAAGACGGTTAAGTGAGGCATGTGGTGATGATACCATGGATGTGTCTAATGTACGTTCCTGGGTGCGACAGTTCAATGAAGACAGAATATCGTGTGACAACAAACCAAGACAGTTAAGTGAGGCATGTGGTGATGGTACCATGGATGTGTGTAATGTACGTTCCTGGGTGTGACAGTTCAATGAAGGCAGAATATCGTGTGACAACAAACCAAGACAGTTAAGTGAGGCATGTGGTGATGGTATCAGGGATGTGTCTACTGTACGTTCCTGGGTGTGACAGTTCAATGAAGACAGAACATCGTGTGAGAACAAACCAAGACAGTTAAGTGAGGCATGTGGTGATGGTACCATGGATGTGTCTAATGTACTTTCCTGGGTACGACAGTTCAATGAAGACAGAACATCGTGTGACAACAAACGAAGACAGTTAAGTGAGGCATGTGGTGATGGTACCATGGATGTGTCTAATGTACGTTCCTGAGTGCGACAGTTCAATGAAGACAGAAAATCGTGTGACAACCAATCAAGACAGTTAAGTGAGGCATGTGGTGATGGTACCATGGATGTGTCTAATGTGCGTTCCTGGGTGTGACAGTTCAATGAAGACAGAACATCGTGTGACAACAAACCAAGACAGATAAGTAAGGCATGTGGTGATGCTACCATGGATGTGTCTAATGTACGTTCCTGGGTGCGACAGTTCAATGAAGGCAGAACATCGTGTGACAACAAACCAAGACAGTTGAGTGAGGCATGTGATGATGGTACTATGGATGTGTCTAATGTACGTTCCTGGGTGTGACAGTTCAATGAAGACAGAACATCATGTGACAACAAACCAAGACAGTTAAGTGAGGCATGTGGTGATGGTACCATGAATGTGTCTAATGTACGTTCCTGGGTGCGACAGTTCAATGAAGACAGAACATCGTGTGACAACAAACCAAGACAGTTAAGTGAGGTATGTGGTGATGGTACCATGGATGTGTCTAATGTACGTTCCTGGGTGTGACAGTTCAATGAAGGCAGAACATCGTGTGACAACAAACCAAGACAGTTAAGTGAGGCATGTGGTGATGGTATCAGGGATGTGTCTAATGTACGTTCCTGGGTGTGACAGTTCAATGAAGACAGAACATCGTCTGAGAACAAACCAAGACAGTTAAGTGAGGCATGTGGTGATGGTACAATGGATGTGTCTAATGTACTTTCCTGGGTACGACAGTTCAATGAAGACAGAACATCGTGTGACAACAATCCAAGACATTTAAGTGAGGCATGTGGTGATGGTACCATGGATGTGTCTAATTTGTGTTCCTGGGTGCGACAGTTCAATGAAGACTGAACATCGTGTGACAACAAACCAAGACATTTAAGTGAGGCATGTGGTGATGGTAACATGGATGTGTTTAGTGTACGTTCCTGGGTGTGACAGTTCAATGAATTCAGAACATCGTGTGACAACAAACCAAGGCAGTTACGTGAGGCATGTGGTAATGGTACCATGAATGTGTCTAATGTGTGTTCCTGGGTGCGACAGTTCAATGAAGGTAGAACATCGTGTGAGAACAAACCAAGACAGTTAAGTGAGGCATGTGGTAATGGTACCATGGATGTGTCTAATGTGCGTTCCTGGGTGCGACAGTTCAATGAAGACAGAACATCGTGTGACAACAAACCAAGACAGTTAAGTGAGGCATGTGGTGATGGTATCATGGATGTGTCTAATGTACGTTCCTGGGTGTGACAGTTCAATGAAGACAGAACATCGTGTGACAACAAACCAAGACAGTTAAGTGAGGCATGTGGTGATGGTACCATGGATGTGTCTAATGTACGTTCCAGGATGTGACAGTTCAATGATGACAGAACATCGTGTGACAACAAACCAAGACAGATAAGTAAGGCATGTGGTGATGCTACCATGGATGTGTCTAATGTACGTTCCTGGGTGCGACAGTTCAATGAAGACAGAACATCGTGTGACAACAAACCAAGACAGCTAAGTGAGGTATGTGGTGATGGTACCATGGATGTGTCTAATGTACGTTCCTGGGTGCGACAGTTCAATGAAGACGGAACATCGTGTGACAACAAACCAAGACAGTTAAGTGAGGTATGTGGTGATGGTACCATGGATGTGTCTAATGTACGTTCCTGGGTGTGACAGTTCAATGAAGGCAGAACATCGTGTGACAACAAACCAAGACAGTTAAGTGAGGCATGTGGTGATGGTATCAGGGATGTGTCTAATGTACGTTCCTGGGTGTGACAGTTCAATGAAGACAGAACATCGTCTGAGAACAAACCAAGACAGTTAAGTGAGGCATGTGGTGATGGTACCATGGATGTGTCTAATGTACTTTCCTGGGTACGACAGTTCAATGAAGACAGAACATCGTGTGACAACAATCCAAGACATTTAAGTGAGGCATGTGGTGATGGTACCATGGATGTGTCTAATTTGTGTTCCTGGGTGCGACAGTTCAATGAAGACTGAACATCGTGTGACAACAAACCAAGGCATTTAAGTGAGGCATGTGGTGATGGTAACATGGATGTGTTTAGTGTACGTTCCTGGGTGTGACAGTTCAATGAATTCAGAACATCGTGTGACAACAAACCAAGGCAGTTACGTGAGGCATGTGGTAATGGTACCATGGATGTGTCTAATGTGCGTTCCTGGGTGCGACAGTTCAATGAAGACAGAACATCGTGTGACAACAAACCAAGACAGTTAAGTGAGGCATGTGGTGATGGTATCATGGATGTGTCTAATGTACGTTCCTGGGTGTGACAGTTCAATGAAGACAGAACATCGTGTGACAACAAACCAAGACAGTTAAGTGAGGCATGTGGTGATGGTACCATGGATGTGTCTAATGTACGTTCCTGGATGTGACAGTTCAATGAAGACAGAACATCGTGTGACAACAAACCAAGACAGATAAGTCAGGCATGTGGTGATGCTACCATGGATGTGTCTAATGTACGTTCCTGGGTGCGACAGTTCAATGAAGACAGAACATCGTGTGACAACAAACCAAGACAGTTAAGTGAGGCATGTGGTGATGGTACCATGGATGTGTCTAATGTACGTTTCTGGGTGCGACAGTTCAATGAAGGTAGAACATCGTGTGACAAGCAAAGACAGTTACGGTCTCGCACCAGCCGATCTCATGACATGATCCAGCGAGTGGAGAACGTTGGTTTGGAAGATCGCCGATAGTGTTGCAGATATCGCCTCCAAAATTGACATTTCAGTGGGATCTGTGCACACAATCCTGAATGAAGATATGATATTACGAAAAGTATCATCCAGATGAGTGCCACGAATGCTGACGAATGATCACAAGGCGGCACGCTGGCAAATTGAAAAAACAGTTGATTAGTTTAAATAAATGTTTAATACTTTAATGGACACCAGCACATTGAGGAATATATGGTAATGGGGCAGCCGACTTTCTAGCCAGAAAAGGCAGTAAAATTAGATCAAAGCCATTTGTCCACTAAGTTATTAGTCTTTCAAAAGAATAATTATATCAATATTTAGTCAGGAGATTAAATAAAATGTATTACAAACAAAAGGTAAACTATGGGAAAATTTATATAATAGCACGACTACATTCAATACACTACCAAGGGAATCCTCTGTAGCAACTTCTGCACTTCTAAGGGGCCATGACTGACTCAATAAACATTTATTCAGGATTGGTATAGTGAGATCTCCTCTGTGTCGTTTCTGTGCGCTTAAAGAAAATATGGATGGAAACCATCTACTCCGTGGCCCAATCTTTAGCCAATGTAGCAATATAACCTGAAAATTAACAAACGTGGGCTTTCACGGCCGGCGTAGAAGATTCCGGGCTGTAAGGCCGTGGTCCACGGGGCTTTCTCATTTCTCTCCCAGACGTTGTGCTTGCAAGCATCTTCGGTAACGTAGAAAAGTTCTCCTTGTACTCTTCGTAGCTACTCAGTTGCCGCAGCTGCAAGCACAACGTCTGGGAGAGAGATGTGAAAGCCCAGTGGACCACGGTTTTACAGCCCGGAATCTTCTACTGAACATAATAGAAAAAGTAATGTACGTCAGACTTACATCATTCCTCGATAAACACAGTATAATAACAAACAAACAACATGGATTTCGTAAAGACAAATCAATAAACACAGCAATAGCAGATTTTGTTAAACGTATATATGAAACTATGGATAAAAAAGAAGAAAATATTGGTATATTTGTAGATTTGTCAAAGGCATTCGACTTAGTAGACCACAAAATTTTATTGGAAAAACTAACTGTTATCGGTATACGTGCAACAGTGAACAAGTGGTTTAAAGAATATTTAACTTCCCGACAACAGATGGTAGAAATCACTTATACACATGTAAATACAAATGAAATTACAACATATTTATCATCTATGGCAGTAATAAAATATGGTGTCCCCCAAGGTTCAATTCTTGGACCTGTTTTATTTCTGATATATAGAAATGATCTAGAGTGTTCCTTAAAAAATAGTTATCCAACATTATTTGCTGATGATACAAACTTATATATTTCTGGTCACAACTTGAGATCCTTAAAATTTAAGATAGAACAGACAATTTCTGAATTGCTAAACTGGTTCAACATTAATAGATTATTAATAAATACAGAAAAAACAATAGCAATAGCTTTTCATCATAAACAAAATACACTTGCCAATCATCCCTTTATAGAGTTCTAGGGCAAATATATCTCATACACAGATAGTACAAATTTCTAGGGGTATGGGTGGATAATTTAAAGTGGTCGGCTCACATTCAAAAACTATCTCAAAAACTGAGTAAAATAACTTATGCCATCACAGTCATTTAAAAAATCATGGACTTGAAATCGGTCATATCTTTATATCATGCATATTTTCAATCTGTTCTTAGCTTTGGAATATTATTTTGGGGTAATTCAACAGGAGCAAAATCTATTTTTAAAATGCAAAAATGGGCAATTAGGAAAATACTACATGTTAATAAAAGAACAAGTTGTAGGCCACTATTTATGGAATTAAATATATTGCCCCTCCCCTGTATTTACATATATGAAACATTATGCTACATAAAAAATAATCTCAGTATGTACACAACAAACTCACAGATACATTCTCATGATACCAGAAGAAAAGATAACCTTCATGTAATCACACATAGCACTAGTTCTTTTGAAAAAAGTTTTGTATATACTGGCCTCCAGCTTTATAATAAATTACCCAATTATCTGAAGCAAATACCTGCACTGCATCGATTTAGAATTTGTCTCAAAAACTTCTTTCACTCCATTGTTTTTATAGCATAAAAGAATATTATGATTACTTTGACAATTAATTTTGTTAATGTTAATGATGTTAATGTTTTATAGTATAGGTGAATTGTTTGAGTATGTTAACTACAAGTGAACTATTATTATTATTATTATTATTATTATTATTATTATTATTATTATTATTATTATTATTATTATTATTATTATTATTATTATTATTATTATTATTATTATTATTATTATTATTATTATTATTATTATTATTATTATTATTATTATTATTATTATTATTATTATTATTATTATTATTATTATTATTATTATTATTATTATTATTATTATTATTATTATTATTATTATTATTATTATTATTATTATTATTATTATTATTATTATTATTATTATTATTATTATTATTATTATTATTATTATTATTATTATTATTATTATTATTATTATTATTATTATTATTATTATTATTATTATTATTATTATTATTATTATTATTATTATTATTATTATTATTATTATTATTATTATTATTATTATTATTATTATTATTATTATTATTATTATTATTATTATTATTATTATTATTATTATTATTATTATTATTATTATTATTATTATTATTATTATTATTATTATTATTATTATTATTATTATTATTATTATTATTATTATTATTATTATTATTATTATTATTATTATTATTATTATTATTATTATTATTATTATTATTATTATTATTATTATTATTATTATTATTATTATTATTATTATTATTATTATTATTATTATTATTATTATTATTATTATTATTATTATTATTATTATTATTATTATTATTATTATTATTATTATTATTATTATTATTATTATTATTATTATTATTATTATTATTATTATTATTATACTGTACATACAGTTGAATTTTCATTCCAAACTTGTGTTGTATATATGTATATTGTATAATTTTTAGTTATAAGTACTTGACGTGTCCTATATCATGTAATATGATCAAAAGGATGAATAAAAACTAACTAACCTAAAAATACTGGAGTGCAAGAGATAGAATGGCTTCCTTGCCAATTGCTTAACTTTAAATAACATCTTTAAGAAAAGTCGCAGTACACTTCTGATAATATCTCAATGAATACATCTGACAGGTGACATATGACAGGTTACGGGTTCAATCCTCGGTGATCGTTCACTCTTATCATGGGGTTTTGTTCATTTCCCTAGGTCAAGGCGTGTGCAAAGACATTTCTTTCCATAATTTACTTTTCAATAATCTGTTTAAGTGTTGAAAGATGTAATTCATTTATGTATGTTGCGAGTTAAAATTTTTCTGTAATGATGTTCAGTTTGAGATAAATAATTTTGTATTTTTAATTTAATTTTGTAATTTTGCGATTGTTTGTATTGCGGGATGATTTGATTTGAAAATTTTGAAGACGTAATTGATTATTTTAATCTATATTTACTAAACTAGTGATTTTGAAGCTTATTTGTTGATAATCACGACCTGAGACGACACAATTTTATACAATAACTGCTTTAACACGTTCATTTCCTAAAATGTCGTCGCCATCAGTTTGCCGACCGATGGGAGCGTCTTTAACTTCTATGGGGCAGATTCACCGAAGGTAACCTGTTTTAAAACATTTCTTGGCTTTCGGCGTATAATGATGGATCCAGGATTCTAAAACGGGGACAACTGGAAGCAGTAAGTTCTAATTTCGCAAATATAGTTCCAAAAGCGGTTTCGAAATTGAAAGTCTATTCTCCAATTGATAAGCTGATTTAAAGGAAGGAAAATCTTGACAGCTAGAATTGATACTGCCTGTTGGACCCTAAAAAGGCAAAATAAAAACTGGTTTTATCATTTCTAAACACTTCAGTACCTGATTACATTATCTACCTAAATTTTGAACAACTCAATAAAAAAGATGACAATCTAGGATTGCTTATGTTGCAATAAACAAATGCTGGTGAAACGGGAACGAAATGAGCGCTGCACATTTAACGACTGAGCATTTCGCATTGTCATTAAGATATAATGATTGCTTTACCGTGTTATTATTCGTAGACAGATCAGCAAACATTCTCAAAAACGCATTTTTTTACTCTTGAACAAAGCGAAAAAGAAACTGCTATCTCATGATTCCTTAATGAAGCTACACGTAGAAAGTTTGAATCTGTGGTAGGAAGTAATTCCCGAGGTTTTAAATGCTATAGACGAATATCTTGAGTGCTTTCGGATTGCAATTTACCTAGGAGCATGGGGATCAAAATATTCCAGAATTCTGAACAAACTTTCAGAAATTTGTATAGTTTATCCAAAATATGACACGTCTGTCCCCTCCTTTGTCAAGGGTGGCGTTACTTCGAGGTTGGGTTTACAAGATATGCATCTGCAGGAAATTAAGCTACCAGAAGACTGGTTACATTGCTTCTCATCCAGTTTATTTGGCTAATGTTACAACCCACCGGTTCCCTTCGAAATTTGGCAAAATGTATACTGAATTGTGACCTTCCCCGAGTAAATCGGTGGGTCACTCCGGTGTAGAGGAAGATATCCGGCCTCTTTCATAGCCGCAGAAGGTTGCCTGCCTATGAGTTGATTTCTCTTCCTCAGGATCGTCGCACTTCTCGGTCGGTCCGCGCAGTCATGAGCCTGTTTCTCCTCTGCCATATAAGAAGTTTCCAGAACTGTGGGAAGCACACACAAAGAGGCTGTTGTTTGTGCTATGCATGGTACCAGGTACGTCCATAAAGTAAGATATAGAAAAATATTTATTACACAAAATTTTACAACCCTGAAATACTTTTCCAGATAACTGCCGAAATTTTGCAGGCATTTGTCATAGCGAGACACAAGTTTTTGTATACCTTCTTCATAGAAGTTTGCCGCCTGTGTCTTCAACCAGTTGGAAACATTTTCTTTCAGCTCTTCGTCATTGTTGAAGTGTTGACCGCCGCCAAGGAAAGATTTGAGATGCAAAAACAGATGAAAGTCGCTAAGAGCGAGGTCAGGCCTGTTCGGGGGTTGGTCAAACACCTCCCAGCCAAATCCCTGTAGGATGTATTTCGTCGCATTTGCAGTGTTTGGTCGTGCGTTGTCAGGAAGAAACACAACACCTTTTTACAGCCGATAAATTTCAATCGGTTTCACTTTCCTAGCATTCAGAAAAAGAATCACAGATCTGCCTTCACAAGCGGCGGGATATTCACTCAACACCGACATTGTAAACAAGCACAAGAAAGCGTGTGTGGCTGACAGCGATCTCACAAAGGCGCACGTTTCTTCTCTTTGATAGAGGGCGCATGTGTGGAACTGTGATCGCAGCGCTGCAGCGGAGATAAATTAAAACATAACTTAATTTCTGGACGCTCCTTGTACTATCCATTTACGGAAAAAATCTCAATTTTGCAAACTATAACAACAAACAATTGAATAATATATGTTGTGCCACATGACGTTCTTACTTATTTCTGCTTATCACTCCCAGCTCCATCTCGGTCAGGAAGAAAACTTTTCTAAATCTTCTTATACATTTCAGTTACAGTTTGTTGACATTATCTTACTACCAATTTTCTTGTAGGTACAATAAAATACGGGAATACAGTAGAATTTGAGCGATAGTCGCTATGTGATGACTTTAGAATTCCATTCTCTTTGCATAGCATATAGGACGATGAATGGAATGATGTTCAAATGAGTACAAGGTATTGTGGCAACCCTGTATGGGTTGTCAGACCTGGCGCCACTGGCTGATCTTTGTTCATTGGTTGCGCTGGAGAGGGGGTTGGCTTCCTCTTCCGCAGTCGACCAGCCGCCACCAGAGAGAGAGGATGTGTTGGTAGCAACCCTCCGGAACACAAGCCTCATTGAATGTAAGTTGTCTGGAATTATTAAACCTCTTTTTAAAATGTATTTGTGAGTTTTCCTTCGCTGGACCTTCCACCTTTCACCACCATGCAGGTAAGCTAGTTATCAGTAAAATAACATGTCCACCCTACCGCGTGGTGTAACTAGTGTTTGTTGAGATAGTTTAGCTCTACCGCTACGGATTCCCCCCAAAGCTAATAAATATTAAATCTATTCTAATGTAGGGTGTGACATATTGGTGGAGACGCGGGTAAGATCTCAAATTTTTTTTTTCTCCTTGCTTTAGTCCGGTTTTTATGAAAAAAATTTGAATGTATACGGTGGTGAAAGATGGAGGAAACATGGCCGACCGCGTGGTGTTCAATTAGTTAGAAATTCTAATCTGGTCATCGTCTCGTAATCCTTTAACTTTTGGTCTGTTTTTTATTTGATTTCTTCAATAGTAAACTTATTTCATAATATTGTGCTAAAATTTTTTTTATAACTACATGGAAATTGATAATGGACACCACGTGGTCACGTGTTGATTTTCAAGGGACGCTGTGTGAGTTTTGGCAGTAAAATTCAAAGTAAATAGTTTCTTTTTTTGGTGTTTTTGTGAAGGATGCACTTCATTTTTGTGTTCATTCCAGTTGGTAATTCTGCTTATTTTATTCTGGTGTCCAGTGTTACTTAAAAGTAAGTCAAAATGCCTAAGAAAACGCGGCAATCATCCAATGTGCCAGTTACAATGGATTCACATGATGTAATAGCTTCGACTTCTGCTTTAGCTAATCAAAGTGCACATGTACCTAGTAATTTAGAAGTATCCATGGCACCTAATGTTAATCAGACTCAGACAATGCAAGTTTCTCGGCCTTTTATTGATCCACCCTGTTTTGACAGGATAGCACTGATATCTCCTTCAGAATTTTTGAGAAAATTTAACTTAGTTTCTACAGCAAATGGTTGGTCAGATGTACAAAAGTTGAAGTTTTTCCCATGTTACTTGCGAGACACAGCAGCACTGTGGTACCGAACTTTTTGCCATAGACACCCTGAGCATGATTGGCATTTTCTAACTCAACAGTTTTTGGCAGCTTTTCAAATGTCCAATCAAGATGAATTGTTGGAAATTAAACTTAGGCAGAGGGTACAATTAGAAAATGAACCTGTATTAGATTACATTTATGATGTATTATCCTTGTGTGACCAAGTTAACGCTGCAATGACACAAATGGAGCAGGTAAAAAAACTTAGTGAAAGGATTGAAACCTCAGTATGTGCAAGCTTTGCTCCCATTAAATCCACAAACAGTTGAGGAGGTTTTACAAATTATTAAAAGCGTTGATAAAGCTAATTTTTATGTGCAACATAGACAACATTTAGTACAAGCACAAACATCAACTTACACTTCTCCACCTGTGTCATCTGCACCTGTTTTATCACGGTTTGAAAGTGTAAATCACTCTGAACCAGTTATTAATGTTGTTTCCACATTGAGTGAACAGGTCACTAAACTTGCTACCCAAATGCAACAACTTCAGTCTCAATTCACTGCTGCTGCATCTACTGTGCAGCCACCTCCACTTAAGCCTCCAAGACATCATGAAAAGAGACAGCAGGCACCTATTGTGTGTTACAATTGCAACAAGCGTGGTCATATGGCACGTAATTGCTGGACTTCACCATCTGCTTCAAAAAACTCGAGAGGCCCAGCCTCCAACGACATAACCTAGAGGTACCCAAAGTAAGTTCACCTGTGTCTAATGTTGTTTCTCTTCCAGGTCAAATTTTGCAAATTTTGGGGTCCATTGGGGAGTCAAAACTTCCAATTTTGTTGGATACAGGAAGTGCAGTTAGCATTGTGAATGCAGCTCATATCAATGACATTTCTAAAATGAAACCTGTCGAGATTTTGCTTAAAACAGCTGGTAACAAGTTATTAGATGCGCCTTATCAAACAAATTTGAAATTTCAAATTAATGACCTTGTTTTTCAGGAAGATGTGTTAGTAGTAAAAGACTTGGCACATAATCTCATTTTGGGTAATGACTTTCTAACTTCACATAAAGTTACCATTGATTATTCTTGTGCAGAAGTTAAGATTCAAACTCATGAGGGAGAAATGGTACACATTCCTTTTGAAACAACATGTGGTGGTCCCTTTACAGATATTGCTGTGATTCCATTGAACGATGAGGTACAGATAGTTAATAAAGTTTCTGTTGTAAAAGATGTTAAATTGCCACCGCTTACTACTTGTTTTGTGGCAGTGCAGCCTTCAGCTGATATTACAAATGAGGTTATGTTCGAGCCTTCTACCAATATTATGCATAAGAAGAATATTTCTATTCCACCTGTAGTTTGCAAATCTTCAAAGGACTTTGTGATACCAGTACATAATAATTCAGCTGTTCCTCAAACACTTTTTGCTAAAACTGTATTAGCTAATGCTCATGAAGTTGCATTTGTTCAAAGTAACTCAGTTTCACCTAAGGATGTTACTCCATTGAACGCTCCAAAGTTTGAATTTAATGTTAATACCAACTTAACTGAAGCTCAAAAGTCAGATCTTCATAATCTGTTGTTAAAATATGAACATGTTTTTGCCACTTCATTGCAAGATTTAGGCTCAACTAATGTAGCTGAATTTAAAATAGAGGTAAAGGATGACAAACCTATTAAGCAACGACCCTATAGGGTAGCTCATAAGCAGAAAGAGATTATTTCCCAACAAGTAGAGGAAATGAAAAATGCTGGTATTATTAGAGATTCTCAGTCACCTTGGTCATCACCTGTTGTGTTGGTAAAGAAAAAAGATGGCTCTATGCGGTTTTGTGTAGATTATCGTCAACTGAATAAGGTTACAGTAAACTCAGCCTTTCCCTTGCCTCTTATTGATGACCTCCTTAGTTACCTTGGAGAAGCTAAATGGTTTGCTTCCTTAGATTTGTTGTCAGCATACTTTCAAATTCCTTTAGAGGAGAATAGTAAAAAGTATACCTCATTTGTTACTCATGAAGGGCAGTATGAATTTGAACGTTTGTCTTTTGGGCTTGCTAATGCACCAAGATTTTTCAGTTTTGTTGCTGAGAAATTGTTAGGAGACTTGAAATTTAAGAAAGCTTTAGCATATTTGGACGATATTGTTGTTTTTGCCAAAACTTTTGAACAATTATTAGAAAACTTAGAAGCTGTTTTTCAACGTTTGGAAATGCATAATTTTAAACTGAAACCTGGGAAATGTTTCTTTGCTATGGAAAAGATAAAGTTATTGGGTTTTGAAGTATCTAAAGATGGAATTTCCCCAGATTCTGAGAAAGTTACAGTGATCAAAGAACTACCACGCCCAAAGAATGTTAGAGACGTGAGAAAAGTTTTGGGTTTGTTCAATTTCTACAGGAAATTTATTAAGAATTACTCTTACATTGCCCATCCATTGATTCAGCTGACCAAGAAAAGTCAAAGTTTTATTTGGGGCCCGGATCAGCAAACAGCATTCCAGCAGTTAAAGAACTCTCTTGTTTCTGCCCCTGTGTTGGCTCATTATAATCCTGGAGCCTATACAGAATTACACACTGATGCTAGTGGTCTAGGAATAGGATGTGTTTTACTACAGAAAGTAAATGATAATCTTAGACCTATTGCATATGCTTCTAGAACTTTGTCAAAATGTGAAAGAAATTACAGTGTACCAGAGTTAGAGCTTTTGGCAATCGTTTTTGGTTTAACACATTTCAGGACTTTTGTGTATGGCTATAAAGTGCATGTTATTTCAGACCATCACTCCCTTTGTTATCTGAACAATTTAAAGGATTTGACAGGCCGGTTGGCTCGATGGAGTCTAAAGTTACAGGAATTTGATTATGATATATGTTATAAATCTGGTAAGAAACATAATGACGCAGATGTTTTGTCAAGGTTCCCTGTGTTACAGCCTGAAGAGCATCAAATTGAACAACTTGATGAGCTAATTACCTGTTTGCTATCACCAGTTGAGGTTGCTCAGAAACAAAATGATGATCCAGTTCTGACTCCAATTATTAATGCCCTTAAGGATCCTGAATCTGCTCCTGCTAAGGTTCAACGTCAAGCTTCTACCTATATTTTGAAAAGTGATGTCTTGTACAGGAAAAATTCGGGTTCTACTGGTCCCTTGCATTTACTAGTCATTCCTGAGGTGTTAAAGCATGAAATTTTGTCCTCATGTCATGATGATCCACTATCTGGTCATTTAGGTTTTTCTAAAACTTTTAGTAAGATTAATTCAAGATACTACTGGATAGGTATGAAAAAAGATATTGAGCATTTTGTGAAAACTTGTCCAAGTTGTCAGTCTAGGAAGGCACCTAAGAATCAAAAACCTGCTGGTCTTTTGCAGCCTATTCCAGTTAACTTTATTGGAGAACGTTGGGGAATAGATTTGTTAGGCCCTTTGCCTCGTTCTACGTCGGGTCATAAGTATATCATAGTTGCTACAGAATATGCTTCTAGGTGGGTTGAAGCTGCCCCTCTCTCTTTGGCTACCATTCCCCAGGTTACTAAGTTCATCTTACATCAGATTATTTGCAGGCATGGGGCCCCTGCCATGTTACTGTCTGATCGTGGTAGTGTCTTTCTGAGTGAAGTAACCCAGGAACTCTTGAAAGCTTTGTCAGTTTCCCCTCATTTTACTAGTTCATACCACCCTGCATGCAACGGCCTTACTGAACGATTTAACCAGACTTTACTAAATTGTCTTAGTCATTTTGTGGATTCAAATCAGCGCAATTGGTCTAATGTTTTGCCATATGTGATTTTTTCATACAATTCTTCTGTTCAGGAAACTACAAAATTTTCACCATTCTATTTGATATATGGTCGTGAACCTTCCTTACCAAATCAGGTGCAACTTCAGGCCACTTCAAATGATTTATTTGTTCGGCAAACTTTGGAAGAGATTCAGAAAGCTCGTGAAGTAGCCATCCATAATATTAATCAGCAACAGATTAAACAGAAAGAAAGATATGATGCTAAGCATAGAGATACTCATTTTGCAGTAGGTCAGCTTGTTAAGATTTTTACTCCAATTAGGAAAAAGGGAAAATGTACCAAATTGCTTCATAGATATTTTGGGCCTTTTGAAATTGTTCGACAAATTACTCCTGTTACTTATGTGGTTCGTCGACCAAATGCTCCTAGAGTTAAGGAACAATCAGTACATGTTTCTAGGATATTCCCATATTTTGATCCTGTGGGACCATATAGACTAAATGCATTTTGCTTTTCTTTTGTGTCACATTAAATGTAAAAAGGTTGTATGTAAAGTATATTGCCCCTTGTTTTCTGAGTGAGAATTTTGAGATTTAGTGTATAGTGTGCTAAGCTATTTTGTTTTGGAATATGATGTATATTATTGGCAAATGGCTATACTTGGATAGATGTTTGATGAATTAGATGTCAAAAGTTGAACATACAATTGTTATTATTGAAAGTCACAATTAATTGATATTAAAAGTATATGTTCCCTAATAACTGTTTTGAGTTGAATAACCTCATTTGATGATAAATTTTGCAATGATTAGAAAATTGAAATTTTGTTTATTAATTTTAAGTTTACATTCTGGAATAGTGCTGTGCTACCTCGATAAGAAGGATGAATGAAATTATGTGTGATTATGTGAAAGATGTAGAGGTAAAGTTTATCTGGTTAATGGGGTTGCTGTAATGTGCCCGTTAATCCAGTGTTTTAGGCTCGATAAATGGCTGAAATGTGCTTATCGATGCAAGTAATTAAGTGTATTTTTGAGTTTTGTTTAGCATTGGTGCTGAAATGTGCATGCTAAGATGATGAGAAAAACCTGAATCACAGAGAGGTTTGTGAATGACTGTTATGAAGCTGAGACCTGGGGATGTTCTGTTTGTCATCCTCGCCATAGTTACCAGGTATTTGTGAGATAACACATTACTAGTACAGATGTTTACTTTGTCTCTTTATTGCAGGATGCTAATAGTTTGAACATTTTGATAAAATTGTTTTGGATTAAGAGTGATATATATTTTGGAGTTGTGTGATTACCAGTATGCTTTAATGGTTTATTGAATTCTAAGTTTTATGTTGAAAAGCAAAAGTACCCTTCAATGTATACAAAAGTTTTTAGAATAGGCTAAGACATGATACTATATTTTCTCTTTTGTGTATCTAGGATGTGAAATTTTGAGGCCCCAGAACTTAATTTTTCTTTCAGTTTTGTTCTATGTATTGTGTTGTAGAACGATTTTTTTTTGTTGGTGTAGTAATGTGACAGTAGTTTTGTTGGCATGCAAAATGTTGATGTTGGTAGATTGTAAGTAGTTTTGTTGATTTGAAAGGTAGTAGTACTGATGATATTAAGTAGTGCGCGCACATAATAATATGATTGAAATTATAATGGTAAAACAAAGAGAAAAACTGAGCTCATTTTTGTTTAAGTGTACACGTCAGTTTTGTTAAAAAGTTTATGGCCACGTGTAATATTTTGGGGTACCCCTCTAATTGTAAGTTTTGGTATTTTGAAAATGTGTAATATTTTTATTCAATGTTTTGGAAGGTCAAATTATTTTGTGCTGTGTGTATTGTATTATTTCTACCCTAAGGGGTTTTTGTAAAGTTTTGATTGTGACATTCCTATGTTTTATGTATTCTTTTGTGAAGATTATTTTGTGAAGATTATTTGATTTATCTTGTCAAAATTTGTAAGCTATATATATTGCCGAGTGATGGAAATTATCTTAGTTTTATCATGTATCTTGCTACCCAGATGGGGTGTACCTAATTTTTTTGTATTATTTATTATTGTTCAGAAGTGAAGTTTGTTTTTAATGATGTAGTTGTCTTCTGTAATTGACGTACACTTATATTTTTGGAAATAATGTTGTAGTATGATGATACGTATCAAGCCAGCCCTATTTATCTGCGTTCCTGCTGCACCACACTGTTCCTCCCGAACTGTTTGCACCATGGGAGTACTAAACCTGCCACACTGCCTTGTGTCATCGGGCTCTGGTCCGCCCTTTATGACCACTGTTCGTCAGAGCTTTGGCAGCTATTAGTGCTGTCACTTCGTACCTGTGTTGGGGGCAGAAGAACTATTAATGCCCCACATTGTTATTCAGTGTAGAGCAAGTACAATTGTGCTCAATTCAGTGGTCTTTATTCATCAGTGACTGCAGTGCAAGCTTCAAGTTTTTTATTACATTTGTGAGACCAGTGGGAATGGAATGTACTGTTCAGGCAGGTTGTGAAACTTTTTTTGCTTGGTGCAGTAGTGGTGAAAAGTGCTGAACTTCATTTATTTTTCTTTGAGGGCTTTTTAATTAAAGTTATAGACAGACACTGGAGTAAAGAAACGAATGTGTAACGTCAAGAGAAGATTTATGTTTTTAATACTGTTTGTGATGTTTGTATGCTAATTTTTTTTTTTTTGTTCCATCACTCGAGCGAGTTTCTTTTCATTTGTTATTAATTGTTCTGTTGACCCTGGGTCAACAGCTTGTGGTCCGGGGGGAGGTGTGGCAACCCTGTATGGGTTGTCAGACCTGGCGCCACTGGCTGATCTTTGTTCATTGGTTGCGCTGGAGAGGGGGTTGGCTTCCTCTTCCGCAGTCGACCAGCCGCCACCAGAGAGAGAGGATGTGTTGGTAGCAACCCTCCGGAACACAAGCCTCATTGAATGTAAGTTGTCTGGAATTATTAAACCTCTTTTTAAAATGTATTTGTGAGTTTTCCTTCGCTGGACCTTCCACCTTTCACCACCATGCAGGTAAGCTAGTTATCAGTAAAATAACATGTCCACCCTACCGCGTGGTGTAACTAGTGTTTGTTGAGATAGTTTAGCTCTACCGCTACGGATTCCCCCCAAAGCTAATAAATATTAAATCTATTCTAATGTAGGGTGTGACATATATAGAGCTTAAAGTTACCAGACATTCATCTTTCAGGATAAGAGAAAACCTCCAACGTTAAGTCATATCGGACGATGAATGAAATGATGTTCAAATGAGTACAGGGTACATAGAGCTGACAGTTACCAGACATTCATCTTTCAGGATAAGAGAAAACCTCCAACGTTAAGTCATATCGGACAATGAATGAAATGATGTTCAAATGAGTACAGGGTATATAGAGCTTAGAGTTACCAGACATTCATCTTTCAGTATAAGGGAAAACCTCCATCGCTAAGTCATATCGGACGATGAATGAAGTAATGTTCAAATGAGTACAGGGTACATAGAGCTTAGAGTTACCAGACATTCATCTTTCAGAATAAGAGAAAACCTCCAACTTTAAGTCATATCGGACGATGAATGAAATGATGTTTAAATGAGTACAGGGTATATAGAGCTTAGAGTTACCAGACATTCATCTTTCAGGATAAGGGAAAACCTCCAACGTTAAGTCATATCGGACGGTGAATGAAATGATGTTTAAATGAGTACAGGGTATATAGAGCTTAGAGTTATCAGACATTCATCTTTCAGGATAAGAGAAAACCTCCAACGTTAAGTCATATCGGACGATGAATGAAATGATGTTCAAATGAGTACAGGGTACATAGAGCTTAGAGTTACCAGACATTCATCTTTCAGGATAAGAGAAAACCTCCAACGTTAAGTCATATCGGACGATGAATGAAATGATGTTTAAATGAGTACAGGGTATATAGAGCTTAGAGTTACCAAACATTCATCTTTCAGTATAAGGGAAAACCTCCTACGTTAAGTCATATCGGACGATGAATGAAATGATGTTTAAATGAGTACAGGGTATATAGAGCTTAGAGTTACCAGACATTCATCTTTCAGGATAAGAGAAAACCTCCAACGTTAAGTCATATCGGACGATGAATGAAATGATGTTTAAATGAGTACAGGGTATATAGAGCTTAGAGTTACCAAACATTCATCTTTCAGGATAAGAGAAAACCTCCAACGTTAAGTCATATCGGACGATGAATGAAATGATGTTTAAATGAGTACAGGGTATATAGAGCTTAGAGTTACCAGACATTCATCTTTCAGAATAAGAGAAAACCTCCAACTTTAAGTCATATCGGACGATGAATGAAATGATGTTTAAATGAGTACAGGGTATATAGAGCTTAGAGTTACCAGACATTCATCTTTCAGGATAAGAGAAAACCTCCTACGTTAAGTCATATCGGACGATGAATGAAATGATGTTTAAATGAGTACAGGGTATATAGAGCTTAGAGTTACCAGACATTCATCTTTCAGGATAAGAGAAAACCTCCAACGTTAAGTCATATCGGACGATGAATGAAATGATGTTCAAATGAGTACAGGGTACATAGAGCTTAGAGTTACCAGACATTCATCTTTCAGGATAAGAGAAAACCTCCAACGATAAGTCATATCGGACGATGAATGAAATGATGTTTAAATGAGTACAGGGTATATAGAGCTTAGAGTTACCAAACATTCATCTTTCAGTATAAGGGAAAACCCCCTACGTTAAGTCATATCGGACGATGAATGAAATGATGTTCAAATGAGTACAGAGTACATAGAGCTTAGAGTTACCAGACATTCATCTTTCAGGATAAGGGAAAACCTCCAACGTTAAGTCATATCGGACGATGAATGAAATGATGTTCAAATGAGTACAGGGTACATAGAGCTTAGAGTTACCAGACATTCATCTTTCAGTATAAGGGAAAGCCTCTAACGTTAAGTCATATCGGACGATGAATGAAATGATGTTCAAATGAGTACAGGGGACATAGAGCTTATAGTTACCAGACATTTGTCTTTAAAGATAAGTGAAAACCTCCAACGTTAAGTCATATCGGACGATGAATGAAATTATGTTCAAATGAGTACAGGGTACACAGAAATTAGAGTTACTAGACATTCATCTCTCAGGATAACGGAAACCTCAGAAATATCTTACCGAGACAAATCATTCTGACCGAGATTCGAACCCTAAATCCCACCCGGGGTTCTCAAATGCGTGTCACAGACGTGTCCACCTGAACCATTCCGCTCGTTGAATCCAAGATATACATTTAATTTGCAATAAAAGTATATCAAATATATGTAGGTATGGTATTTTAATTAAAATATTACATGTATTTGTGAGAAAATAAAATTTTTCAAAAAAATTATACTTAGGGTAAGTACCGTTTAAATACCTCGAGGATACGCTGCAACTTCCTTCATTCATTAGAATGCCACGCACAGATTGAGCGATCGTCACTTTGTTTTGCTACTGTTGGAGCGTTTGGAAATTTTCCAAACAATCGAGCGACGGGTCAACTGTTAAGTCAGATCAGGTTTTCTATTTATGAAAGCAGAATATCTTGGGCCAAGAAATATTTATCACTAATGGGAGACTATAATGAATGAAAATGCCCTACCACACACAGCCAAAAAACTCAAGACCTGATTGTAGCATTTGTTTGGGAACATATCAATCAGCGTCCGTATAGTCTGTGTTTGGCACGAAGCGATTTTCGTCTGTATAGCATTTGTTAATGGAACACATCTCGATGAGAAATATGTTCTGAAATAAGAAGTGTCGACTTGGCATTCATCACAGGCGCCATACTTCACTGTTTTCCTGTTACAAATTGCACAGATGCTATGGAGAACTACATTCTGACTTTTAAAAGAAGATACGTGAAGGTCATATGTTTTTCCACGTGGCTAGTGCAATGTCGCCCACCAGATCCCCTTTCTTTATTCTCTCAACACTCCAAATACAAACAAAGGGTTCGAGTTATCTCACCTCAACAAAAATATGCAAAGTTAATCTGTATTAGCCTACTTTAAAAACAGAAATAAATTGTTGACACATTATCTGAGTTGTAGCGTCTTCACATGTGTAAGTTCTTTTAAATAATTTGTTGCACTATGTAACTAATATCCCATACATACCGTTATTGTTGCTATACATCGTAAGTTGACATTCTCGCACTTGTATGGTAAGTATTTCTCCATAGAAACACATATACGCGATGTACGTTCTAAAACCTAACATTTATATTCAATTATATTTATTAATATTTCAGCTAATATCTTAACTACTAAAATTAAGATTTATATAAATACACATAGTGCAAAAAATAATGTGCAGTACAACGGAATCTCGAGAATTGAAAAAGCTCGGTGCAAGCGCCTCGTTTCTTTAAACCTTTCCTCGTTCCGTATACATTAATATCGCAATATACTATTATTAATGACTTTGTTAATTGACATGGTCATATCATCGCCGCCGATATGCCGGAATTTTGACCCACAGGAATTCTTGTACGTGCAAGCATATGTACTGACATGGGACTGTCGCGTTTGGATAAAAGGAATAAGCTGTCCATTTCTACGAGGGCTGTTCAATAAAGTATGATCATAATTTTTTACGTCATAATTTTTCGCACTAAAATTCAATCTTATTATATTCTGTTAGCTTAATGTGAAACAAGCACGCCGTAGTAGTTTCATTGTTGGTACTCCTGGTTCCTGCCCGTGAGAACCAGGCAAGTTCAGACATGTTCAGTATCACCTACCGCTGCAATGGATGTAACACGCGAGGAACAATATGCAGCTTTGAAATTCTGCTTTCGTCTCAGCAAATCTTCAGTTGAGGCCTATACAATGTTACAGGAGGTCTATGGAGAGTCTGTTCTTCCCTACAGCACAGCTCGTAGGTGGTTTAAAATGTTTAAAGAGGGGAGACAATCAATTTCAAAGGAAGGTGGATCCGTTGCTCCAGTTACTGCTCTTGAGAGAGGATCGACGAATTACCTTAAGATCACTTTCTGAAATACTGAACATTTCATTGGGTGCCACCCACACGTTGGTGACAGAAACATTACACATGAGACGTGTTTGTACGCGATGGGTTTCAAGACTGTTCATTCCCGAACAAAAGGACATTCGCATGCACGTCTGCATGCAGTTAAAGTTGATGTTAGAGGAAGATCCGGAGCTTCTTTCAAACGTAATCACTGTTGATGAAACTTGGCTACATCATTTTGATCCTGAGAGCAAACAGCAAAGCTCAGTGTGGAAATCTCCTTCATCACCAACCCCCGAAAGGCAAAAGTGATTGCTTCTGCTGGGAAAGTTATGGTCATCTCATTCTTTGATATTCATGGAATGGTTTATCAGCATATTATACCTGCACACACATCAGTAACTGGACAATATTACAGGGATGTCCTGAAAACATTGCAGGTCTATATCAGGCGCAAAAGACCACAGGCTGGATGCTGCAGCACGATAACGCGCGGCTGCATATTGCCAATGTTGTTGCTGAATATCTTGCAAAAATCAACGTGAAGTGCATCCCTCACCCTCCCTATAGTCCGGATATAGCCCCATGTGACTTTTTTCTATTCCATAACTTGAAGAAACGCCTTCGTGGGAGGCATTATCCATCATCAGAAGCAGTGGTGAAGGCTGCGGAGGCGATTTTGAAGGATTTCTCAAAAATGGTTTACGGCATGTCTTTGAAGACTGGCAGAAACGCTGGGACAAGTGCATCTCATTCAGGGGACATTATTTTGAGAAGGACTATCAAAATTATGAGGATGAGTAAAGATACGTTGTCCAAAAAAAAAAAAAAAAAAAAAAAAAAAAATAAAAGAGCTTGTGATTATTCTCCATTGAACAGTCCTCGTTGGGAGTAAACTCTCATCTTCCTGTTGGAAGAATTCTCTAAGAGAACAGACAAATTCTGTAGCTGGGCTGTGCAATGTAATAACCTGACTGTAAGCTGATCTTTGCCTTGGGCCATGATTCCTCGGTCCACCTCTAATCCTACCGTCACTACTTCGTGCTTCCATGAAAACGTATTTTAATTGTGTTTTAACAAAGTAGGCCAACAATATACAGGACAACTGGGCAAACTGTTTCCCGCATACAACTAGCGATAACTGAGCTGAGGAGTATGTGATTCACCAGTGCATCCAATCTGGCAACCTTTGCTTACGTTACCATAGCAACGACCTTCCCTTCTTACCCTTCGCATCCCTTTCCTGATGACCTTCAAGTATCCTCTTTTAAAAATCAGACTGTTGTGTAAAGTAAAGGATGATAATAGAGTACTAGGAAAATAATGTCTGATTTTTTAAAATTACATTATTGGTACGTAGTTTAAAAGCACGCCTCTTATTCCAAGGTGAAGGGATTAGTGGGCGAGAAATAACTGCTCCACAAAACCAAAAAGAACAAATATAAATATAGCTGTACATTATCTTAACTGTAGGTGTTGCAACGGAACACAAAATAGCAGATTATAAGGATTACAGATAATCCGCGTCGACCATTACCACATAATTCGTATAAATCGGATTACGCTACATAATGTGTACTGCTATGTACATTATTCATTGTAGCGATCTAGTCGTTTAAGAGTAATGGTAATGGACTTGCATTTCTCTGTGGAATTCCACTGTACATTCCTCGCCAAAGCCCTCATTATTCATGTACAAAATACGATTGCTTTATTTGTTTCAAATACAGTAAACAACGTCTGTTTTTTACTTTACATAAATTGAAACAGAAGCCTTATTTCGCTATGTATGAATGCTGCTTTAAGTTGTTGCAAGTAAAGCATTATTTCTAATTTAGCTCACGGCGCCCTGTTTATATGCAAATATAAAAGTTGCTTTCGAAATAAAAGCGACACAACGGCCGTAGTAGCAAATGTTTGTCTCATCTATTCTGAGAAAATTAAACACATAGATTTCATTTGCCATAAAGTATTTTTAGATGACAGTTGATATTAAAAGTTGGTCATTTAATAGATCAAGACTGTAGTAAAGTAGAAAATTATTTCACTCATGTCCGATTTCACCAACAGATGTTAAAATCGACGTTAATAAATGAAACGCAACAATTGTCACAGCGCTAACAATGCTGTTAGATTTCTTGCATTTCATCAACCTGTGCTGTAAAAATGTTAACAAACATGTATTAACGCCAAGAAACTTGTAAATATCACAGCTATAGAAGGCTATGTACGAGTTTTATTATTTTGTGAACGTACTGCGATGCGCTTTTGTTTTCATTTTCGTCTGCACACAGCTAAAACAATGGCGGATAGACAAAATTGTAAACAAAAGCCGTGAGACAAATTTCTCATCGACGGAGAAAGAATTGTTAATTGAATTGGTGACAAAGTGTAAGGATATCGTGAAAAATAAGAGGACGGATGCAGTGAATGTAGAAGAGAAAGATGTCACGTGGGAAAACATGTCACTACAAGAACGAAACAACTTCGTCAGTGGTTAGTCCCGTAGCTCAGTCGGTAGAGAACCTGCCTGCCGTGCTAGGGGTCCCGTGTTCGATTCCCGGCGGTGGTGGTGGCGATTTTTCTCCGACCAAGATAATTCCTCATCTTCCCCAGAGTCTGGAAGTATGAATGAGAGTGTGAATGTGTGCGTGATCTAATGATTAGAAACCAAAGATAACGAGTTAACACCTTCGGTATGTTCCAAGGGAGAACGGCCGCCGATATAACCATTGCAGTTAAAGGCGGGGTATAAATGGAACAAGGAAAAAAAAAAAACCTTCGTCAGTATTACGTAAATGTAAAACGAAGAGCGAAGAAGGACAAGTGACGAGTGACTTGAACGTTTCAAGACAGAAGGTGCATAGTGTATTATCCAAATAATTGAGCGAATTATAAAATAACAACTTTATTAATACTTAAAACAAAGGCGAAATCGTCATATTCCTTTCGATGCATGTTCTAACTCAGTATTATGTAAATTTAAAACGGGGAGCGAAGCAGGACAAGTGACGAGTCACTTGAACGTTTCAAGACGGGAGGTGGACAGTGTATTATCCACATAATTCAATGAATTATAAGATAGCAAAGGACTTGAAGCAAAGGCGAGATCGGCATATTCCTTTCGATGCATGTCCTAACTCAGTATTATGTAAATTTAAAACCAGGTGCGAAGAAGGACAAGTGAGTTGAACGTTTCAAGACGGGAGGTGAACAATGTATTGTCCACATAATTCGGTGAATTATAAAATCGCAAAGGACTTGAAGCAAAGTCGATGTCGGCATATTCCTTTCGATGCATGTTCTAACTCAGTGTGACGTAAATTTAAAACGAGGTGCGAAGAAGGACAAGTGAGTTGAACGTTTCAAGACGGGAGGTGCACAGTGTATTATCCACATAATTCAGTAAATTATAAAGTAGCAAAGGACTTGAAGCAAAGGCGATGTCAGCATATTCCTTTCGATGCATGTTCTAACTCAGTATTGCGTAAACTTAAAATGAGGAGCGAAGGACAAGTGACTTGAACGTTTCAAGACGGGAGGTGGACAGTGTGTTATTCACATAATTCAGTGAATTATAAAATAGCAAAGTTATGAATACTTGAAGCAAAGACCAGATCGCCATATTCCTTTCGATGCATGTTCTAACCTCTCTTGTACTTCCGCAGTAACCTTCATAGCAATTTGTTTCGACAATCTATACCCCTGTAGAAAATCTTGTTTTGATAGCTCTTCAAAATCATTTCTCCTCATAGGCCGTACTCTATTATGAATGCCATTTAGACGATCTTAAATATAGCAAATCGACTTCAACAGCTGAGTTCACGCCCGCCATCTTGACTATTTACAATTGTTAAGGACTTAACATAAGAAATTTGACTTGTTATTTTAACAAGAGATTTAACACGAGTGTTAACACTTTATTGTGAAATGCAATTTTTGTTTTAATTATTGCTAAAGTCGTGTTAAGTCTTAACATATTGTAACTGGAGCACCCTGTACCAGCTGCGAACGGAAGGCAGGGGGGAGGACCGCGTTAGCCACACCTTCTCCTCGTTTGTCTTGTAGTGGTGACAGGCTTGTGGTTAGGGGAAAACATGACTGGTCGCCTGTTTTCCTTCCACCTGTTTCTCGATCTTTCGTTTACTGGAACATTCTCCTGGTCACTAGAAAGCGGGATATTCCGATATAAAGAGGGTTACAGACAGACGGAGTGAGTTAGTCAGTTGTTGTGCTGTGTTGAGTTGGTCAATCAGTTGGTTAGTGAGTGTGAGCGAGAAGACAGTCGCAGTTCTTGGTGTAAGGGTTAGTCAGTGACGTGTTAATGAACGAAAGGATTGTGCAACGGACGACTGTACGAACTGTATATGAGTATCGGAGTTTATGTAATCGCGAGTACAAGTGAAGTTGTAACGGACGAACGGGTAAATTGTAATTGTGTGCAGCAAGTAATTTTGTGTAATTGGCAAGTGTTAAACTGTAAGTCGGTGGAAATAAAGAACATTGTTGAGTGGTGTAATTGGACTTTTTATTTCACGAACCCACAAAGTCACACTGGCGTCAGAAGTGGGATATAACACAAAGTCACACTGGTGTCAGGAAGCGGGAAGATAACATCACCGAACATTACAACCATGGACGCGGCATTGGAAAATTTTTTGGAGAAGATGATGGAAATGAAGGCCGAACTAATCGGGAAGATGGAAGAAATGAAGGCCGAATTAACAACGGAAATAGAAGCGGCAAATAACAACCTGGCCGCAAAGATGGAAGAAATGCAGGCCGAATTAACAGAGAAGCTGGAGACTAGAAATAACCTGGCCGCGGAACTGAAACTAATCAGGACGGCTAGGGACAACATCGCCGAGAAGATGGAACAAGTGAAGGCCGAGTTAACCACGGAAATGAGAGCAGCGAATGACGGTCCGGCTACCGAAATGAAGGTGGCGAACGAGGCTTTCGCCGCAAAGTTCGAGGAACGGTTGGCCGACGTGAGGGATGACGTCACGAACCTGGGCAAGCGGAAGGGTCAAGTAGACGACCGCCTTAATGACTTAGAGGAAAAGGCCGACAACATCGCAAAACCCCTCACCCGCCTGACGGAGGAAAACCGGCCTTATGTGTGGACGGAGGACGTCGAAGACGCTTTCCAGCACCCGAAGGGGACCCTGTGCAGTGCTTCAATTTTGGGTTTCCCACAACCGGGTGGCGCCTTCATTGTGGACACCGACGCTAGCGACCATTACATTGGAGGTGTCCTACCGCAGATCCAGGACGGCCATGAGCGCGCAAGAGTGGAAGAGAAGGAGCGTGCCGCAGCAGCCCGAGTAGTTGTGGCAGTGCCTGCTGACGGCTGGGATAGCGCAGGCCTGAGGAGGGAGCAGCTGGCGGACGCAGACTTGGGGCCACTCTTGAGGGAAGTGGACGCAGGGACGAGACCAACCTGGGAGGACATCGCACCGAGGAGCGCCACCTACAAGTCGCACTGGGCCCAATGGGACTCGTTGAAGACCAGAGTGGGCGTGCTGTTCCGGGTATGGGAGTCACCCGATGGGAAGGCGCAGAGAGGACATTTGGTACTTCCCCGGAGTAAGGTCCCGGAAGTCTTGGTGGAAGTGCACGCCGGTACTTCAGGAGGACACCTGGGAGCGAACCGAATGATTCACAAACTATGGCAGCGCTACTTCTGGCTCAGACTCCGGGCAGATGCTGGTGGTACACCTGGACCGCCTCGCACGCTACGATGGGGCTGTTCGAGGGCGAACAGCTTTGAGGAGGGAGCAGTGTAACTGGAGCACCCTGTACCAGCTGCGAACGGAAGGCAGGGGGGAGGACCGCGTTAGCCACACCTTCTCCTCGTTTGTCTTGTAGTGGTGACAGGCTTGTGGTTAGGGGAAAACATGACTGGTCGCCTGTTTTCCTTCCACCTGTTTCTCGATCTTTCGTTTACTGGAACATTCTCCTGGTCACTAGAAAGCGGGATATTCCGATATAAAGAGGGTTACAGACAGACGGAGTGAGTTAGTCAGTTGTTGTGCTGTGTTGAGTTGGTCAATCAGTTGGTTAGTGAGTGTGAGCGAGAAGACAGTCGCAGTTCTTGGTGTAAGGGTTAGTCAGTGACGTGTTAATGAACGAAAGGATTGTGCAACGGACGACTGTACGAACTGTATATGAGTATCGGAGTTTATGTAATCGCGAGTACAAGTGAAGTTGTAACGGACGAACGGGTAAATTGTAATTGTGTGCAGCAAGTAATTTTGTGTCATTGGCAAGTGTTAAACTGTAAGTCGGTGGAAATAAAGAACATTGTTGAGTGGTGTAATTGGACTTTTTATTTCACGAACCCACAAAGTCACACTGGCGTCAGAAGTGGGATATAACACAAAGTCACAATATGTTGGTGAAATCAGGCACCAGTATTCAAAAGATTTTATCACGTCGGTAATGCCAACCTTGGTTTATTGTGACGATCACCTCATTCAAGGAAGTCGTGAATCTCAGTTAATATTCAGACTTTGTGGGTTTGTAGAATTAAAAGTCCATTTTGCAGAAATTCCAAAATGCTCTTAATTTCCGTAGAAAAACAATTTGGACAACCCTTCCAGTAGCAGAATTACTCCAGAGGGAGTTCTAGTCTATTAATTTTTGTTATATTAATTGCCATCGTTTTATTATTTCACTCCCTTATGTAGAATGTTGTGAATTTCTAAAAGTCATGTTGCCAACACTGACGATAAGCAAGACAAATGAACTTCGCAACCTGGTGAATATCATGGCCACGGGAAAGATAAAACAATACCATATATTTGAATACACACAGTTCATTTATATTCGTTATTTCCCGCTCTCTGATTGAGCAAGAATGACGTCATAGTTGACGGATGAGTCTATCTTGAAATCATAGTGCCCTTTACGTTGAAGAAGCGGTACTTTTGCTGAACAGTAAGCAAATTATAGCGTAGTTGATTTACTAGGGCAGTTGATATACTGGCATGAGAAAAAACTCCTGCGGGACCAGTGATGCTGATACGATCTTGGAAAATGGCAACGTCCTTAACAAACAATTTCTATTGATTTTCCTTTTCAGGGTTATAACAATAACTCCAAGATCCATCAACATTTACGATATTCCAAACCAAATTTGCAGTGGAGCTATGGCATTTTTAATATTTTTCTGCAGCTATCGATGCCTTGATTTTGGTTCGGGAGTCAGACGACAAAATGAAGGCGAAATGGATGAAGCGAAAGTTAATAATAGAGCATTTGGTGGAATGATGGTGGGGGAAACCAAAGATTACGGAGAAAACTCACCCCACCGCCGTGTTATCCACCATAAACTCATATAATTACAACATTTTAAGGTGGTTGGCAACAGTGGCGGCTTGTGGGTTAAATTATTGGTGGTGCACAAATGAAAAATAAAATACAGAGTAGTATTGACTCGCCTATTTATACAGATTCTCTTCTCTTCTCTCCTTAGACCTGGCGAATCTATCGATAACTTTTGCGTTGAAGTCGCTGATCTTCATAACAAAATCTCTCTCAATTGAAAGCATTGCTAATGCTGACAATCGATCCTGTGACATTGTGTTCCTAAGGAAAGTTTTTACTCTTTTTAAAGTTGAGAAACAGCATTCTGCTTCAGCGGTAGACATTGGCATAGTTAACAGTACTCGAAGGAGTTTGACATATTCGCTGAATGTAGTACATAAATTGTTTTCCTTATTGAAGTCCATCAAGTACAAAGCGCCAGACATTAGACGAAATTCCTCTCGACTGTAAATTACAGTCAGTTCTGTACGAAGTTTTGTTCCAATGATAAAAGGATAGAACCTTATTGTTTCTCTAAGGGAATCCTCTGGAAATGTCTTAGAAATTTTCTTGATGAAACAAAGTTGAGGCTACCAGATGCCCCGTGAAGCTAAATCTGTCCTTTGCTTCTCTAAGAATGTCACATACTTCAAGAGCTTCTCTGCTTTTCACATCATGATCTTTAATTGCAGTTTCTTCGTGTTCCCCGATATCCACGCTATTTCTTACCTTTTGCACTTCCCTTTTAAATGCGTTTAGCTGGGCAATGGCAAACGTTGCATTGCAGTCTCGTTTCTGCAGCTGATTGTACAAAATGTCCACATGTGGCATGATCTTGTAGAAGAAAGACAGCCAGAATACAAAATTATAATATTTCAAAGTGGCCATAAACCCAGAAGGCTGAACAAGTGTGGCGCTGTTGTTCAACAGAGCTCTCTTCTGAATAACCTCCATGCATTTAATTAAATTCTCCCTGATTTCGAAAAGCAGAGCACACATAAGCTAAGCCTGAAGGTCACGCTATAGCCGTTGCTAAGAGTAGGAGGAGCTAGGTTTATAAACATCCATTTAAGCAATTTATAAGAAGCCACTTCCACCTCTTCACCATCCCGCAACCCCCTCAGAGAGCCTACATTTGGGCGAAACCTTAGGTTAACTCTTCGCTGCAAACCTGCAACTCCTACAGCTAATCACTGTTTATTTCAACTTCTGCGGTCATGGGCAGCTACAGACGATAAGCGAAATTGAAACATGTTTGTATATAAAACAATGCAAACAAGTACAGCTTTAATGTGCAAAATGCACCTGTTGTATATTCAGAATCAGTGGGTGTAGCGCAAACCTGCAACCTTATGGAGGAACCGCCCCTGGTTGGCGAAAGTAAACGAATTCTATTTGATTTTATAAATGTGGAATTCTAAAAATAAGTTTTGTGTATTTCCTAACTCAGTATTAGTTTAAATTGCTTGGTTATATGTGTTCCAACAATTCTCGCTCCACGTGGTGATATTACAAGTTGTGAGTCAGAGCTAGGAAGTGAAAATAGAGGCTTCACTTATTAAAATTAGCGCGTCCTTGGAGGTTACAGTCTTCCTAATACTGTGCATTGCTACAGGGCAGGAAGCCAACATCACAGCAAAACAGGTCAACGTCCATATCAAAACACACTAGCTACCATTGTCTAGGTCTTGAACAAGATGTACTGAAACAGTCAGGAAGCGAGAACACGAAAGACAAAGTTCGTGTATTTAAACGCAGCAAGTTCGCTAACTTTCACTTAGACTGTCTTGTGTTTTTCTCAGACCTTCCTGTTTTCTCTTCTTTTGTTTTTTTCCCTTCCTCGCAAGAAGAAAAAGTTGTAACGCACTTAACAATATTGTGTCGAGATTTAATGTGTTTTGAGGCCATTGAATTCGTCCACGAGTTTTTGTAATCCTCAAAACTTTAAAAAAGATTGGTTAAGTACGAAGATTTGTGATTACGAGACTCTCCAAGGATGCCATTTAAATATTTTGAACCAAATACCTGTATCCCAAAATTGCTGTTTATATGCAACATTCAATTTCATCTATTCTCAACATTGGCTCCAACTACCTTTGATTAAAATTTCATATGTTTAAATTATTATAATGTAAAATAAAATACACATGACTTGAATTTTCTCGGAATAGCACAATAAGTCAGTAGTCTTTTTCGTACTTCCGCAAAGAAAGCAGTATTTTATAAATCTTTAGATAGCGACCGACTTTTGAAACATTTGACTATCACATTGGCCTACTGTGTGAGGTGCGTTTAACTTATAAAACTTCCTATTTCTTTAAGGAATGGGACCAGATAGGATATTATGTTTTTTCTAAATACATGTGGACTCTTTGTGAATGCGTGACAGAGATAGCAACACTGTACAGTGCATTTTAATACTTAAAATGGCGACGTCTTCATTGCAAGAACAGCATGTAATCATTCCTTTTCTCCACTTTCCTGGTGTGACACCTATTGAAATTCATCGACAGTTGAGTGAAGCATGTGGTGATGGTACCGTGGATTTATGTAATGTGCGTTCCTGGGTGCGACAGTTCAATGAAGTCAGAACATCGTGTGAGAACAAACCAAGACAGTTAAGTGAGGCATGTGGTGATGGTACCATGGATGTGTCTAATGTACGTTCCTGGGTGCGACAGTTCAATGAAGTCAGAACATCGTGTGACAACAAACCAAGACAGTTAAGTGAGGCATGTGGTGATGGTACCATGGATGTGTCTAATGTACGTTCCTGGATGTGACAGTTTAATGAAGACAGAACATCGTGTGACAACAGACCAAGACAGTTAAGTGAGGTATGTGGTGATGGTACCATGGATGTGTCTAATGTACGTTCCTGGGTGCGACAGTTCAATGAAGACAGAACATCGTGTGACAACAAACCAAGACAGTTAAGTGAGGGATGTGGTGATGGTACCATGGATGTGTCTAAGGTGCGTTCCTGGGTGCGACAGTTCAATGAAGACAGAACATCGTGTGACAACAAACCCAGACAGTTAAGTGAGGTATGTGGTGATGGTAATATGGATGTGTCTAAGGTGCGTTCCTGGGTGCGACAGTTCAATGAAGACAGAACATCGTGTGACAACAAACCAAGACAGTTAAGTGAGGTATGTGGTGATGGTACCATGGATGTGTCTAATGTATGTTCCTGGGTGCGACAGTTCAATGAAGTCAGAACATCGTGTGACAACAAACCAAGACAGTTAAGTGAGGCATGTGGAGATGGTACCATGGATGTGTCTAAGGTGCGTTCCTGGGTGTGACAGTTCAATGAAGGCAGAACATCGTGTGACAACAAACCAAGACAGTTAAGTGAGGCATGTGGAGATGGTACCATGGATGTGTCTAAGGTGCGTTCCTGGGTGTGACAGTTCAATGAAGGCAGAACATCGTGTGACAACAAACCAAGACAGTTAAGTGAGGCATGTGGAGATGGTACCATGGATGTGTCTAAGGTGCGTTCCTGGGTGCGACAGTGTATCATCGACAATGTTAATTATTTCGGTTCGAATGGATTCCATGATAACATCAATTGTCCGTGGCCTATTCTTGTACACTCTATATTTAGATACCCCCCACAAGAAAAAAATCAGGTGAGGTTAGGTCAGGGGATTGGGGGGCCATAGCCTTTTGAGATTATTCGATTATCAAAGAAAC